>OZ018321.1:183515309-183980549 GCA_963969495.1 Ceratothoa steindachneri
GTTAAAGAAAAGGACTCAAAAGGAAAGCGGCTATAAGTAGGTTTTATTCTTAGCTTGGACCTACAAAAATGGGAGCAAGCGAAACAGCTCGAGTCCTATGTATCCGTGTAAAAGTTTTCCATTAATGTTAGATAGCTGAATCTAAGCAGGCGGGACTTAAGGATACGGGAAAGAATTCGTGACACTAATAATAACAAAATAGCAAGTATATATATATATATATATATATATATATATATATATATATCTCGTTTCCAAGGAGCATGAGCTCTTTTCACTTGACCTGGGCACGGGGGCAGAGAGCTAATGATCAGGAATATGTTCTTTTGTTGACGGTTGGCGGAGTTACAAAAGTTATGTGCGTCTAATGAACCTACATATTGTTCCAAGTTGGGCCTATATCCTGTATCAGAGAGACTGAATGCATTTCACAGGTCCTCGGAAATTTCAACCTGTCAGAGCACACATTACCCTGTATTTGTTCATCTTGTCCCTGTTATCTATCATTGATATCATTTTCGTCTGGCAGCTGTTTCCTACCGTGCGTATGTTTGTGTTGCCGTGTGAGAACACTGGCTATCCGCTTTGCTCTATTTATACCTTCTTAATAAATATACAATTGTGATATAGTATTTCTTTCTATTTTACATATGATTTCATTAATTAATGCGTGTACCCAATCTTAGTATTTCATAGGTCCACCCACCGGGCGCCATTTGTGGAGGTTCTTTGCTGGGCCTACCTACCCTGCAATTTAGGTGCGACAGGCCTACTTTTCTTGCAATTCAGGTGCTTTATATATATATATATATATATATATATATATATATATATATATATATATATATATATATATATATATATATATATATATATATATATATATATATAATAATAAAATATAAGTAAAATGAGTGTTGTAGGAATGAAGAAGGCTTGATACTTTTCTCTAGGCTTTATTCAACTAACAAAACATCAACACAGCCTGAAAACAAAACAGAAATAATATAAGTAAACATACCTATACTAATCAGGTTAACATGCACAATTAGTTATAAGTAGACAATATAATTTAGCGTAACCCAAGAGGCATTTATACATATAAAGTTACATGAATATTAGATCACCACATTCTCCCCTTTCTTGAAGAATCAATGTTTCCTATAGCGAAGGGGCTTGCGTCGTTCTCGTGCAGATCGGCGCGGTTGTTCAGGGCCAGTATTCGCAGGGGTAAAGGGCTCATCCCTACGTTGGAGATTAGATGGAGTACCAGATACCCGGGGCGGAAGAGAATCTTCTTCCATATCTCCCTTCTTGATGAATATTCTTTGATCACCTGCAGCATGTGGAAGAATCTAACTCAGATGAATTAGCAGCAGGCATTGAAAATCTACACGAAACAAGTGTCTGTAGAAGGATTGATGTTGAGATCCTCTTGCCTCTTATTCAATGAGACGTTACCAGCCTGAGCAAAGTCATGCACTGATATCGTTGATTCGCCTCCATCAGCAAATCTTACATGAGTCTATTGTGGGTTTGCTTCTAACAACTGAACCTCGTCAACGAGGGGTTCGAATTTGCTGGTGCGAACGTAACATCGTAGCAGGACAATTGCAGGAACGGATAACCAAATGGGCAGCGAATGAACACTGTAAGATCGACACTGATACGAGAAGAGTCTCTCATATGGCGTAGCATTTGTGTTTGTGCAGAGCAGGGATCTAATTGAATGAAGAGCGTCAGGCAGCACAGATTACCATTGACATTCTTGAAGGTTCTTGGATGCTAGAGCAAGGGTTATGTGCTTCCAGATTATAGCATTGTACCGTTCACACTGTCCATTTCCTCGAGAGTTATATGGTGTTGTTCGGCTATTGGCGATGCCTAGATTGTTCAAGTATTCACGTAGATCCTTGGCCATAAATGAAGACCCACGATCAGAATGCAGGTGGAAAGGCATACCAAATATTGCAAAAATCTGAATTAGACAACGGATTATAGTATCAGTATTCATGTTCTGACAGGCAAATGCGAATGGAAAACCAGAATACTCATCCACTGTGTGAGCATATAGCGGTTTCTGTAGTTCGAAGGTAGAGGCCCTTTGAATTTCAAACTAAGACGTTCAAATGGTTGTGTGGCCTTGGTAAGGGGAGTGCAGGGTGGTTTATAGAACTGAGGCTTCAATCGGGCACACTAGGGGCATTCGGAGCACACCCTTCTCACATCTTCAATGGAATAAGGAAGATTTCTCACTCTGACGAAATGAGTAAGTCTCGTTGCATCAGGATGGCAAAGTCGAGCGTGGAGCTCAGATAGTTTCTTGTTATTAATAGTAGCTCCACAATGGGCACGAAAGAGTGTGTCTGTAGGAATGGGTTTTTTTTACCAGGACGGTACATGATATCATAGTTGTAGCACCCTAACTCAATCTTACATCGTTGAATTTTATCATTCTTGATTTTTCTGAGCTTATTTGGTCCGTAACTAAGGTTAAATGTCGTCCTGTCAAGTAATGAGACCACCTTTTTACTATTCTACAATTGCACATGCCTCCTTTTCTACTACAGACTGTTTGCATTCAGTAAGCGTGCGGGTGCGAGAGAATAAGGCAACTGGACATTGGACGGCCTGCCTGATTCAGATTAGCAGCAATAGCTTTATCGGAGGCATCAGTCTCAACTACCAAAGGAATTGCTTCATCAATCGAGTGTACAACAGCCTTCCCAATCTCTTCTTTGAGGTCATCGAAAGCTTTCAGGGCCTCTGGACTCAGAAGAAAAGTGTCAGTGGCAACAAAGGGTTTGATCTTGTCTGAGAATAGAGAAGTCCACTGTGAACAATGGGAAAACATACTAATAACGGCGTAAGGAAGTACGTTCTTTAGGAATTGGTAATTCCTTTAATGGACGTAAACGTTCAGAATCTGGCTCGTGAGAGCCGTGAGTCATTCTGTAACCAAGAAAATCTATTGATTTGTTAGAAACGACAGACTAATTCTCGTTGAAGATAAGGTTATGTAACCAGGCAGTCTCTTGAAACGTCACCAAGTTTTCATTATGCTCTTGCTGGGTCTCCCCCGCCACAGCAATATTGTCCACATAAACATAGGTTCTGTGCAGGTTGTGTTGCTTAATGATGCTGTCAACAGTCCTTTGGAAGCAAGCAACGCCATTTGTAACTCAGAATGGCACTCTGCAGAACTGATAAAGCTTACCATTGGCTTCGAAGGCAGTATATGGCTTGTTTTCTTCCTGTATTGGTATTACGTGATAAACACTTTTCAAGTTCAGGGAACTATAGTACTTGTAGTTAGACATTTCCGTGGCAAGGTGGTCTATTCTTGGAAGAGGGTATGCATCCAAATAAGTGAATCTGTTAATGGTCTGCCTATATTCAACAACCAATCTCTTTCAGTGGCGTACATTCGACACAACAATAACTTGTGCCCTCCATGGAGATGTGCTCTCCTCAATAACACCATTTTATAGCATCTTGTTAATTTCAGACCTTATGAACTTCTTCTCATCATCTCCAAATCTCCGAGATTTTGTGGTAATAGGTTTGCAATGAGGAGCAAAATTTGAAAAGAGATAGGGTGTATCTACCAAAGCAGACAGTACACTGCAAGTGGCAGGGTTGTAGATATTTAGATCTTCCTTGGACCCGCCAAAGTCTAGGTAACACTAGAGTGCTGGCTCATGAAAAAAAAACAAGCATGATATCACAGCACAAGTATGGCAGCACAGAAAGCTTTGTATTGCGGTAGTACTCATCCTTCTGATTGATGTCAAACGTGCAGCGTCCCTTCACAGGCTTGTGAGTGCTGAAGAGGCCATATATATGCTTCCAGAGCTCCCTGTGTCAATAAGAGCGGTTGCTTCGTTATTACCAACCAAAACATACGTGGTAGCTCGCCGTAGTAGTCCTGGGGAAGAGGCAGAGATGGAGCCAGATTAGAAGACTGAGTGGATACAGAAGTAGAAAATGATGTAGACCGGTACACCTTAGCAAAATGTCCCTGTTTATTACACTTATGACAAGTAACGTTTCTTGTAGGCCACTGTTTACGATTGTGACGCGGACCACTGCCGAAATAGCATCTGGACTTTGAATTGGTAGCAGCATAGGTCATATCAGCAGAATATGCAGTTTCAGATGGTGCAGCAGCACAGGTACCCATCCTCGGTGCAAACACGCTCGGATGTCGCGGCAGCAATTACACTAGAGACAGGAAAACGAGAATAAGACTTTGAGGTGTTCCGAGCAACACCGAGTGCCCTGGCTTCAGGCTTGATCAACAGCCGTACTTAGGTACAAAGGTTTGTTTTCAATCAATTGTTGCCTGATTGTATGAGAGAGCAAGCCACTGATAAAAGAATCCCGTATGTAGTCATTCTGATTCTGCGAAGCAGTAACAGCCTTGAAGTTACAATCCTTGCTGAGCAACTGAAGCTCTTGTAGGTACTCGTTTATTGTATCCCCTTCATGCTGCCTATGAGTAGCCAATAAATGTCTCGCGAACACTTCATTTTGGGGTTTGATATAGATTTTTTTTTAGAAAGATCTATTGCTGAATCATAGGTAGTACAGTCTGCAATGTACCCATATACAGTTGGTGAGACAAAATTGATCAATGTATCCAGCTTGTTAGGATTAAGGCTTGCGATGGATTGCAGGAATGCCGAGTAAGTACGATTCCAGTGGATTCCATTCTCGTGCAGCAGTAGGCGAGTTGTAAGATACATCCAGGCCTTCAAGTCTCATGAATTTATTCATCTTCAGATCAGAAGCAGTTTGTTAGTTGAATAAATTGTTGTAGGGGTGAAGAAGTCTTGATACTTTTCTCTAGGCTTTATTCAACTAACAAAACATCAACACAGTCTAAAAACAAAACAGAAATAATATAAGTAAACATACCCATTTTAATCAGGTTAACATGCACAATTAGTTATAAGTAGACAATATAATGTAGCGTAACCCATCAGGCAATTATACATATAAAGCTACATGAAGCTTAGATAACCACAATGAGTTACTTAAGTAACTGGTATGTTTTTATGTATGTGAGTTTAGTATCTTAAATAACACGATTTGTCCAAGAGGAGCCTTTTGAAAGGAGCATATTAATAATCTCTGAAAAGTACGTACATTTGGAAATTGGCAAATAATTTACACAACGCAAACCTAGACAAACACTTCGGCGTGCGAAGATCAGAGAATGGAAAATGTAATTTCGCTCCACCCCAGCCGGCGGCCGTGTCCTGCCAGTAGGATTATTTTTAAAGACTAGTTTGGCTTTGCAGCAAGCAGAGCGTTGCGACCGTTTATATTTTAAAGTTTTTTTCGCGGGCACTTATGGACATTTCGATATTCTTACATATTCCACATTTGAAGTAGTATAATGGGAAAATGCTAGCAGTGATAACATTGCAGATGAAATATATTATACTAGTGCTTAACATGTAAGGGACGACCAAAGTATACTTAATGACGTAAAGGACTTTCAAATTGACATGAACACATTAGCCAGTGTTTCTAAGTCCTCGGGTCTAACAATGAATAGTGAGAAATGTGTATTACTCCGCTTTGTCAGGAAACCCATATCTTGGAATATACTTAATTCATCAGGTACTTACTGTAGATAGAGGAGAGTAGGAAAAGGGGCAAAGAAAAAATAATAGCGTAGACGAGTTGCGAACAGCTTCCCGCGTCGCTGGGCCGCTGTTAGCCAGCGGCGAATCCACTCGGCCAGCCTTAGTCTAAAAAGACTCATTCAAGCGAAGCCTTTAAGTCGCTCGCCTGCACTTCTCGTACGCTACCCAACCCCCCTCCTAAAAGCGGAGTGTATTTTTAAAAAATGAAGAGAACCCGTTTAAAAATGTTATCCAAGGGCTAAAGCTCCCCCTCCCAGCTATGCGCACCATATTTATGCAGATAGAGGAGAGTAGGAAAAGGGGCAAAGAAAGAATAATAGCGTAGATGAATTGGGAATAGCTTCCCGCTTCGCTAGACCGCTGTTAGCCCGCGGCCAATCCACTCGGCCATCTTGAGTCTAAAAAGACTCATTGAAGCGAAGCTTTTAAGCCGCTCGCCTGCACTTCTCGTACGCTACATTACTACTTAAATAACTCTCCTATCCCAATGAAATGCTAAATATTGTTCACAAAGCTGGAGGACTTTCCTGCAACATATTTAGGTCTACTGTGAATAAAGATCCATCATTTATGGTACCACTATACACATCACGCATTCGTCTTCTACTAGAATACTCTCCCCTCCCTGTGGAACACTGGTTATATAACGGGCCTCCACTTACTAGAATCAGTTCAGCGCAGGTGGACCCGGAATGTACGTGTGTGGTGCTGAAACCACATTATGGAATCACATCTGACTCAAAACCACCTCCTCAAAGACGAGCATTTTGAAGACTTATCAGGTTCTATAATTGGTTCACAGTAAATCGGTCCTCACAGTTCTTTACTGATCTAAGGCATTTTTTGGTCTCCTTTTAACCATTACATCCTTTACCTGGTGGCGACATGCTAATAGCAAGTTTATTTCGTCCAAGAATTCAAAACCAAAAATATCTTTATCCAATTCCAGCGCCTCTTATGTTTGTTTGTGTTTGAACGTAAATTGTTCTTAAAAATCTATTTGATGCTAATTGGTCAATTTTTGCAGCGTTTATGTGTAAAACATAAAATTTGTTTTAAAGCTGAATGAATAAATTAAATATAAGATTGCCATTAAAAATCTGCTTAATCTTGATTGGTTGAAATTTGTATAATTATACAAAATTCAACCAATTATGAGTAGATGGAATGACTATCTATATAGCGAAAATACCCCGTTCCCAAGAAAGACTTCGTCAGAAAGTCTCATCGAAGGAGTTAGATCCGGCAGATATAAATGGCGGTTCGGTGCCAACGTGGACGCGTTGGCGGTGGAAGAAGCTGTATTTCTCGCCAACATTGAACTCAGCAAGGAATACTGCGAAACCTGGCCCCGGCAAGACTTCAGAAGAATACAGCGTGAAAGATAAGACAGGATAAGAAGTAAAATCAAATAGACAGGACAACCGACAAACACTAACATGGAAAGGACAAACAACAGACTAAGCATAATGACACTGAACGTTAACGGATGGACAGGAAAAAACATTGTTTGAAATAATATCTTTAGGGAGACAGACCCGGACATCATTCTTATCAGTGAACATGGACTCGACACAAGAACACAGAAAAATGAAAATCCCAAACTACACAACATTAACAAAAAACTGCTCCCAGGAAAGGTTTGACGGGATCGCGATCGCAATAAAGAGAGACCTCAAGTTTAAACACCTACCTGAGCTTGAGGAATCCTTTATAGCGATAGCGATCCCGACTCTTGTCGGAGATCTTGTGGTAGCGGCAGGGTACCAACCCCCTAGAAGAAAGTACTTACCCCTACACAATTTCAACACACTATGTGGTCACCAAAGAAAAGTATTTTTCGGAGGAGACCTAAGCGCTAACATGGGAGCAGCAGGATACAAAAGACTAACGAAAGAGGCAGGAATCTGCAACTCTTATTGGACCGAGACAGACTAGAGATAATTGCGCCTGACTTCCCCACATTTCTAACTTCGCGCTTAGCGTCGAGGCCGGACATAATCTTGACCAGCTGTAACTTCCCATTCCACCATCACGGCACCCCGGGACTGCCTGTTCCGAGCGATCACATCCCTATACTTACAACTATTTCCCTCGCGCCCATTGACATCCCGGTAGAGACAAGGAATTCCTTCGCCCGAGCCAACTGGGAGAGATACTGGGAAATGCTGATAGAATACCAGCCAGCAGATCTGAAGGAGGCAATCCTCGAAGAAATAGACGAAGTGCTAGTGCTATTGACAGACTCGATCATCAGGGCAGACAGGGAGAGCGTCCCGACAACATCATACAGAACGCTCCCCCAGCCAAGATGGACAAACGAGATGAAAAATATATCTAGAGAACATAGGGAGCTCTATGATCGGTTGAGACGTACGGGAACGTGCAGGGAATTAGTGGCCTGGATGCGTCGCCTCGAAGCCGAGCTAACATAAATAATCAGAGAAAAACAGACGGAGATATAGGAACATCTCATTGACAATATTGAGGACAAAGACAATCTCAATAAATTTTGGAGACAGATAAAGAGACTCGAGGGAAACTAACATTAGGAAAAAACACGAATCAAGGAGGACAAATCGTACATCGAGGAACCAGTAGAACTCGAGGAACGGTTCAGGGAGCACTGGATATAAGTCTTCTCAATAACACCAGAGGACAACGAAGAATTCGACTTAGACTTTGAGGGTGAGATCATTGACGATCTGAATGAAGTTATTGAGCGGACCTACCCGTACCCGCACGTCTCCGAAGAAAGGGAGATGGTGGGCCACGGAAGGGCAATAACTATGCAGGAACTCGCTGATGCCATCAAAACTTTCAAACAAAAGGCTCCAGGTTGGTCGGGAATTCAAAAGCACATATTACCAACGCTCCACCGCAAGTGCATCAGGGAATGTTGAACGTAATGAACGCAGCAGCCGTGAACACCAGCTACTTCTCCGATGCGTTTAAACTTGTAAAAGTTATATTCATCCGGAAGGGGCACAGACCTCCCGACCAGCTCCTAAACTATCAGCTAATCTCCCTCCTGGAATTCATAGGCAAGATCTTCGAAAAGATCGTTGCCCACAGGATACAGAGCCAGCTAGCTGAGAACGATGCGCTTAACCATCAGCAGCACGGATTCCGTATAGGAAGAGGAACCGACACCGCGCTCGCACTCCTCTCAGAAAAGCTAGCAAAATCCAGGGTGGAGGGAAAGTACGTCGACGTAGTCCTCAGAGACGTACAGAAGACCTTTGACAAGGTTTGGCTGAGGGGTCTTCAATTCAAGATCGTAAGCCTTCGGCTAAACCCAGCCATTGAAAAGATCCTTCGCGATTATGTGATGGAAAGGAGAGTGCAGATACAGATAAAGAGCCACAAGGGACCGGAATTTAGCCTCGAGGTGGTGTGCCTCAGCCCTCTACTGTATAGCATTTAAACGATAGACCTTCCACCACCAATCAAGGATGACGCGATGTATCTGCAACACGAAGATGACATCACGCAGATTGTACAGATCACTTACAACAACGACCTAGTTCAAGATACAAAAACGGCCGCGGAGATCGAAAACATAGACTCGTACGAACGTAACTGGAAGATAAAGATGAACGTCGAAAAGTTCGTCATTATCCCCATGAACCGCACGATACACGATGACATTTATGTTGGCGATCGAAACCACCACTACTCTCTGGAGGGCACAGTACACGGGTTCAAACTTACCGTCTGGGGATATAAGCATCATGTTGTAAACCGGATCAACATAGCGAAGGTGAAATTGGTGAAACTGTTCCGCTTCCACAAACTTAGCAGGAGTACCTTAAGGAAACTCCACCTTTGCTACGTTAGACCCAAGCTTATATACCCAGCGATAATCACCCAGGCCTCAGGGATCAAGATGCTGAGATCAATGCAGAGGGTACAGAATAAAGCCTCCTTGATTATTAATAAGACGAGCACGCACACCACAGAGAACACTACACAGAAGAGCAGGACTACAACCAATCAACACTTTATTACAATTGCAAGCAAAGAAGACATGGGCAAAGTAAAAACTGAAATACTGCTAAGTCTGGACCTGGACTTAGACATTGATATGACAAGACTAAAACGGAAAACCTCACGGCGGACTAACTTCCCAAGTGGCAGGCGAACTGCTGCTGAGGAATTGACAGAGCGTTTTAAATAGACTATCTTTTTATGTATTGTTTAACCCTAAGTTTCTATAGAAACATCGTAATTATGACAAACGCACCAACAAAAACACTTAAAAATAACAACTTATGACTTAAATCCTTAATCTGTCTTAAATTACTTAAATTGCCTAGGTTGCCAATTTTTCAAGAGGTACTTGAGAATGTAATTAATTCAGCTGCAACTATAATATAAAAGTTTGAACGCCTTAAAAATGTCTAATTGTTTAAAATATGTTTATATATTGTAAATAAAACATATATGTAAATGTAGGTTTGAATGTATATATGGAATTAATAGTAGGAAACAGATTGTGTATGTATAAATTTGTATGAAAGAATATATTTGAGGTAGAGAAGTATACACGCACAAATGTAAATTATATATATATATATATATATATATATATATATATATATATATATATATATATATATATATATATATATATATCAAAGTAGCGCGAGAGAATAATGAAAATGAATCCATTAAACCACATTGAAAGAGAAAACGGAATAATTTTTCCTTGCAGTAATATTTTTATTACCTTTTTTTCGAAAAAATCCGTGCAGGGAAGCGATTCGAACCAGGCACACTGAGGCAGCAAGCATCGCTTTGATCACAGTTAAAAGTATGCTTTTAGTGCAATATACTGATTTACACGCCTAATATAGTCTCACAACATTCTTATTATTATTTTTATCACCATACTTAGGAATTCTTTCTATTTACACATGAAAATTTTCAATGAATCTACACTTTTGAATTAGTTCGTACTGGGATTTTTAAAGCACTATTACTGCTATTATAAAAAAATTGATAACTGTGCCCGTACAAAATGTATAAGTTCGTTTGTTGGTTTAACCTTGTTCCAAAGTTGCTCGAAGTAGTCCGGTGCGTAGACATGAGATCGAATCATTCTTCTGCAGTCTCGCAGAGCTCGATGAAATGATCGTAGGTGGAATTCGATCCACGGCTACTTAGGTGAAGACGGGAGGCTCGCTGGTGGTGCAACTTGCTCCATTCTCTCGGGCGGTAAATCAGCAGAAGTCCACGATTTTCGACCATTCAGTAACGACCGCTTGGTTGAGGACTGGGGCCTCGATGTTGGTTGAATTCGCTTCCTCCTCTCGGGCGGGAAGGCAGCCAATAATCCATGATTTTCGCCATCCCGTATCGGCTACTTCTTTGTAGAAGGGAGGCTCGATGGAGGTGGGTTATGCCATGTTGGTAGAGCGAGAAGCTTGTTACTCGCTTTGTGAATCCATTTTTTGAAGTATTTACAAGAAAATAACTGCCTTCAGCGACAAAATGCTGCTCTATATATACTTTTTCGAGTTAAGTTGTGCAAAATGAACCAATCAGCGTTAAACAGATTTTTTTCAACAAATTTATGTATAATTTATTCTCGCGATCATAGGCGTTAGCTTAGCTGATTATCTAATACCAAATTGACCAATTAACTTTGAGACGAATTTTAAAGGAACATTTATATTTAATTTATTCTACCAGACATTAGCGTTACGTTGGCTGATTTTTCAAACATAAACGATAAAAAATTACCCGATCATATTCACATAAAATCATGGTGCAGATAATGTTCTACCTAATTATACAATTTCATAATACATATAAAAGTTCATCAATGAGGTATATTTTGAGTCACTTTACTTTACAAATTATATCAATTCTTGCATAAAGTAATACGTACAGGACAATACAAGAAATTAATATAACTAAGCTGTCTAATTTTGAATTATAATATAAAACAAGAATTATGTACATTTTGTAAACTGAGCTCCCTTCACAACACCTATTAATTTACCATTTTATGGAATGTTACCTTGGTTTACTGTGAACCAATTATAAAATTTTATAAGATTTCAAAAGGCTCATCTTTGAGGTGGTTTGAGTTAGATGCGATTCTATAATGTGGTTCCAGAACCACACATCAAGCGCGGATCTCAAACTTTCAGCCTTGCCATGAACTGGGCACCCATTGGTCAAATACGTTGTTAATTACTCCCATATTGAAGTAAATTAACACACATCATCATTAACATGGTTACTAACAAAGCACCGCTATCACTTCCTTTCCCGCCTAACAACATAACATACCCATTCTCTTTTCTTCCTAATCGACCCTTGGCAATAGAGTACTAGTCTCCCATATGGGGGCAATCAAATCTATAAGCCCCTGACGAGGAACGAATGCCCCCCATCCTTCCCATGACGTTACTCAAGATTATCAGTGATTAGCTCTCTGATTTCTATGTGCATTATTTATCCGGTCGATGGATTTTGTCCAAAATGTGGAAGACGAATAACTCTCCATACCAGTTTAATTTATTCGCTAAATATTAATGCTAATGATATTGAATCTCTATATAATGATTACATAAATCATGTTTAAAATAACTTATTTGATTATAATTTGTTAATATTTCTTATTATTTTCTATGATTTGCTAAAATTTGGATAAACAGGACATGGGTCATATTGGCAAAATTTATTTTAAATTTAACTAGTATATATCTATATAAAATGAATCAGTTGTGCACTTTATAGTTGGTCGAGCGGTTGGTAACATTGACAACTCCAGTAGTCATCGGCCATATTAGTTTTATTGTTTATTAAATTTAGGTTTAAACTATTTTAGTTCGTAAAAATGGAAGATAAAGCACAAATGAAAGAACTAGATCATTGGATCGAACAGTTAATGGGATGTAAGCAATTAGCGGAAAACCAAGTCAAGACATTATGTGAAAAAGTAAGCTCGGCTTCTATTTAATTCGGCATTTATTCTTGACAGCCAACACCTAAGTTAGGTCCTACTAGGATTAATAAAATAATTGACCGGATGACAAAAAATATAAGGGCTTATCTGGGATGGTTTTAACAGATGCGGACGACCTTTGATAGGCCCTTGTGGCTTTTGTTATCTGAAATTGTAATGTTTAAATCCTCCAAGTTAATTGAGTCCCTGTATGAATCAACAATCCACATAAACATCCAACTAACTGTTATCACCCCTAAAATAAACCCTGGTAAATATTGTGTAAATATTATCGTTCACCTGTGTCGGAATATTCATGCGCGTTTGAGTCCTTTTTCGAATTATAGCTGGCACAATTTTTTTTAGAAAAAAATGCCCGAAAGTAAACAAACGGAAAATGCTTTTTACGCAGGCCATTTTTTTTTTTACAAAATTGCCCCCCCAAAACAAACGGAACACCTATTTGAGTCCTATTTGAAATATAGCTTGCAAGATAGGCGTTGAACTGTTTGTTTTTTTACCGTATGTAGGGATTGAACTACAGACAAAATAGTACGTCCCGCCATTCAAGTCACTAATCTACATATTTACCACATCTAATGCCTGGCCACAAATCTTGCAATCGCTTTTAATTTTAACTAAATTATGAACGTCCCAAAAAGTTAAAAAAATTTCTCTATCAGAAACTAAACAATTCAGAAATAAACGACAGACACACGTCACCAACCGATACAATTTTGAAACTACGTATAAAATGTCTATCATACGCAAATGGCTAAAAAAAAGTAGTTCCTTAAAACGAGCAAGCTAATTAAGTTTAAATGTATAAAAGAAGAAAATAAAAATAGTAAAATGGGGAAAAATATATTGACAAATAAAAATGACTCCTAATGAGGATAATAAAAAGCTATTAAGTAGAGGAGAAAAAAAATTGAAATCAAGCATTTCTGACATACCCTACCCCAGCCCCTATTATAATTCGCAAAATGATTAAAGGCGCTGACATAATGTAGTTAAAGCATTCACCTCTGTAAATGTCAGAACTTTATTCTATAAACAATTAGGATTATATACTGGGGGGCTATACCCCACAGACCCCCCAATTTAATGAAACTCAGGATATTCATAGTGTGGTCCCCACCTTGTTTACCCCCACATGAGCCGTCCCCTTAAATGTACTCCAAAAATGTGAAACATTTTGGAACACAGACGAAAATAGTACGTCTTATCGGCCGGGCCGCTCGTCTACATATTTACCAATATGTAGATTAGCGGCTCGGCCGAAAAAGTAGATTTTTGTGTGTTTACCTTTAACATAACATAACATACATAACATAACATACATAACATGTTATGTTATGTTATGACCCCCCAATTTAATGAAACTCAGGATATTCATAGTGTGGTCCCCACCTTGTTTACCCCCACATGAGCCGTCCCCTTAAATGTACTCCAAAAATGTGAAACATTTTGGAACACAGACGAAAATAGTACGTCTTATCAGCCGGGCCGCTCGTCTACATATTTACCAATATGTAGATTAGCGGCTCGGCCGAAAAAGTGGATTTTTGTGTGTTTACCTTTCATTCACCCCTGCCGGAATATTCATGCGCCTCAATGCTTAGAAAGACACCCTCTGCTCCTGGCCCATCCAGGCCAATGAGCAAGGTTGTTTCCATGCCCATTCGGAGCCCTTCTGCTGGTTCTACTTATTGTGGGTGCTCCCCTGGTAAAGCTGGTGATACAAAGGGCTTACACCCAGCCCCAGCTAAAACCATGGCTCCCCAGCCTGACTGTTTCACGTAAGGCGAAATGGCCACGTGCCTCTACCGGATCATTAGACCCACAGGAGGCAACACCCCTGAAGTTGGTCGCCAGGCCATCTTCTGGGGTTCCTAAAGCTGCCCCCTGAAAGGAGGACAGAAACAAAGGAGCTTTGGCTCTTTCGCCCATGTGGATCCTCAAAAAGAGGGCCCCTCACCTCTGAAGCCATAACTCCCGCTGAAGGTTTCGAGGCAGGCAAGAAAAGATACATGGTGAGCCCAACCTCCCCCAATAAGTCCTCGAAGGCAACAGCGCATTCAGTGTATTTTCCGGCCAACAGCGCCCAGGGTTCTACCTCCTGGAAGTGTATGGCCATTCCTGCAATGGTCTTCTGTTCGAAGAGGGCCCCAGCATCTCCTCCGAGCTAGGCCTGGAAGGCATATTCCTTCAATGGGATTGCCTTAGACTCTGGGCCAACTGGGAGGAGCTGCAGAGGCTTGACTCGTCCCATTAGCTATTTTTCTGCAGGAAACAATGCTAGGTGCGTGCCCCCTGCTCACCCTGCCAGGGTATAAGGGTTTTGCAACTCTACCACCACAGGCTAGGGAATGTGCGGTTTATACCCAGTATGATGTCTCTGTTCTTTTCACTTTAGATACCTCCTTTCAGGCAGTGGCTATGCAGCTTGACCTGGATAGGAGGTATACTGTTATTTCTGCATATATTCCACCATCAGCTGGGGACTTCCGCCGTGTTGTGGCACGGTTGCTGAGGCCTTTTCTCTTGCTGGAGATCTGAACGGCAGTCATCCTCTCTGGAGAGACTATTCAATAAATCCCAGGGGACAAGTCATTGCTAATCTGATCGAAGAGCTTGAGATAGGTGTCATAAATGTGGAAGGGTTTACGCATCACTGCCCGAGAACCGCTTAATTTTCTTGCCTTGATCTATCTCTGTGCTCTCTGGATACACAGCCTTATTTTGATTGGGGAGTGGTCGATGACCTCCATGGTAGTGATCACTTTCCAATTCAAATATCATTTTCTGGGCGGCTGCCACCTGAGAACCCATCTCGGTGGTGCTTGGCATTGGCGTGGTGGCCTGTATATCAGAAATGACTGAATTCTCTATCTTAGTCAAGGCGTTTAGGTCGGTAGATGAGGCCGCAGAGTTCTTCTCCGGCAACCTTATCACCACAGGCCTGACTACTATCCCAGAGTGTCTGGCCATTTTGCATGCTGACCCCTCCCTTGGTGGTTGGCCGAGTGTGAGATAGCCCTCAAACAGAAGTGTTATGCCTACATGCGCTATAAGCGCTGCCTGAACGACTTCACTGTCGGTGAATTTCGTCCAGCTAGGGCTAGGTTCCAGTATATTTCCAAGCATGCTTACCGCTCTTCTTGCTGGGCATACATGTCTTCACTTAACAGGAAGACCCCTCTAGCAGAGGTGTGGAAGCGAGTCAAAAGGATTCGGGGCAAGTTCTCGCAGGACTCCCTCCCATTCTCCAAGAGAATGAGACTTCAATAACATAACATAATTTAACGGATGACAAAAGCCACAAGGGCCTATCAAAGGTCATCCGTATCCATCAAATCCCACCCATATAATGCATCCATAGGATTTTGTCAGATCATGCAGCTACAATATACAATTTAACAATCCATAGGAATGTCCAACCATGCATCTACAATATATAATTTAAAGCCTCCATAGGAGTCTGTCAAAAACAAAATCAAAATCCCCCAAAATATACAATAAAAAGAAACTGCATCCACAGGAATGAGTCAAGAAACATATCCACATACTAAAAAGTAAGAAATTAACCCTCCATCCCCATATAATCATCCAATCTGCGCTTGAAAACATTCAAGTTTGGGCTGTCTACAGTCTCAGGTGGCAAACTATTCCAATAATCCACCACTCTGTTAGTGAAAAAATATTTTCTAACATCCAGTCTGCACCTCTGTTTTTTAATCTTTAAGTGGTGGCCTCTAGTTCTATTACTACCTTCTAACTCAAATAACTTGCTGAAATCTAATTTATCCATCCCAGAAAAGATTTTAAAAAGCTCAATCATATCTCCCCTCACACACCTTCTTTCAAATGAAAACATATTTAATACCCTCAGTCTATCTTCATATTCAAGGTGCTTCAGGGATGGTATTATTTTTGTTGCCCTCCTTTGTACTGACTCTAATAAGTTTATATGATGTCTAAAATGTGGTGACCATGCCTGTATACAGTACTCTAAATGTGGCCTGACATAAGAGTTGTATAGTTTAAGGATGACCTCCTTACTCTTGTAGCTAACATTTCTTTTAATGTAACCTAGCACCCTATTTGCTCTATTTTTTGCCTCAATACACTGCTTTGAAAATTTCAGTGACCTATCTACTACCACTCCTAAGTCTTTCTCATCTTCAACTGAATTAAGCCAATATCCATCCATCTCATAGCTAAATTCCCTATTATCTCTCCCCATGTTAATAACTTTGCATTTATTAAGGTTAAAAGTCATCTGCCACTTCTGAGCCCAAGCTAACAGCTTATCTAAGTCACCCTGCACTTTAAAGCTACCCTCAACCTCTTTGACTACAGCTGCCAATTTAGTGTCATCAGCAAAAATTGACACTTTGCTATTTACACCTTGCCCAAGATCATTTACATAGATTATAAATAATAAAGGGCCTAAAACTGATCCCTGAGGTACGCCACTAATAACATTCCTGCACTCTGACCTCACTCCATTCAGTACAACTCTCTGTTTCCTATTTTTCAGCCATTCAGTTATCCAATTTAAAACGTTCCCACATATCCCATGCAGCTTTAATTTATGAACTAGTCTTCTATGTGGAACCTTATCAAAAGCTTTGCTGAAATCTAAGTAGATCACATCAACTTTCTCACCCCTATCTAATTCTTTAGTTACATAATCCATAAAATCCAGTAAATTAGTTAAACACGATCTATCTTTTCTAAAACCATGCTGAGCATCATTAATTAACCTGCTACTCTCTAGATGATCAGAAATTCCCTTCTTAACCATCTTCTCAAGAATTTTACAGACTATAGAAGTTAAGCTTACTGGTCTAAAGTTATTTGGATCCTCTTTGCTTCCCTTTTTAAAAATTGGCACTACATTTGCCAATTTCCAATCATTTGGTATTTCTCCAGACTCTAGTGATCTAATAAATATCTTCTCGAGAGCTACTGCAATACTTTCTACACCTTCTTTGAGTATCCTAGAATGAATGTTGTCAGGGCCAGATGCCTTACTAGTATTTAACTGAATTATAAGCCCTTTAATTTCTTCTCTGTCTATATTAATAGAATTTATCACTACTTCCCTTGACCTAGAATTATCATCAATTAATCTAACTGGTTTCTCTTCTGTGAATACTGAAGCAAAATGATCATTAAGGACCTCTACTATTTCCTCATCAGATTCTTTCAAAACCCCTTCATATTTAATAGGCCCTATTTTATCACTGTTAGATTGATTATTGATTCTATAATAGCTAAAGAATTTTTTAGGATCTTTATTATTATTTTTAGCTAAATTAATTTCTGCTGTCCTTTTGGTCTTCTTAATAATCTTATTTAGTTCATTTCTGGTTGACCTATAATGGTTTAAATTATCTAAACTACTCTCACTTTGTAATCTCTGGTATGCCCTTTTTTTCTCTGAAACTTTATTAGCTATTTCTTGGTTCCACCATAATGGTTTCCTACATTTCTTCCTAATAGACTTCATCGGAATACACTGTTCCTGAACCATGTTTAATATAGTCTTAAAAATATCCCACATCTCATAAGTATTCTTTCCATGGAATTCTATATCCCACCTAATCTGATTTAGCATGCTGCGTAATTTATCGTAATCTCCCCTATAAAAATTTGGAATTTTCGTGGAGTTTGTCGTTGTTCTACCCTTAACTATTTGCAAATTAAACCGAACCATCTGATGATCACTGTTTCCCAATGATTCCCCTACACTCAATCCTTGAACTAAGTGATCATCATTTGAAAGAATTAGATCTAATATATTGGCACCCCTTGTTGGCTTATTAACAAATTGGATCAAAAAGTTATCCTCAAAACACTCCATAAACTTACAACTTGCTCTATCTCTTCCTATCATATTTTGCCAGTCTACAGAAGTTAAATTAAAGTCACCAAGAATAACTGTATCTTCTTTGCATCCTTTACTTATTTCCCTAATCATTAACTCATCGATACAATCAGTCTGTCCTGGTGGTCTATAAAAAGCTCCCAAGTGTATTTTCCTATTTTTACCAACCTTAATATCTATCCATAATGATTCACCTTCTCCTTGCTTTATAGAGTTATTTAGATTTGAAGAAATGCTATTTCTGATATAAATAATCAACCCACCACCAGTCCTATCTCTCCTTTGACTAATGTACATAGTATAACCCTCTAGTTCAAATTCACTGACATTATCATTAAATATATTTTCATTAACCCATGATTCAACTATACATATTATATCTATATCTTCATGAATGATATAACTAAATAATTCATCCTTCTTATTTCTAAGACTACGAGCATTTGTGTAAAGACAACTCAGCCCACCTATCCCTGAAGCACCTGAGGGCCTATCTCCTCTGCATCTCCTTTCTCTCTTTCCCCGACCCTGTACTCTTGTATTTCCCTGACCACTATCACTACTCAAGTAGTTTAACCCTAAAGCACTTCCATTAGCCTGCCTACCTTCTACAAATCTGTGTTTGCTTCCTTTCCCTGCCTCACTTTGAGCCATTAAATTTCCCTGACCACTATCAAAACCTAGTTTCCCGCCTCTAAAGACCTAATAACACTATCTAATTCCCGCCACAAAACCTCAACCCCATCTCGGCTCAGATGGCGGAATCCCTCATGACCCCTTTCTCCACATTCTCTACCCGGGATGCTGCTCCACCAGCATCCAATGCATGTCATGATGTCACCGAGGCCAGAACTCCGAGAGCTGAACCTCGGACAACAGTCAAAAAATGGCTGGACCACAATGTTGGAAGACATGTTACTTGGTCTTCGGAAAGACATAGAGAGAGACATGGCAAAACTAAAGTTAGACATGTCTCTTCAGTACCAGACATGGATGAATTTGATGTCCAATTACTGTCAAGTAGGGCACCAAGGGTGGCAGCCCGGTCCAACCTTACTGCCAATCAAATTCCACCTAATACCTACAGGCGAAGGATTGGTGTGTAAAGTATGAAAGCAACCTAGCTTGCCTCCTAATACTAAATACTAGATCCATCAACCCTAGTGCTTCCAGACAATGTAAATACAAAATCAAGGAGATCGAAGCTCTAGTTGGTGATGAGAATGAAAATGGCAATTTTGTACCCTTCATTGCCATAACTGAGTCCTGGCTGGAGTACATAACTGATGCCCAGTTATGTATTAACCAGTTTAGCATCACAACATGCGACCGTAATGGTAGAGGTGGAGGGGTCCTCCTATACTCCCATGAGAGCCTGCCCATTACTTCTATAAATTTGTATAATGATGGTACATGTGGATGTATCACAACATTCTTCTCATAACATAACATAATTTCACAGATGACAAAAGCCACAAGGGCCTATCAAAGGTCATCCGCCTCTGTCGAAACCCACCCACAAAAAGCACCATCACCAGGGGAAGACAAAATCATGATGTGAAGGCTTTAGGTCTGCTGACACATAAATTCCTAAGTCCTTTTCTACATTTGATTCCTTGAGTTGCTTTCTATTGAAATCATATTTTTTATGTGGATTTCTGTGACCAATGTGCATGGTGACACATTTATCGGCATTAAAGTCCAGCAACCATTTAACACTCCAATTTTCAAGTTTTTTCAAGTCCCTCTGCATTGATTCAATATCTTCTTGTGATCTAATTTCCTTAAAAAATTTTGCATCATGAGCAAAAAGCAATACTGGACATTCCAATTCATTCAGTAGGTCATTAATGTAAATAAGAAATAGTACAGGACCCAAAACGGAAGGAACCCTGTGGTACTCCTGAAGTTACCCTCAGTTTATCAGACTTGGTCCCTCTTATCTCCATATACTGTTCCCTTCCAGTTAAAAATGCCTTAAGAAGAAAAAAAAAGAAGAGAATCCAGAGCAAGCTACAGAAAGTAAAGAGGACTGCTTTAAATGACAATAGAATTAGGAAATTAGAATGAGAGTTGGCACTTTGTGTATTTGACATAAAGGAATGTCACCTGAAACAACTAGAAAAAGATGAAAAGATTGCAATTTCTAATATAAAAAAAATCCCAAGTGCTTTTACTCATACGCCAAGACTAGATTAAGCATGAAGAGTAGGGTCCACCTTATCAAAAGTAATGTGGGAGACCTTGTTAGCAAGATCAAATTTCTGGAAAATAACAAAATTATAACGAAAAATCAACATGGCTTCAGATCTGGTCATAGCACGCTGACACAGCTGATAGCTCATGTTGACAAAGTTTTAAGTGATCTACTTGATGGAGCTGACACTGATGCTATCTACCTGGATTATGCAAAAGCTTTCCATAAAGTAGACCACAGACTCTTGATTGAAAAACTGAAAATATATAAATTCCATGAAAAGATAATTAACTGGGTAGAGTCATTTCTATCTGATCGGACACAGGTTGTTGTCATTGATGGACATCACTCTTTACCTGCTCCAATTAAAAGCGGTGTCCCCCAAGGTACAGTTTTGGGTCCCGTATTGTTCTTGATATTTATCAATGAAATGGAATCTGTTGTCCAAAACTCGACAGTCAGATTTTTGGCAGATGACACAAGAATATCCAAAAAGATAATGAGCAGTACAGATAAGGCCTCCCTCCAAGACGATCTAATGAGGGTGATGTAGTGGTCGCACAGCAATAATATGGTGTTGCATCAGCAAAAATTTGACCTGATTATGCATGAAACTCGACGTGAACTGTGGATAGCTGAGATGCCCTTCCTCATAGATCTCCAAAGCTACGTGGTACACGTGGATCTCCAGTTGTACCCTGTGGATAAATTGAAGGACCTCAGGATTAATCTAACTAATGACCTGTCATAGACTTCCCATATACAAACGATGTGTCTGAGAGCAAGAAATGCAGCTACCTGGTCACTTAGCGTATTTGGGTCTAGAGATTCCCTTTCTATGTTAATTATTTAGAAGTCCATGGTCCAGCCCCACCTAGAATACGCCTGTCTTCTGTGGAACCCAGTCAGGGTAGGTGATATTGAGTATATTGAATCTGTCCAAAGAGAATACACAAGAAAAGTTGTGGATATTAAAATTTTACATACTGGGAGAGACTCAAAAATTGTGCTTAATGTCCTTACAAAGAAGGAGGGAACATTTTATTATAATTAATATTTACAAGATACTACATGATGTATGTCCCAATGATCCCCAAATAAAATTCCGTCTCCAATCAAGACTGGCCATACAAGCAGTTATTCCCCCTCTAAGAGGCTCAAACCCAGCACTTCTAACAAAGTACGACTCCTCTTTCACTGTAGTAGGTCCACGTTTGTGGAACTCCCTGCCACCAGAGCTGACATTGACTGGAAGTCTTAATGCATTCAAGATGCAGCTAACCAAGTTTCTCTTCTCTCTACCCGATGAGCCACCAGTACCTGGTCTCCCCCGGGCTCTGTGACTGATTTAGCGAGAAGAGGATGGCAGTCTCGACAATTAGATGGCCAGGCGGGGTCCGCGCACCTTCTTCAAGTATTCAAGTAAGTAAGGCTGCTGGCTGGACTTTACCTCAAGAGGCGGAGAACCCTTCAACAACAGGTTTATTCAGAGTGAGTTGCGTTCCACTCTTGCTTCATGCGCGGACACTGCCCATGGTCCGGCAGATGTCCTGTATGCCATGCTTCGACACCTGGGTGAGTGAGGCATGGCCTTTCTGTTAGATTTGTAAAACAGGATCTGGGTAGAAGGTAACCTCTCAGATTCTTGGTGAATCACTACTTTGTGCAAACCAGGGAGAGATCATTCAACCCTGGCTGGTTTCCGCCCAATTTCTCGTAACCTCCTGCCTGTGCAAGTTGATGGAGAAATTGGTAAATGTTAGATTAGCCTTTTTTTCTGGACAGTGGAGGCCATTTGTGTTCTGTGCAGTTCAGCTTCCGCAAGTTCCATTCTGTATTGGATGCTCTGCTTTTACTGGAAAATGCTGTCTGTGAGGCCTTCCTTCGTAGACAGCACTTCGCCACAGTGTTTTTCTATCTGGAGAAGGCTTATGATACTGCATGGCGCTATGGTATCATGGAGACCCTCCACACAATGGGGGCGAGGGGACACCTCCCGGTCTTTATATCTGAATTTTTGCGAGATTGCCAATTCGCATATGAGTGGGGGGAACCCTCTCCAGCCTAATGGAGCAGGAAGAGGGTGTCCCACAGGGAAGTGTCCTCAGCGTTACACTCTTTGCCTTGAGCATCAACGCCATTACCCTGCTACTGCCAGAGGATGTTCTTGCTATCCTCTATGTGGATAACCTTTTGATCTCTTTTGGCACGGCCCAGATGCCAACTCTGGAGCATCAACTCCAACAGGCATTGAGCCGCGTCTCTCACTATGCCGAAGCACACAGGTTTTGGTTTTCTTTGGCCAAGACGAAGGTGGTGCACTTCTGCCATCATCCACAGCTCCACCTCGACCTTAGTCTTGTATTTGACCAATGCCTCACCTAGGACGCTCATATTCGCAGCCTTAGGGTCTCTTGTACCCATGCCATGGATATTTTTCATTCTCTGATGTTGAGTGCTTGGGTGGCTGATAGGGCTACTGCCTTACTTTTTTATCGATCCTTTGTCCATTCAAAGCTCGACTATGGGTGAGTTTTATACATCTGCAGCCGAATGTCTATTGCGGAAGGTGGACTTGATCCACCACACTGGCCTTCGCTTGGCGACCAGTGCCTTCTGCACTTCCCCTATTGAGAGCCTGCTTGTCGATGCTGGAGAGATGCCATTATCTATGTGTCTTGCATTACTTGCCTGTATTCACGAGCCCAGCAGCTCTCAAAGCATCCACAGCTGATCTCGATGGTGCCTTGCATTACTTGCCTGTATGCACGAGCGCAGCAGCTCTCAAAGCATCCACAGCTGATCTCGATGGTGCCTATGCCACTGAGAGACGCAAGTCATACCCTAAGCCTTTGGGTTTAGGGCTAGGAAACTCCTTCGGTCCAGTGGCACTCCTGGTTCTGCCCAGAATGCCACCCTGGAGGGTACTACCATTGGCTATTTGTCACCACACCTCTGCTCCCAAAGCTTGTACAGTGCCGGGAGTATTGCATTCTACCTTTTTGGAGCACATCTCCCATCATGCTGGAACCGTGCCAGTGTATACGGATGGCTCCAAGTCTGAAGAGCAGGGTGGGCAAATAAAAAAACCCTGGGTTTGGGGGGTCTTTTTTTTTCAAGAAATAAATGCTACTTATCAATATTTTATTCAAAATTCATATTTGTTTATAATTTCAACAAATATGTATCAAATTAAGGTTATTTCTCTGATACTGACACATAATAATTCCTCTCTCCTTCTACAGGTTATGGCTATCATGAGTACCCATAATTCTCAATCAGTGATTCTGTTCTAACCTTAATATAATTATTAAACTATTTAATTATTATTATAAAAATAGAGATGGCTATTCTTATTCTATGCTATTCTACTAACTAATGCTTGTAGCATTTGTTTTTTTGAAAAAACCCAGAATAAAACCCAGGTTTGGGTTTGTTTTGTTTTTTTCAAAATTACACTTTTCTTTTCAAGAAATGAATGCTACTTATCATTATTTTATTCAAAATTCATATTTATGTTTATAATTTCAACAAATACGAGGGGTGGTCAATTAGTTTTGCGAATCGGTAGGGCAAAACAGAGGAAGGGGGGACGGCTATTTGTGGGGGGTGTTAGGATAAGTTATGACAAGTCAGGACCTGCAGCTGCATGCTCCTGCCTCATCTATTTAAGAAGCAGTAGATGATCGCAGATCGTCAGTCACAAATTTTTCAACAAAGGAGAAGGTTGAACACCACGCAGTGATCAAATTTTTGACCAAGGCAGGCAAGAATGCAAAAGAGATGCAACCTGCTTCCTACACTAATCCGGGCATGAGAAATCGAAGGAGAATGAAACTGATTGTATATACAGTCCCTTTACTTACAAAAAAAAATACAATAATATTTCCTCAAATATGGGTAAATATGCACACAATGAGCCTATTTATATATAAATAAAACAATCCTATCAATCGAAAAAATATATATATATATATATATATATATATATATATATATATATATATATATATATATATATATATATATATATATATATATATATATATATATACAAATACTAAAGAAGAGACAGCAAATACAAAAAGAGAAGACAACAAAAAAGACAAGTTATATTACGTGGTACCATGGTTTACGATTTGCCGGCAGTTACTCTTGTGACAAAAATTGGTTGTGTGTGTCTTATGGGGCCTGGTGCCTCCGAGCTCAAATTTTCTTCAAGATCCAGTCACTTCTTTAGGCTATTAAAGCCCTCCGCAATCAACTACTATTAGAAGACATCGTTTTATTTAAATTTCTTCAAAATGTTTTTTTTATTCCAGTCACTCTTACAAAATGCAGGCAATGTTTATTTATTTCTTTACTTGAGTGCTGTCTCAGAAAAATATTTAACATTTAGTAGCTGAGAAAAAAAACAAAACCCATTTTAATACAACATGAAATCAATTACATATGTACAAAAGAAAATATAATAAAAAAAACCATTCCCACTCACACACACATTCTTACAGAGGGAGGGAAAAGGGGTGGGAGAATGGCCCTTCATACACACTCACATTTGCTCCACCACAACATGATGGCCTTTGGCGCGGCCAAATGCAATCACGCCTTTTTGAGACATTCCATGATGTCGCTTTTCCTGTTCATTTTAAGTAGAGCTGATTTACTATCTACAGATCTTCATGCTGTCCACAAGACAAATCAAGCCTAACTAACAATTTGATGTAAACTAAGCTATGCCTCTCAGTTGCCTAAAGTTCCTACACATTTCAGCTCTTAAATTATGTTTTTTCTCCCTAGGTGACTAATTTTTTGGCTGGTGAGCTTATATAAACTAGCCATTTTGTGGAGTCTGAAATTTTTTGTTCACCTATTTTTTCATTATCCTGTTTTCCCCAGCCACTTATATCTTACACAAAACTTAACTATCATTATTGCATCCTTCACTAGTTTAGGGTAAAGAAGGCTAGAATAGGAAATGGTTGTACTAGTGAGTGTTGAGACGAGATACTGAAGTTCAAGATATTAGGCCAGGGGTTCTCAACTGGGGGAATTGGGACCGCAGATTGGCAGACTCTAACTGTTGTAATATTGATATTTGTATTGCCTTCAAGCTCCCCAGGGTGGCACAAAATGCATCGGTTACCTGCTGCAAGCACAAGTACCCCTTCCCCCCTGGCATTCTATTTTTTGTTTATTGAATTACAATGACCTGCCATTCTCTTTTAGCTTTTTGTTTATTGCAGTATTCTTCAGTTTGGTCTGTTAAGTAATTAATTATGAATATAAAAAGACTATTTTACTTTTCAAGTTTTAAATTCCATCCACATTTTTAATTGCTATTAAATTTGTAAAACTCCACTCTAGAAATAATTCATTTAAATGTATTAAATGGAAAAAAATTAGAGGATTTTCAGTATTATTTGGAATGCACCTTTTGAGGTAGACAATCTTGGAAAGCGAGGAATGACATTCTGAAATATGGTGAAAGGGCTGCATGGGGCAAACACAGTTGAGAACCACTGTATTAGGCTATGAACAACAAGCATGAGAACACAAAATAAATATTTACCGAAGTTGAGGAGTTCATATTCAGATTCACTGCTTAGTCACTGTCATCACTTTCATTGATCATGGAATCATGTCTGACTGTAAAAATGAGTAGCGTCCATTCCTGCTGCAAAGGGGAATTTTTGGCATCATGGATGAAGTTAACTAATAGTTATATATGTTTAAACCATCACAAGAAAATACACTTATTTTCAAGTTATTTTTAAGCAACCATGATACCTATACAATCAGTAAGATGTTATTGTCAATGTGTAATTTTACATAGCATGCAGCTTTCCTGGGTATCTAGTAATAAGCAGCAAAACATAGTGTAGTTTCCCCTCACCACAACCAGCTGACAACTGATAAACAAGGAGTTATAGATGCCAGATAACACTAACCAGTGTTATTGCCATCCCACACACATGCTTAGTAGATCGTAACAATAACATTACATTTGCCTGATATTCCATATGCTCTGTAATTTCTGCCTACAACTCAAGGCATTTCAAGCATAACTAAATCGTTGGTTTAGGGTTAATTGGTTCCAGAGGAAATGACTTAAGTGAAATAACCATTATTTAAATGTATATACATGCAATAGTTACAACCTAGGCTTGCCAAGTTTGTTTTTGTTAGCCTACAAAGTCAGTAAATTTTTATGCAAGCTTAGGCTTCTTTTATATTAGAAATAATTTCATAGATTCGTCTTTTCTTATTTCTGATGGTGTTTTTCAACTTTGGAACCCATCTTTCATGCCATAACCCTATCTTTATCATGTACAATTTTTGATACAGTCCTATGGCTCAAACCAAATGAACATGCAATGTCTACATCTTTTTACCCTTTTCATATCGTTTTATCATATCCACTTTATCTTCAACTTTGACGGTCATCACCAGCATGTAGTGAAACTGCTTTAGATGGAGAATGACCTATGAAAGACATTACCTAGCAGCTGCGTCTTGGAAGCATTCTGTTAACAAGCATTGGATGTGCCAACGGGAGGTGACCATCAGGCACATTTAGATGGCCACTGCAGAATGAGCAGATAAACCTACTTGATTTAGCCAATGGTCACAAAGGTAGACAAGGGTTGCAAACAGATGAATGGTTTAGTCGTCTCGATCTTTCACAAAAAAATTATAGCACTGTCAATTTGAATAATTTTAAAATCCTGTGGCTGGAACACGAATGCCATCTATCGGAAAACATTTGATGTAGCACACTTGTTCATATTTGTATTACTGTTAACCTGTAACTTTAAATGTCTGTTTCTAAATAAATTTTAATTCTTTGTGATGTAAACTATTTAAATTTTTTTAATATGCTATACAGATTATATGCTTATATTTTTTTAATATTTATTTCCCGGAAACAAAATGGAATGTAAACAATCCATACAACCTGAAATTAACAGTACAGTGCAGTATGAATGTTATTGCTCTTTTGCCAGGCAACAAAATTATTTTATTTAATATTTTAGAAAAATATGCATCTTCAAAAATTATGTAAGTGGAGATGACTTAAATAGAGGTATGACTGTTTCAACTTACAACTTGGCTCTTTCCTTTCCTATCATATTTTCTCAGTCCACAGAGCTTATATTTATTTCCCGGAAACAAAACAACGTAAACAATCAATACAACCCAAAATTAACCTTACAGTGCAGTATAAATTATGTAAGTGGAGACGACTTAAATAGAGGTATGACTGTATAAACTTACAACTTGGCTCTTTCCTTTCCTATCATATTTTCTCAGTCCACAGAGCTTATATTTATTTCCCGGAAACAAAATGAATGTAAACAATCAATACAACCCAAAATTAATAGTACAGTGCAGTATGAATGTTATTGCTGCTTTGCCAGGCAACAAAATTATTTTATTTAATATTTTAGAAAAATACACATCTTCAAAAATTATGTAAGTGGAGACGACTTAAATAGAGGTATGACTGTATAAACTTACAACTTGGCTCTTTCCTTTCCTATCATATTTTCCCAGTCCACAGAGCTTATAGTTTATCCACCTTGGTGCTGGGTGTGTGCTCCAATGCTGAGGGAGGCAGTCTCCCCTCTGACCCGGAGCACACTTTTGTTGGTCCTTGTTTTTTTTTAGTTCTTTTGTTTGTTTTTTGGAATAGCCTAATTAACAGGCTGAGCTCCTTTCAGTAACTCTGCCCTTCATGAAAGTTGTCTCTAGTAAAAAAAAATTCCTGATATTTTGTATGATATCTATCATTGCAGCGTTTATTCACCCTTGAATGTTTGAATCCTAGAAGCTGGTCGCTGCAATATTTATCCCCCTCTCTTGGTTATATTTTAATGTGGTAATGCTATATTTCTTTACAACAATGAGTACTGTACATTTTAATTATTAATACATGTTTGAATTTGATAGGTTCAAATAGCAGTGGACTTGTTTTACAAAGAAACATTTAAAACAAAATATGGAAAAAATACCAGTTTGTATTTGCATAAGTTCTTATACAAGTGTTGATCATTTTTTTATTATTATTATTACTAAATTTGTCACTGTTTTCTTATTGGATAAAAATATCCCTTTTGTACATCACCTACCTAATAATTATTTCCAAATTACCTTTCTTTTTTCTAATGTTTTCTTCATTTCAAGGCCTATAATTATAAATGTTTATTTTCTTAATTTATTTTTATTTATTTGAAAGTTTTTGTGGCTAGAAATTAAACTGCAATTTTTTTTTTGTTTTTGATTAGGCAAAGGAAGTCTTGGCAAAAGAAAGCAATGTTCAGGAAGTTAAATCTCCAGTCACCGTTTGCGGAGATGTCCATGGGCAGTTTCATGATTTGATGGAGCTCTTTAAAATTGGTGGACGATCACCAGACACAAATTATCTCTTTATGGGCGATTATGTAGACAGAGGCTACTATTCAGTGGAAACTGTTACCCTTTTAGTTAGTCTTAAGGTAAGTTTTTCTTCCCCCTAAGACTTACTACTACTCCACTTTTACTTTTTTTTAAATAATTGACTGTATGTGGCAGGAAAGATAGCCATACCATCTTCTGGTATGTGTTGTAAAATGTGACTAAGCCGGGATATGTAGCACTGGCTTGAGAAGCCTATACCTGAAAGTTTTTGTGCTGTGAGCCCATTATCCAATATAGATGTTGCTTAGCCCTGGCCTGTCTGACCAAACAGCCTTGATCTCCCAAGGAGGCCATGGCCAGCACTGGGTGCTACCCCCATCCCCCCCAACTTTCCAGTCAGTGTATGATGTGTTGTCTGCGTAGGTCAGTGTTTTATGGTGTGGGTGTATCTGCTATAACCTGGACAGTCAGTCATTCAACTTTTTCTATCTTGGGAGCACTGGGTGGGGCCCACATCTCAGTCTGGTCATACCCTATCCTCATGATGCAGGGTGGATTCAGATGTATGCATGTTATGGGGTGAGTGTGATGTTGGTGAGCGCACAAATGGAGTGCAAGTGATTCTAAATGTTGACTGGGAGGGGAAGGATAGTTTACATCATTTGAGTATAGTATCAAGTCTGGGTGTTTGGAGATTTCTCGGTTGTGTAGATGATGTTTTTTGATTTTGAAAGCAATTCTTGGTTTCAGTGTCATGGTGATCCTTGCCTTTGATGACTTTTGTTTCCTGGTATACATATGGTCTGTGGGTGTGGTAACTGCATCCAGTGATTATTTTAAGGACTGTTCTGTAGTGTCAAAGTGAGTGTCAGTCAGGTTGGGAGTCCATGCAGGACTTGCATCACTATGTATTTTTTGTATACTAAGGTAATGTTTTCTTTATGTTCAAATGTGTGTGCAAGTGTTCTTTATGTGTAACATAAAGTATGTTACACAGAGAATTTTTAGTGTGTGTGAGGAATTTGGGCATTGTTAATAGTGAGATGTGGTCTGAGGCAGTGTTCTGCATTGTGGCTGTGGATTTGTTAGTGTTATTGTGAGTCTTATTGGTAAACCAGTCATGAAAGGTGTTTAGATAGGGCTGAAGATGGAATCTATGCTCCTTCCAACCACTTGAGAGATTAGAGGTGGTGGGTGATTGGTGTGCAAAGGGTAGAAAAATGAGGAATGACTGGGTATATTTTTATGGTGTGAAGAATAGCATGAATGAGGTTGTGACTCAGTGTGTTCTGAAGTGGTAAGGCCATGAATGGATGAAAATAAAATTATGAAGAGAATATATGATAGGATGTGTGAAGGATTGGAAAACTGGCTAAAAAAAATTATGTGAAGCAAGGGGTGATAGGTGTGCCATATAAGTATTGTTTGGGGGCTTTGTGTCCAGGGATGAAGCCAGCCTGGAGAAGATGCTAGAGCATACACCACCCCATTGTTTTGAAGGGCCCTTTGGTCTGGACAAAATCATGGGTGTCTGTGTGCTTGATGCGGCATAAAGAGGGTAGAAGAAGGCATGTAGTTTTATTGACATTGATGTGCATGAAATTTAATGTCAAAGTGGATTTAAGTTGGACATTATAAAGTATTTAAAAAATGCCATTGGTATGTCAGAATGACTAAGATATTTGATCCTTTTCATTCCTTGCTTGTCTAGCTCTTGTGAGCTTATTATGCAACCTCCCTTTCCCCATCTTCTCTCCTGGTAGTATGGGTATCATGCTTATTCTCTGTTTATTGTCCATTTTAGTTCAACTCTCTTTAATTGGCATTGCTGCCTGCTATCCAATTACATGGGGGAAAATGAAACCTTCAAATGCTTACTCATTTTGGGTCTTTTCTTAGGTAAGATTTAGAGAGCGAATCACAATCCTGCGGGGTAACCACGAGTCCAGACAGATTACCCAAGTTTATGGTTTCTATGACGAGTGTTTGAGGAAGTATGGGAATTCAAATGTATGGAAATACTTCACTGATCTCTTCGACTACCTCCCACTCACTGCTTTGGTTGACAGCCAGATCTTCTGTCTCCACGGTGGTCTCTCTCCTTCCATAGACACACTTGATCACATTCGAGCGCTCGATCGACTCCAGGAAGTTCCTCATGAGGTATGTTCTCCCCATTTCACCATGATTTATTTGGTTGTCAAGAAGTTAATATTCTTTTAAGGAATGTGAAATCATTTTTAATATAAAAAGAAGATCCGGCAAATTTTTTTTTGACATTGACAATGTTGTCCTATTGTGTAACTAAGCAGTGAATTCCTCCTTTCTTGAAGAATTCTTTTGGTTTGATGAAATATATGATCCTTTTCCACTCCATATCAGAGTAAACTTTATCAGTTAGGTATTTCAATGACTTAAATAAAAGGTAATCGCACAGTGCAAGGTCTGGTGACTGGAGGGTGAGGAAGAACTTTCAACCCTTTTAGTTCACCAATAAAGGATGTTTTTGTTCAAGACTCATTTAAACAATGCAACTTTTGAACATCTAATTAGGATTGCATTAACTGATTGCTCATACCGACTAACTCCTTCCATTTCGCACTAAATGCCCTTTGATGTGGGAGATCATGTCTAGTAGAAACAGGTTTTTGTTTGCAACCAAGTTCACTTAATTTTGCAGTAAAAAAACAACACATTTTTATCATGTAACAATTCTGTCCAGACATGACTGATGCCTTTTCTTGCAACCTAATATAGAATAGTCCTACCTAAACATTGTCCTTCAGATGGTTCCAGTAGCACCCATACCCAATTATTTGTAGCAAAAAAAAAGTCCTTGTCATTGCTAGCTTGAAAGGGCATATACATTAGCTATAGTTATCTTTAAATAGCTTGTGGCAAATTTTGAAACAATTTAAACAACTCCACAAGGCATTTTTTTATGTCTTCAAAAAATGACAATTTGTTGCATGGCAGGCACTAAATGAATACTCCTAATGTTATTCAAGGTTACCTATGCAACATTTTTATATTTGCATTAACTGTTAAAGATTATATATTAGTTCTTGTAAATCTCTAGATTCTTTTCCCCCCCTGACAAACTTTAAGACTACAACCAGTTTTCCACAAAGTATGTTGGTATGCTTCAATGCCACACTCCCCAGCCTCCCTGCAATGGGGGAGCTATGTGCTGTTGCATCTCATCCAAATAGGTTTCATCCCTGAGCTGGATCCCCCCCATTGTACACACACACACACACACACTCATTCATATAATGAACCCATTTTTTATGTAGTTTAAGAGTGGGGGGAAAAAATATATCAATGTACTACTGCAAGGCACAATTGCTCACTGCTGTTTTTTTTTCACCATAAAATATTCATAATAACAAATGGTTCATTATCTATGAGGCAAGTCAAATTAAAGTTACTAAAAAATGATTATCTTTTTTCTAGGGGCCAATGTGCGACTTGTTGTGGTCAGATCCTGATGACAGAGGTGGCTGGGGCATTTCCCCGCGAGGAGCGGGCTACACATTCGGACAGGACATCTCCGAGACCTTCAACCATTCAAATGGACTGACCTTGGTCTCACGTGCCCACCAGCTAGTCATGGAAGGCTACAATTGGTGCCATGACCGTAATGTGGTCACTATATTTTCTGCCCCCAACTATTGCTATCGCTGTGGCAACCAGGCTGCCATTATGGAACTTGATGATTCACTCAAATATACATTGTAAGCCTTTCCCCTTCTTCCATTCTCTAACTCATTCATTGTGGAAATTTGACATAGATTTTTTTCAGGGGTTTGAATGACCTTTCACTCATAATGGGGTATAATCAATTGTGGGAAAGGTTAGGTTTTTTTTTTGGGGGGGGGTACTGTTAGTCCCTGTTTCTTGTTAGTCTTGTTGGGACTTCTAATGTGGAATTAACTTTAGTAATCACTATGGCATATACTGGCTGTCACCAACTGACCAATTTGTTACTCAGCCAATATGTTAACTTTGCTTGATGCGAGAAGGGTTGTTTCCACTCAGCGAAAGTATATGTAGCCCCAGAGAAGCTATAGGAGGTCAAATAAATAAGTAAATCAGACAAATGCTGATGGTTAGGGTGCTATGGGAAATGTTCCATCCAAAGGGTTTGTCTTTCTTTGAAGGCTGACATGGTTCGTTGGAAGCCAGTCCTTACTATCCTGGTCCTCTTTTTTTTCAATTTACTATGATCCCCACAAGGAGCTGCCCTTTATAGAATGTTAGACCCAACAATTGGAAGAGATGCATGTATTCCATCGGTCTCCACACTCTCAAAAGTGAGGTTTGATGTCTGGCTCCAGATAGATGGGTTCTTGCTTTTATAGTCCCATTCCGCTGGCTGCGCTGACCACCCCGTCCGACCCCAGCTTAGCCTCTTCTCCTTCCTTCAAAACACTTGTTTCCTCGCTTTTCATACAACCTCTTCGACAACTTTCTCTGGTCAGCCTCTAATTTCACAGGGTAGATGCTGACCTTCTCAAGCCAACCGTCACGGATCGGGGCTGAGGGGGAAGGGGACAACGTTCCCTAACCCTTGAGCTCCGGTTTGGGATGGGTTTTTTTAACAACCTGCTTCATCCCCACCCATACCTTCCTCTCTTCACAATCTATCCTTTTACGCCGTGTTCAAGGTGGAGCCGCCATGCCGATGTACTGCCAGACCACCAGGCAGGAGGGGTGGTCCCTGGCTCTGCCAACCCTGTAAGTACCTCTTGCAGTGCGGGCAACTGCAAGAGGTGATGAGCGATTGCATCCCGTGAAATATAGAGGGTCACCATGCCCAATGATGAGAAACAAAAAACTCACCTTAATTCTTCCTGTGTCAACAACGGAGCCTCCCTCGGGCAGCTCCACCGAAAAAATGGAGGCCCTCCCCCCCTGTGCTTGCGAAGGGGACCCTCCATATCTCTCTAACCGGAGAGGAGGCTTACTCCTCTCCTTCACTTACCTGTGTAGCGGACTCTCCCTCACCCCCTTCTCTGGAGGTGCTTTCGGGCAGTCCCCTCTATTCTTTCCAAAGGGACTGTCAAAAAAGCCAGCAGGCAGCCCTTAGCCAGCCGCTCCACATCGAGGCGGATCGGTAGGGCAAACCCCCTTAGGGGGGAAAAGGAAGCTAGGCCCCTTCGGTCGCTTACCTCAAAAGACCTGCTGGCAAGAATATTGAACTTTGCTGGGGTCAAGGCCTGTGCCTCGCCACACAAGACTAGTGACGATACTGCCAACAGGACCTGCGATGTCTTGGGGGGGGGGGGATGGCCAACTGGAGGCCCCCCCTGAGATAGACATGGTCCTTGAAGAAACCCAGCCTCAGACGGTAGGGTCTTCCATGGAGGGGAATCTGGGCTCGGTTCCAAGCACCGAACTCGAATCCGCTCATGCAAGGTCCTCCTCAAACGGCTAGGGTTTCCGAAGCAGTACAAGGAGGGGAGAGATCTCCTCCGACCGGTGCCCCCATGACTACCAGGACCTTCTCCATTTTGGAGAATGACCTGGCTGAGGCCGGCCCATCTGGCCTGGGGGCTCCTTCCGGAGGAGGTGAGAAGCTGGTTCATTCCCCGCCCTCATCTCCAAAAAAGAAAAAGACTAGGAAGATTCGTGGCTCGTCTTCACCCGAGGGGGCTACGGGGACCGATGGGTCTGTGGCCACTTTGGCAAGCGACCAAGCCAAAATCGGCACATCCGGCCCCTCTGCCCCTCCAGTTGGGGAGCCCCTGACAAAGACCAAAGGTGCACAGGGCGGAGCCTCAATGACATTGGGGCCCCTCATTCAGAGGTTACCTGGCGTTTTCAAGCCTGCTGGCTTCAAACGCTTCCTCGTTATTCGCTCCACTGATGGCACCATGTTGTCCAAGGGCAACATGATCCATCAGAGGAGAGGATTAGCTAGTGCAATTGGTAGAGAGCCGAAGGTGACCCGTTTCTCGGATGGGAATGCGGAGAATCCGACCGAGGCGGCCAAGATAAGTGCTGTTCGGACACTTCATGGCACCCCGGTGAGTGTGACGCCGCACTCTACCATGAACTTTGTGAAAGGAGTAGTTTATGCGAGGGAACTCGTTGACTACTCCTTTGAGGACATCACCCTAGAACTGGCCGACCATGGGGCGGTCAAGGTGTGATGAGAAAACAGGGAGGGGCCTCGAGACCCACCCCTACACTCTTCGTCACGTTCGACTGTGACAAGCTCCCTGAGTCGGTGCGTGCCGGTTGGTACCGCTACTGCGTGAAGGCATTCGTGCCACTGCCGCGGCGGTGCTATTACTGTCACCGCTTCGGCCATACGAATCGCTCATGTAGACCTGCAAAGTCGGGTCACCCGAAGTCTGTGTAAATTGCTCCAAGGATGCACACGATAAGTCCAAATCGTGTGTGGCCAAGTGTGTCAATTGCGGAGAGCCGCACCCTGCTTCTTCGAAGCAATGTGGTGCATATCTCCTTGAGAAAGAAATCCTGGCCATTCAGGCCCAGGATCGACTCTCATTCCGCGAGGCTAAGGACTTGGTCCTAGCGCGCCCGGCTTTGCCTGGGACGTCATATGCCTCAATAGTTAGAAAAGCACCCTCTGCTCCTGGCCCATCCAGGCCAACAAGCACGGTTGTTTCCGCGCCCATTCGGAGCCCTTCTGTGGCCTCTACCAAACCCGGGCGCTCCCCTGGTAAAGCTGGCGGCAAAAAGGGTTCATACCCAGGGCTCCCCCTCTTCCCCCAGCGTGAACGTTTCCCGTAAGGCGAAACGGCCACGCGCCTCCACCGAGTCTTTAGACTCACAGGAGGCAACACCCCTGAAGATGGTCGCTAGGCCATCTTCCGGGGTTCCTAAAGCTGTTCCCCGAAAGGAGGACAGCAACAAAGGAGCTTCGGCTCCTTCGCCCACGCCCCGTGGTGAAGCGAGTGGCTCGGAGACGGTGGTTCCTCGAAAAGAGGGCCCCCCGCCTCCGAAGCCGCAACGCCCGCCTAAGGTTTCAAGGCGGAGAGAGGAAAAGACGCATGGCGAGCCCAACCTCCCCCAATAAGTCCTCGAAGGCGACAGCGCTTTGTCCGGCCAACAGCGCCCGGGGTTCTGCCCCCGGGAAGCGTACGGCCATTCCCGTGAGGGTCTTCAGTTCGAGGAGGGCCTCCGCGTCTCCTCCGAGCTAGGCCTGGAGGGCATATACCTCCAATGGAATTGCCGTGGACTCCGGGTCAACTGGGAGGAGCTGCGTAGGCTCGTCTCGTCCCGTGCCCGTTAGCTATCTTTTTGCAGGAGACCATGCTAGGCGCGTGCCCCCTGCCTGCCCTCCTGGGGTATAAATGTCTTTCGACCCCACCACCGCGGGATGGCCGGGCTGGGGGGTGCGCGGTTTACACCCGGCATGATGTCTCCGTTCTTCGTTTCTCTTTAGATACCTCCTTTCCGGCAGTGGCTGTGCAGCTGCACCTGGACAGGAGGTATACTATCTTTTCTGCGTACATTCCACCGTCAGCTGGCTTCGACGCGGGGGACTTCCGCCGCGTCGTGGCACGGTTGCCGAGGCCCTATCTCTTGCTTGGAGATCTGAACAGCAGGCATCCTCTCTGGGGAGATTACTCCATAAATTCCAGGGGACAAGTCCTTGCCGATCTGATCAAAGAGCTTGAGATGGGTGTCCTAAACGTGGATGAGTTTACGCATCACTGTCCGAGAACCGCTTCATTTTCTTGCCTTGACCTATCTGTGTGCTCTTCGGATGCACAGCCTGATTTTGATTGAGGGGTGGTCGATGACCTCCATGGTAGTGATCACTTTCCCATTCAAATATCATTTCCAGGGCAACTGCCGCCCGAGAGCCCACCTCGGTGGTGCTTGGCGCGGTGGCCTGCATTTCAGGAAATGACTGAATTCTCTATCTCAGTCGAGGAGTTTAGGTCGGTAGATGAGGCCGTTGAGTTCTTCTCCGGCAACCTCATCTCCGTGAGCCTGACTACTATTCCTATGACGTCTGGCCGTTTTGCACACCGACCACTCCCATGGTGGTCGGCCGAGTGTGAGACGGCCCTCAAACAGAAGCGTTATGTCTACATGCGCTATAAGCGCCGCCCGAACGATTTCACTGTCGCTGAATTTCGTCGGGCTAGGGCTAGGTTCCGGTATATTTCGAAGCACACCCGCCGCTCTTCTTGGCGGGCATACGTGTCTTCACTTAACGGGAAGACCCCTTTAGCTGAGGTGTGGAAGCGAGTCAAAAGGGTTCGGGGCAAGTTCTCGCAGGACCCCCCTCCCGTTCTCCAGGAGAATGGGACCGAAATCTCGGACCCCGCGTCCGTGGCGGAATCCTTAGCGACCGCTTTTTCCGCATTCTCTAGCCGTGATGCTGCTCCGCCAGCATTCAATGCACGTCGTGATGTCGCGGAAAGCCGCCGGCTGGACTTTACCTCCAGAGGCGGAGAACACTTCAAGTACAAGTTTACTGTGAGTGAGTTCCGCTCTCGCTTCGTGCGCGGACACCGCCCATGGTCCGGACGATGTCCCGTACGCCATGCTTCGACACCTGGGTGAGCGAGGCATGGCCTTTCTGTTAGATTTGTTCAACAGGATCTGGGTGGAAGGTCTTCTCCCAGACTCCTGGCGAATCGCTACTGTGCTCGCCTTTTGCAAGCCGGGGAGAGATCACTCTACTCCGACCGGTTTCCGCCCAATCTCTCTTAACCTCTTGCGTGTGCAAGTTGATGGAGAAATTGGTAAATGTTAGGTTAGCCTATTTCCTGGACAGCGGAGGCCATCTGTCTTCTGCACAGTGCGGCTTCCGTAAGTTCCACTCCCCTTGGATGCTCTGCTCCGACTGGAAAATGCCGTCTGCGAGGCTTTCCTTCGTATACAGCACTACGCCACGCTGTTTTTCGATCTGGAGAAGGCCTATGATACCGCATGGCGATACGGTATCATGGAGACTCTCGGCACGATGGGGGCGAGGGGACGCCTCCGAATGTTTATATTTGAATTTTTGCGAGATCTTCGATTCCGCGTACGGGTGGGGGGAGCCCTCTCCGGCCCAAAGGAGCAGGGAAGTGTCCTCAGTGTCACGGTCTTTGCCCTGAGCTTCAACGGCATCACCTCTGTGCTGCCGGAAGATGTTCTCGCTACGCTCTCCGTGGACGACCTTTCGATCTCTTTTTGGCGCGGCCCAGATGCCAACTCTGGAGCGTCGACTCCAACAGGCATTGAACCGCGTCTCTCGCTATGCCGAAGCGCACAGGTTTCGGTTTTCTTTGGCCAAGACTAAGGTGGTGCACTTCTGCCGCCATCCACGGCTTCACCCCGACCCAGATTTGTTTCTTAATGGGGTGCGCCTGGATGTGGTTGAGTCGCACCGTTTCCTTGGTCTTGTATTCGACCGACGCATCACCTGGGAGGCTCATATTCGAGGCCTTAGGGTCTCTTGTACCCGCGCCATGGACATTCTCCGTTCCGTGACGTTCAGCGCTTGGGGCGCTGATAGGGCTACTGCCTTACTTTTTTATTGATCCTTTGGTCGCTTCAAGCTCCACTACGGATGCGAGTTTTATGCATCCGCAGCCGAGCGTTTATTGCGGAAGGTGGATTCGATCCACCACACCGGCCTTCGCCTTGCGACCGGTGCCTTCCGCACTTCCCCCATTGAGAGCCTGTTGGTCGATGCTGGGGAGATGCCACTCGCTCTGCGCCGCGTGCAGTGCATCACTCGCCTGTACGCGCGAGCCCGGCGCCTCCCTCAGTCGCCAACAGCTCTCACTGCATCCGCAGCTGATCTCGATGGTGCCTATGTCGCCGAGAGACGCCAGTCATACCCTAAGCCCTTTGGGTTTAGGGCCAGGAAACTACTTCGAGAGGTAGATATAGCCCTCGGGCCGGTGGCGCCCCTGGTTCAGCCCAGGACGCCACCCTGGAGGGTACCACATTTGGCTATTTGTCGCCACGCCTCTGCTCCCAAAGCTTGTACTGCGCCGGGAGTATTGCGTTCGACCTTTTTGGAGCACACATCGTGTCACGCTGGAACCGTGCCAGTGTATACGGATGGCTCCAAGTCCCAAGAGTGGGTCGGCTTCCACGCCGTATTCCCTCTGTTTGAAGTCAGCGGGGTTCTACCAGGCGCTGCTTCTGTCTTCACGGCCGAGCTGGTGGCAATACACCACTCGGTACGGGAGATTACGTGACGTGCCCGGTTCGGAGACCGGATTGTGATCTATAGCGACTCACAAAGCGCCCTGAGTGCTCTCGGGGCATTGGAATCTCCGCATCCCCTGGTTCGCGATATCCGTGACGCCACGGTTTTGGCGAGCCGGGCAGATGTCTAGATTATCTTCTGCCGGGTTCCTGGACATGTAGGAATTGCGGGGAATGAAGGCGCCAAAGAGTCCGTGAGGACTCTGCTAACGGACCAGCGTTTCGCTCTTCCTCACACCGACTACATGGCAATAATGCGGGCAGCTCTTCGGACTGCTTGGCAAAGAAAATGGGAGACGGTCGAAGGGAACTTAAAGTTGCGTGCCATTGCGCCGCGACTGTTCCCATGGACCTATCCCCCAATGCCGCGGCGGCTTCAGGTTGCTTTCTGTCGTCTCCGAATCGGGCACACTCGTGTGATGGAGCGCTCGCCTTCGCCCTATTGCAACGACTGCGTCGTCCCCCAGACTGTTCGGCACATTCTTATCGAATGTCCCAGTCTGGGTGATCTTCGCGCACGATTCTTGTCCCGGTACCGGGATGGGCTGGGTCGCTACCGCCTGTCCCTTGTGCTCTGGACGAGTTCGTGCACATTGACTTGTTGACTTTTGGGGAGAGGCCGGGCTTCCCTCTTTATTTAAGGTTCTTTTTGTTTTTCGTTTGTTATTGTTGTTTTGTAGGTTGCACTCTCCTGCACCGGACTGAGGGGACCTCCCCCCGCTGCCGGAGATTGCTTCCTGATTGTTGTTTTCCAATTTATATCGTTATGTTTTCATATATTTTTTTTAAGTAGCCTAGTTCTAGGCTGTCGTGTTTTTCGGCGACTTATGCCCACGTGGGTAGTTGCCAGATGGGCTCTATAAAATTAAAAAAAAATATATATTCCTGCTTGTTGCCTTTTTTCTCTTTTTAAAAAATGTTATTGTTGCGTTTCTTTTGTTTGTTTTTTTGCATCTTATTTTAAAGTATCCTAGTACTAGGCAGTTTTAAATATGGCGATTAATGCCCAAGTAGGCAGTCGCCAGGTGAGCTCTTAAAAAAACAACAAATCCTTTTTGGTGCCAATGTTGGCCGTCACAGGCAGGGGGAGTGAAATCTTGCTCACAGCCACACAGCCATGAAGAATCCTAAAAAAAACCCTTTATTAATCGTCGGAGCTGTTCTAAGGTAGCTCCACACCAGAAAAGGAGCCCCCCCCCCCCCTGTGCTTTCTCAGGGGCTCCTCCAACCTTCATCTACTGGAAAGGAGGCTAATCCTCTCCTAGGCCTACCAGTGCAGTGAACACCCATAACCCCCTTCTGGAGGCGGCCTTGGGTGACTCCGTCTCTTTTACAGCGGCAGTCCCTCCTCTGCTTTCACAGGGGATTTCCGAGAGAGCAAGCAGGTGGCCCAAAATTGCCTGCACCCTTGGGAGTGGCTCCATAAGGTCAGCCCCCTTAGGGTGGGGCAAGTAATAGAAAGGCCTGTTGGTCTGTACCCTCTAATGCCCTGTAGTGATGCATCTCAAGTTTACAAGGGATCAGCGTACCTGCCCCAACGGATGACATTTTGCTGGTTTTTGGCATAAGACGTTCCTTACGCCCACACCCAGTGCTAGCCTCTCTGTGGGCATATGACGTTTTGGAAGAGGCTGGTTCCTCCACTTTATTTATCTATTTGTTGTAGGTAGCATCTTCCTGCGGGGGGTGGGGTAGGCATACCCCCGATGCCGGAGCGTGCTTCCTTATGGTTGCTTTTTTTTTGTTTTTTTAGTCGCTGGAGAGCGAGTGACTTTTGCCCTCGTGGGCAGTCACCATATTTGCTCTTAAATTCTCCCCCCCTCCCCTCATCATTTCAGTGGGATATGAACCATGAGTCGTTATAGCATATTCGTATGATACTGCTTGAACTAGTACTAATCATACCCAATATGACTTACTCAATTTCTCTTCACTTGTATAATCTGTTCCCTTTTTTACAGCCTTCAATTCGACCCTGCCCCGCGCAGAGGAGAACCCCACGTGACGCGACGAACTCCCGATTATTTCTTATAAATACCAAATTTATTTCATTTTCATTTCAGTACATCCTTCGAATTCCTCGGTGGGATTTCTATTATTATTTTATTGGATTATTATTTTTGTTGTACCAAAATATTAATTGTGGAAGAAATGTGCTTAAATAAAACACTTTTTCACTCATAACATGGAATCCAATTAAGTATGGCGCTCATATAGAAAGAAACCCAATTTGTTCAATATCTTAGTCATTTTCATTCATTGTCTGTAATTTTGGGGGGACTCAATAAACTTGTAATATATCCACACATACACACACACTATATATATCCATACACCAACATTACTACACAATATATCCCGTTATAGGTGAAAGTGTATATCATCATGGACATAGATGGCTATGTGAAGTCATTTGATTTCTTTTTTAAATGTATTCAATGGGTAAAAGAATTTTTATATAAATAAAAGTGTAATAATACTGAAACTTCTGTAATGAGGTAATAGTGCCCACTTATTACCCATTTGTATAGGTAAGTCCTGCCTTTTTCATATTCTAAAAAAAAAGTGGCAGAAAGTCAAAACTTGGGTCCTTCCCTCATCTTACCCCTATCCTTTTAGCCGTCTGGTGGGACAAGTGTCTCCTTAGCCTCGCATCCTCCTACCTTTACTTGATGCCTCTTTTTTTTTTTTTTACTTTTATTTTCTGTTATAATCACAATGAGTGAGTGGACCACACATTCAGGTGAACTGATTTTCGTACGCAGTGTTGAGATTTACAATGTTTGACATCACTTGTAAGTTTGCAATTATGGCGTCATCAGAGATGACACATTTCGATCGTTTATAAGCCTCTTTCTAAGACTTATTTATTTTGTATTCATTTTTCTCCCTCTTTAAACTAGTTAACTGTAATTCTTTAATTAGGAATAAAGATTAACGGAAGAGAGTTCTTTAATGGCTTTTCTAGTGGGTTTATAGAATGGTAAATGGTTGGCAAGTCTAACACGTGGTACTGTTTAATTTGCTTATGTAAGTCTATAGTTTTAAGAGTGGTTTGATGATGTTTTTTTTTTAGGTGGTTGAAATATTTCGCCTCAATAACACCCCGACCCAGGCACATAGCCAAAGGAAACATACATATATTACACAAACTCTGGCTCTACAAAAATAGTGACTCTTCACCACACAAGACTCAAATCAAACCACCATATTACATACCACCCCAGCTCCTTCGCACGACTCACTATTTAACAGAAACAACTAAATTACAACACCTAAAACATTAGTTTCCTCCCAATGTACGGACAAAACACAAATCCACAAAAAAGTACACCTTTACCACAGACAACCAAATTGCTCAATAACTTTAAAGCCACTGACCAAATATAACAGCCATTTCAAGCACCTTTGCCACACAGCTATCACAGAAATTTTTAAACATTCTTGCCTCACCAACACAACCTCCCTTCACTCTGGAAACTAGCCCACTTCATATCCATATTCAAACGAGACAAACTCCCAACAAAACAACTCTTACTGCCCAATCCTATTTCTGCACACGATCAAAAATCTAATACACCAAAGATTCGACCCAAATATACCCGTCTCAGAGACTGCATGGTTTCAGGAAAGAACACTGATTCACGTCCCTACTCACCAACCTCAGACTACACATCGATGACTTCAACCAGCCTTTGCCCTCCTCATGGAACACCAACTTCCCCAACAATGACAAATGGCTAGCAAACTTCATCTTCAGTAGGCGCACCAAAGTCACCCACCGAACCCATAACTCTTAAACCATACCCCTCTACAATGGCGTCCCAAAAAGAGCATTCTCTCACCATAAACCCATTAATAATCACCCTACGCAGACTAAATCTCACTCGCATCACAATATCTCTCAATCGCAACAGCAAGCAGGACACTCCATAACATAAAAACACTAGAACACGGCTCACACAAAACTCCCTCAGCCAACAAATCAACAGTAACGCTTTTCACACCCGACTACCACGAATCTAACATACCCACTAAAATTAGACTAAACAGACAACACCTGCCACTAAACAAAACCCCACCCTCCTCGGACTCTCACTAGCCACCAACATAACATTCAAAACCTACAGAACAAAAAAGACCACAAAATAAAATCACCGCCCTCAAAGCACCATCAAACCTCACATTTGGACAACCGAACGAGCCTCTCACTACTCAACAAACAATTCATCTGCCCCATCCTCAATCACGCAAACTAGAAACCATACAGAACAATCGCAGGATATACATGCGGCACACCTCCACGTTGAAACAAAAATACACCCAGACATGATTGGAACCCCTCACTTCAGCAGAGCACTGACCTATCCCCACCCCCACCTCGCAGACACAAGAAAGAAGTTCCAACACCTACAATAACCTCCCCCTCCCCCCACACACACACCACCAAACCCTAACTTAATCAAACACATCGACACTACTTTCACCAAAACATACTTGAACACACTACCACCTTACATCCTAAAAAAAAGGCTTCCCCGTTAATAAACCAATCTGAAAAATCATTACATACAACACTATTCTATCTCAACTCAGTCCACTCCACGATACAAACATGCTTTAGATGCAACCAAAGCTCGTATAACATAAAACGACTATTCATAGACTGCCCAAACCTCACTCAAGCACGCACTACACTCAATATCTCCTCTCTTAGGGATCCGTGGGCCCACCCAGGGACAGTGGTGACCTACCACCTCGCAGAAAAGAAGTAGCGGGTGCCGCCGGCAAGTAGTATTGTAGGTTTGAGTGGTGGCATGATCTGAGGCTAGAGCGAGTAGCTCTTGTTGATGGGAAAGGTGGATTCTTCCTTTACTGTTTAAGGATGTGAGTAGTATGGGGTTGTGTGAATGGCAGCTAACTATTTTAGCGTAGATGCGATTGGTTTCTTTTGTTGTGGTGGACAAGGAAGTGTTGTAGATTCTGTACTGGTGTTACTTAATTAGTCATAGTGGTAGAGTGCTGTTGATACTGTAGCTTGGTGATTGGGCGCGTGTCGTATGGTAGAACTCTGTGCCTTTCATACTTGTGTATTTATCGGGAGAATTTTGGTTTCACAATGTGGGTAGGTTATGGGGCTAGTATGTGTGCATCCAGTAATTATCCTAAAAGCCACCATTTTGGCGAACCGGGCAGATGTCGAGATTATCTTCTGCTGGGCTCCTGGACATGTAGGAATTGCGGGGAATGAGCGCGCCAAAGAGTCCACAAGGCCTGGGCGACCAGACGAGCGTTTCGCTCCCTCACACCGATTACATCGCAGGAATACAGGCGTCCTGGCAAAGAAGCCTGGTCGAGGGGAACTTAGTTATGCTGGGGTCACACAATCACGATTTTGCGCGCGATTTCTTACGCACGAACGTTTATTGGTAGTTGGCAACCGAATACGTCAATCGTAAGTGCATGGTACGTCGGTCTTTGTGAGCCACGAATGTTTTCAACTGCACAAAGCAGTTGGCCCCAACTCGTCTGTCGTAAAAATACTTCGACGATCGGAGCTGTCTTTACGGCTGTTGGGGTGCACTCTTGAATTACATTTTTTTACGACTGATGGCCAGAATCTGGCAACTGCGCCGCACTGCAGTTGCCATTCCCGACATTCCTCTTACCGAAGCTGATCATCCTCTAGCTCAACACCACCGCCTCCTCTCGGCTCCTATAGGAGACCTCCACCAGCTCCCTCTGTGCCACCCTACCAAGAAGAGAAAAGACCCGTAAAAGCTGCAGGAGGGTAGTTTTACCCAACCTGTTACTGCTACCACCAACTCAACAACTTGGTCGGCAGCATGATTTGTGATCCCAGCCCTGCCACCTCACCACGCGATGGTGTGGTACTACATCTCTACCACGCCGAAGTAGAGGTCGTGCTGGACAACGAGCCCGCCTCATCAAACAGTTGGCGTTCTATTCTCGTAAAGTTCTGGACAACTCTTGCATTAGGTTGTATTGGCCATATTCCATTCGTTGCAGGTAAGGCCACACAAACTGATCTAGACTCGTGTTTCTGTTGTTCCTCTTCTTCGATCAGGGCCTTGGCTATTGCCACTCGTTCAATGGCGTCCACGTAGTCAATGACGGCTTGCATTAGCTTCCTGTTACGCACGTTTCGAGGAGTTATTAGGGACATGATCATGTCTAAGTCCTCCATGATGAATGGCCAGATGATGTTGCTGAAGGGGAGGGAACTGGAAATGCAATGATGTGAGGGGGTTCTTGTCCTTTGGTAGTTGCCTACTTTACTGCATCCATGACCTACGGGGTGGGCCAAAGACTCCGGACACCGTCGTATTATGTCATGATGTACGCACGTCTTGAGGGGGCCTGGTTACGCATTGCAATACACTGATTCGACAATCGTGCAAAGTATACAAATCTCAGACCATGTTGAAGAGCCACATGGATCGGGGGACCAAGGTTTAAGGGAAAAACCAGGTGGCACGAAAAAAGTCAGAAAAAGGTGTGGGAGACACTGAATAAAAATGGGGAAAAGCAAAGGATTAGAAAAAAAATACAACACACAGAGACGCGCACTTAAATTACGGCTACAGCACTCGTCTAAAAACGAGGGTGGCTGGGGCAAGCAACAAATGACATGCAGCAGGGGAGGGCACAGGATAAAAGATAAAACAAACCTAAACAAAAATGGAAAGAATTTTTAAAAAGGCTAAAACGCCACTTCATGATAGAAATGTAATGAGGGAGGACAACTGAAGGGAGTCCCCTAATAAAATGAAGTTGAGCAGGGAAGGCGACGCCAGAAAGGGTAGAGAAACAAGGCGGGGATAAACTACTAAAATGTGAGCCACAGACGGCTCACCACCGCAAAAGAAACAGCTATGGGTGAGTCGCGTGTGCCGAATTCGCAATCTCCAAACAGAGGACCGGGAACGGACAGAGCGTTTAATAAGGGATAGCTTAGAAGAGGAGAACGAATCCCATTCTCTCTGCCACAAACAAAAGACATATACGTTCTGATTACAGGGTAAGAATTCCTAAAGGGGACCTCGGGGTCGGGTGAAGAATCGAGGGATAAAATCAAATTAATAACCAAAAGAATGGCCGTCAACTCCGGTAAAACGGATGCTACAGGAGGGAGGGCGGACCGTAGAGACTCCGTAGAGGCCACCATGGCTGCCGATGGGACGCTGGTGAGCATGAGAACACGAAAGTTCAAGAAACGGGCACTTTAATAGACGAGGGTCGGTAGACACTTTCTCGAAATGCCAAAAAGCAGTACAGACCTCAGGAAGGCGGACACCCGAACACGGAACCGGCGGGAATGGGAGGGCCAACACCCAGAGAGGAGAGATGGTCCCTATACGGGGGCCCCAGAGGCCGGGGTAGAGATGGCCGCCGATCAAAATCGGACGGGGCAAAAAGGCACTCATAGACTGGGGTTGAAGGGTATTGCTGAACACGAAACAGAAATCGTAGGCACACTTGCAGCCGGTGGTATCGCGAGGAAAGCTCGCCACCCTCAACAAAGAGGCTAGGGATAGGCGGGGTGCAAAACGCTCCACTACTAAGACGGGCCCCAAGCGAACGAACAGGGTCAAGTATCTCCAAGGCCCAGGAATACACCTGGCAACCGTAGTCAAGCCAGGATTGGACCAGTGCCGAATAAAGTGACCACAAGGTGGAAACTTAAATATATATATATATACATCAATTATTCTACTTTAGCGTTGTCAATTTAATCGTTTAATTATTTTACTTTAACTTTTTCAATTTAATCTGTCAATTATTTTACTTAAATTTTGTAAATTAAATCATTTTATGTACAACTTAATAATAAATTAATTTATTTATTTTACTTAATTCAATTAACGTAATACTGTTACAAACAACATCTCTTAAAATTTCACACACAACAAACAAACACAGGCGTTCAGCTCAACCAAAGCACACTATTCTTTACCATTCGACTCAAGCCACTCTTCGTATAAAGGTCAGTAATCATTCCTTCTACAATTAGTCATTTTCCTCCAAACAAATCATACTTAGTTAATTCCACTTTCTCTCACATTCTTGGCAAACGACCATACGAGAGTAGGTCCTAATTATATTACTTCTCATATGGCAGTCCCTAATTCACATTCCATCATAGTCACTATATTATTATTCACCATATTAATTTCACATACTTCAATTCTCTTCGCATCTTCTTACTGTAAATCATAAGTTAAAATATCTTACATTGTATACCTAATCTACTTATCTCATTGTACATTCGTTGATTCTATGAATATATTTATAGTTGTGTAATTGTCTTTCTTAAAGCCCAGTCCATTGTTCCAAAATTTAGTTTGCTGTCATCTTAGGCCTAAAAACTATCCGCCTACAACTTCGATTAAACAAATTTATGGTTATGGTTTTTGAAACGCTATTTAGGCAGATTTATTAACAGAAAATAAATCACATGAATAATCATATACTATACCGTAAAACGGGATCTTCCAAACGAATGAGGTGGTCAAGAGTACTACGACGGCTGCGAAAACCGCATTGAAATGGAGAGAGGAGCGAGTTGGACTACAAAAACCAAGTGAGGGGAACTTGGACCATATTCTCCAACAACTTACTGAGGCAGCTCGTAAGAGCAATCGGGCGACAGTGACTGGGGTCTAAACCGTCCCTACCGGGCTTGAGAAAAGGTAGAACAACCGCCACACGCCAGGAGGACAGATAGATTCCTTTGACCCAAAGAAGGTTGTAGAGGTCAACTAAAAATAACTCCGAGTGGGGATGGAGACGACGGGAAAAGTCGTATTGGATGCAATCATCACCGGGAGAGGTGGGGCCACAGTGAGACAAAGCATCCCGCAGCTCATTGACTGAAAAGAGAGCATTATAAGAGTAGGTGGCGTTCGTGGTAAAATCTAAAAGGCGAGATTCTATGGAGACCTTATGATCGAGAAACCGTCGAGGATAGCTACCAGCGCTACTCACTGAAGCAAAATGGTCAGCCAGAGCTTCGTTGACCAACCGGCCATCGGACACAAGCGAGCCTCCGATGTCCAGAGTCGGGATAGCATGACCAGCGTAGCGACCACGGATCTTATTGACCCGCTTCCAAACCCGAGTCAGTGGCGTGGATGAAAAAAATGGAAGATACGTACCGGCGCCAAGACTCCCGGCGGGCACGATGGAGGGTCCTTTGTCAGATGGCAAAAACCCGGTTCCGATCGACCTATTCGAGACGGCCGGGTTCCGCCTATAACAGGAATGGGACAACTGATAGGCAGAAATAGCCGACGCGCAATCATTAGACTACCAGGGGACGGTGGAGCGCTCAGCAGCCTCTAAAATATGAGACCGCTGAATCTACGGTATCGAAGGAAACCCGGGAGGAATCAATAAAGGAAACCTCCAAGAACCTAACCCAACTTTCTCGCCGCAGATCCCAACGAGGAGGGTGGGAAAGGCACGGGCCAGAAAGGGCGGCTGACAGGACTATCGGGAAGTGATCACTCCCGGAAAGGTCGTCCCGAATCGACCACCGGAAGTCGAGGAAACAGTCGGGCGAGCATAAAGACAAGTTTACAGCACTAAACGAATCAGTTTAAACATGGTACGAAGTGAAATCGCCGGAATATAGAAGACAAAGGGAATCAGATAATAGGAGGGACTCAACCACTCCGTCCCGGGGATTACGGTCGGTATCACCCCAAAATGGCTGGGGGGGATTAGAATCTCCAAGTAATAAAAACGACGTAGGTAACTGACTTGTGAGCTCTAAAAGGTCAGACCGACTCAAAATAAAATCTAGGGGGGTCTACACAGAACAAACAGTTAAAAACCCTCGCAGCAACAGGTTGCAAGGTAGTACCGACGGGAAGTGGTGTAGAGAGGAGCGAAGAGGAAATGAAAAGTGAAGCACCACCATGGGACACGCCCCCGGCCGGGGAGATGGAATTAAACACTCGGAAGTGCCGGGAAGGGGCGAGCTCCAAGCTTATTTTCTTGCAAACAGACCACCGAGGGCCGAACGCTAGAAAGCAAGAGCTGAAGTTACTCCCACTTGGTGTCGTCTCGACACTAACGTCGGGATTCTAGTGACGGAGACCGTCGAAGGTTCTCGACTATTAGAAGGTTCAGAAGAGGCAAGCGACAAATTGCGATGAGCCGGGGACGCACCCAGCAAAGAAAAAATAATAGTGTAGGCGAGTTGCGAACAGCTTTCCGCGTCGCTGGACCACTGTTAGCCAGCGGCGAATCCACTCCGCCATCCTGAGTCTAAAAAGACTCATTCAAACAAAGCTTTCAAGCCGCTCGCCTGCACTTCTCGTACGCTATAATGGAAGCGGGAAAACTTCTGCCCGGACAATGGCAACGGGAGAGGCCAGCGAAGACCGCAGAGTAGAAGACATCAAAACAGAGGACGCCACAACAACCGCCTAGGGGCCCACAGTAGCCTCATCAGAAGCAGCGCGCTTGGACGGACCGCGAGAAGATAAAGGAGTGGAATGACCGGGAGAAGGACAGCGGGGCGCCGCATCCCGGAGAACATCAGAGAAGAGACGGCCAAAGGGGGCGAGCTGCCCCCGCACCCTACGACGGGCCTCACGGAAGTCCAGCCTGAGCGAGACCCGAGGAGCCAGGACCTCTTTCTCAAAAAGGAATACGGGACAAGAACGCAAAGCCGCGCTTTGGAAACCTCCGAAATTGGCGCAACATTCATGATTCTCACAAGAGGAGCCATGATACGACAAAGCACATGCCACACAGCGACGAGCATGCTTACAATTTCTGCTCATATGGCTAAACTGGTTGCAATTAAAACAACGTCTGGGGAGCTCGACATAACGGGACACAGGCACACGAACAAACTGGGGCAGATCCTGACGCTCAGAGGTGACGTCGAGCGTACTCGTAGGAACCTTAGCAGAACCAACAGACTTAGAAACTCTATAAACGTCCGTAACCCTATGGGACGAAAGTTTATCTTTTAGTTTCGAAACATCATATTGCAATAATTCGTTGGAGCGAATCACTCCCTTAACAAAATTAAGGCGAGGGTGGGACACAACAGAAACCGGGACCTCCGAAATGGAGGACAAATGCTCTACGCCACCACACTGCTCTCGCGAAGATACCTCAACCATCAAATTCGCAACTACCACGGGCCCATATACGGTGGGGCGCACCACAATGGGACTCAAATTACTCATTCAAATCAAACACGTCTAGTTTAGAAAGCGGAGACCGGGAACTGGAATTCAGCACCAGAAAACGAGGATAATCCTAATCAGGATCTCTCTCTTCTGCGAAGGGATATAACAAGCGCGGAAAAGAGGACTTATTGACAGGCGTAGTACGAGAACCAGAAGTCTGCGACTTCTGACAGAGAATTTTTTTATTATTAACCATATGAAGTAGAGTATAAAAGGGGGTGCGAACTCGCGTAGCGCACTCAGTCTTCCGTCGGGACACCTACTCAGAGCGCCGGCCCAACTATCGTTTTAAAAATGGCCAGTCACCCTCGGAAACTTACCGGTCGGTGAAGCAGACCCCCCAAGAGCGCTACGGCGGCTCAGGCGGCACCCACCTACCAACATAGACAGGACCAGCTAAAGGGTCGCGCCTCCTGACGGACAGCTCTGATACACCGAGATCGACAAACAGGGTGAAAGAGAATTGGTACAGAAGACGAAGTAGGGGTTAGCAGAAGGAGAAAAAGGATGCCAAGCTGGGGCCGGTGGGGCGCTGAGTCCCGTCAGCATGGCGACCAGGAGAGCAAATCGCCGTGCCCCTTACAGGGGATCAAGGGACCAACATACCTGACACTCACGCATGAACAAATTCAGAAATATCGACGTGCGGGAGCTGTCTGGGGACAAATCATGATTGTGTGACCCCAGCATTACGTGCTATTGCGCCGCGACTGTTCCCATAGCCCTACTCCACCACCCCCACCCCCTCTGCAGCGACGGCTTCAGGTTGCTTTCTGTCGTCACGAATTGGACGCACCGCCATTTGATGGACTGCTCGCCTGCGCCGTATTGTGCAACTGCGTTGTCCCCCAGAGTGTTCGGCACATTCTTGTTGAATGTCCCAGTCTGGGCGATCTCCGCGCACGTTACCTGTCCTGTATCAGGATGAGCGAGGTCGCTACCGATTGTCCCTTGTACTCAGGAATTGTTCGTGCACATAGACCTGTGCTCTATACGACGTTTTGAAGGAGGCTGGCCTCCACTTTATTTGACTGTTTTTTGTAGGGCGCATGTTCCTGCGCCGGGGGCAGGCCCGCCTGCTCCCGACGCTGGAGCCAGCTTCCTTCTCGTTTTTTTTTTTGCTTTTTAGCCTTTGTCTTTTCTGATCTTTATTTGTTTTTACTATGCTGTGTTCTGATTACGACGACTTTTGCCCTAGCAAGCTGTCGCCAGATGCGCTCTGAAAATTTAAAAAACAAATTGGTGATGCGCAATAAAGTAGTCCGCATAAATAAATTGTTTGCATAGGGTAGTTTGACCTTTTCTGTGTTAAGGGGTTACTTGGTCTTCGGATGTGTGTGCTCTTTATTTTTTTTGTTCATTTGTCTGTGGGTAGGGAAGAACTTAATGTTCGAATGTGTTTTATGAGAATCTAGGTGTTATGATTTGGTTGTTTCTTGCAATTAGTGACTGTTTTGTTGGAACTGGGGTGGTACATGGATTGTCTTTATAGCTCTCCAGAGTTGGGTTAAGTTTGTTTTGTGGCCTATTGTGCAAAAATGTTTCCTGCAGTCTGCTATTTACATCAGGAATGAATTTACTGCTTGCTTGTATAGTGATATTAATGTAGTGTAGTGCTTTGTCTAGCAAGGGGTGGTTGGTTAAGGTTAAATTGCGAAGCTGTCTTCTATGTTTTGGGTTTAGTTTGGCCAGTCTCCGTTTTTTTGTAGTTTATATGTGGTTTTGAAGGAGAATGGTTGTGGCTGCTTAGTTTAGAAAGAGAAAATAATGTGCAAGTGGTCTGAGGGAAGGTCGGATATTGTGTTTTTGCTTCTGGACGTGAGGTGAGCAGAGTTTGTCTGGTGAGGTGGTGTTTGTGTGTTGAGTATGATGAGTAAGTGCAGTTCTGCTTTTTGGGTTCTGAGTTAGGATCGGTGATGGGCGTTGAAATCGCTACATATGAAAGTTTCGAGGTATATGTTGATCTTCCTTCCAATGAATTGTATTTTCCTGTGGGCGTCGTTGTTTGTGTTTTGTTTTGTTTTTTGTACGGGGGTGTGGAGGGTGGCAGCGAATGGAATGTATTTGTCTACTAATGTTAATCTTTCTGGGTGGTGTATTGTGGAAAGGGTGAAGTCAACCAACACTACACACGCATAACCACCCTGCAGAACCGCAAGAGGGGAAGGGGTCAACTAATTAAGTTACCCCCAAAGTCAGACGGTTTAGAAACCCTTTCTATAATGATCTCAGGATTGAGTCAAATGGGATTCGATCGGGTTGTAGACTTGACGGCTCCCGACTGACTTAAGATGGCATACCAGCAGGCCAATCTGGAACATGTACGAGGGGAGGCCAATATGTTTTGCGAATCGGTAGGGCATAACAGAGGAAGGGGGATGGATGTTTATGGGGGTGTTAGGACAAGTTATGACAACTCAGGACCTGCAGCCGCACGCTCCTGACTCGTCTATTTAAGAAGCAGTAGCTGATCACAGATCGTCTGTCACATATTTTTTAACAATGGAGAAGGTTGAGCACTGTGCAGTGATCGAATTTTTAACCAAGGAAGGCAAAAATGCAAAAGAGATCCATGAACGCATGGTTGCAGTGTACACCGAGAAATGGTTGCATAGGAGGGGGTCCTATGCAACCATTTCTCGCTGGAATAGGGAATTCCGCCATGGTCGTGAGTCCTTTGAAGATGACCCGCGTCTAGGACGCCCGTCAGACGTGACCAACGAGGACAATGTGGCCCGAGTGGAGAGGATCATCCTCGAAAATCGACGGATGAAGGTCGAAGAAATCGAGCGAGAACTTGGAATATCACATGGAAGTGTTATCAACATAATCCACGACAATTTGGCCATGCCTAAGGTATCTGCCCGTTGGGTCCCTAGAAACCTCACGCCCCATGATCGACTTCAACGTGGTCAAAGATCGGAGGGGCTGCTGTTCCTATACAACCAAGACCCGGCGGGATTCGAGTCACGCATAGTGATAGGTGATGAAACGTGGGTCCATGACTAGGGTCCCGAGACCAAGCTCGAAAGCATGGCCTGGAAGCACAGGGGCTCTACGACCCCCATCAAGTTCTGGACCCAACCCTCAGCCGGGAAGTTAATGACCACCATCTTCTGAAATTCTGAGGGAGTGTTGATGGTGGACTATGCGCATCGGGGAAGGACCATCACAGGCCAATATTACGCCGAGGAACTGGCTGGGTTGAAGAAGTGCATCCGTCAGAAGCGGTGCGGCAAGTTGACACGTGGTGTCCTGCTCCTCCACGACAATGCCCCTGTCCACAAGGCCAGAGTTACACAAGCTGCCCTGCGCGAGTGCAGATTCGAGGAGCTTCTCCCTCCCCGCCTTCCCCATCAGTCCAGATCTGGCCCCTAGCGACTGGCACCAGCTCAAGGCTGCACTGCGTGGACGCCGGTTTGGGGACGATGAAGATGTCTAGCTCGCCGTTCAGGAGTGGATTGAACAGCAGTCGGGAGATTTCTGGTTGTCTGGAATTCGAAGCCTCAGGGACAAGTGGCGCAAGTGCATTGAATTCGAGGGTAGTTATATTGAAAAATAATAAAACACTTTTCCTCATATCCGAAATGCAAAACTTATTGACCGCTCCTCGTATGTACTCTTGTTACACGCTAATAACTGCAGGTGTGTGCCATGTACGGATAATGAGTGGAGAAGGTAGTTAAAGCTGGATATCACCCTAAACAGTCACCATCGCCGCAAATTAACCTCAACTTGGATTCTCAAAATTTGTTTGATCCCCTTTTGCGGATCGGTCACAGTCGCCTCCCTCACGGACACTTAATGGCTGGCGAGGGACCCTCATCTTGCGAGATTCTTCATTCTCGCATCACGGTATGGCACATCTTACTCATCTGCCCATCGAAAGAAGTACTTCAGTCCTCACCCCTACTTTTCCTCTATTATCGAAGATCCGACCCCTCACCCTATGTTATGCTGGCATCCCATAGACCTACCCCACAATGCCGCGATATTTTTTTTTAAATTTTCAAGAAAAAAAACAGCAACAAAGACTAAGAAAACAAGCTTAAAAAACAAGACAGGCAACAAATAGAAAGCGTGCTTCAGCGTCGCGGTAGGCCCCCCGCAAGAAAATGTGAGCTATAAAAGAGTAATATCGAGCAAGCCAGCCTCCTTCAAAAAGTCATATAGTCCGCAAGTCTATGTACATGAACCCGTCCGGGGTACAAGGGGCAAGCGATAGCAACCGCGCTCATCCCAAGGTAACGTGCGCGAACATAACCTAGACTGAGACATTCAACAAGAAAGTACCGAACAGTCTGAGGGACAAAGCAGTAGTCACTATATGGTACAGGCGAGTGCTCCATCAAATGACGGAGCGTCTCGCGAGTCTATCTAATTCAGAGACGGCATAAAACAACCTGGAGCTGTCGCTGGATTAGGGGGTAGGTCCATGGGAAAAGTCGAGACGCAATGGTACGCAACTTTAAAATCTCCTCAGCCGTCTCCCATCTTTTTATCTCCAGGTAGCCCGGATTCCTGGCATGTACAGTGGCGGCAACAAAAAAAGTGACATGTGACAATTCGGGGAAAATGAAACAGAAAAATGTAACTTACATATTTTATTATGAATATTTCATGAAAGTTAATACTTGGTCATGTTGCCCTTGCACTTGATGACCATTCTGAGTCGATTGGGCATTGATTCAGCGAGGTTTGCGAAGTAGGTGGGGTCGATCGTAACCCAGATCTTCTTCAGTGATTCTATCAGGTCCTTGATGCTGCCGGATGCTGTCTCTTGAACTTTGGATTTCATCAGATTCCAAGCATTCTCAATAGGATTTAGGTCCGGGGAATTACCAGGCCACTACAAAACACTAATATTATTATCATTGAAGAACCTTTTTACTAACTGGGACCTGTGAGCAGGGGCACCATCATGCATGAAAAATTCACACCGATGAATTTCCCAAAATGGCAGCATGTGCTGCTTCAAAACTTCGAGTTAGTTAGTCCCCCTCATGGTTACATTCTTGGGAAGGAAGTACAGACCTCCTCTGCCTTTGTTTCCACTAAAGGCACCCCACACCATCACACTATCAGGGTGCTTCACAGTTTTCACGGTATATTTTGGGTCATACCGAGACACATTGCTGGGACGACGCACGATCTTTGACTCTCCTCTGACCAGCCTAAAGGTGCTCTCATCACTGAACATCACCTTCTTCCAATGGGCAGCTGTCCAATGTTTATAGGTCTTGCAAAAATTGAGCCTTTTCATCTTCATAGCCTTGGTAAGAAGTGGCTTCTTGGCAGCGCGGCGAGCCGGTAGGCCTAAGTCCTTCTGTAAGCGATGACGGATGGTCCTGAGGGCGACGTTCTGGAGAAGGTCTGGGTGTTTTTTCTTGATTGAAGCGGAGGTTACAGAAGGGTCTGACATCACTTCACGCCTTAGGATATTATCAGTCCTTGGAGATGTCTTCCTAGCTGCACCAGTGCCCTCCTTCCTCTTTGGTATGGTACCTGGTGGCAATAACTCAGCTGCCCGTTTTAGGCGATAAATCGTATTTTTTGAGGTTCCTAAATCTGCTGCTACATCAATAAAAGACTTTCCCTGCTCTAATAGGGTCAAGGCACGGCTTTTCTCTGTCATAGAAAGCTTTTTCCGCCCCATTGTATCCACTTGCACAGAAGTTATAGCACGTCAAATGTAGGCACGAATGCAGGAAATCAGCACGCTGGAGCGTTGTACACCAAAACCTCACTGTACGAGCTCAAACGAGACAGTGAGTTCCAATAAAGCGCAGTTCTGTTGTCTTAGCTCAGGAGAGTCATCCACTCGTGGCATAAGCCCCGCCCCTTTTCATTGGCTTGTTGGCAAGTAAAATCGTGAAAGCGATTTTATGTATCGATTTCTATTGCCAATATTCAATGTCACTTTTTTTGTTGCCGCCACTGTAATAGTGCGAGGAAGAGCGAAACGCTGGTCCGTTCGAACGGTCCTCACAGACTCTGGTGCCCTTATTCTCTGCATTTCCTACATGTGTAGGAACCAAGCAAAAAAAATATCTCGAGATCCCCGGTTTGCCAAAATCGTAGCGTCACGGACACCGCGAACCAGAGGATGTAGATATCCCTGAGAGCACTCAGGCCGCTTTGTGAATCGCTATAAATCACAATCCGATCTCCGAACCGGGCACGACGCTATATCTCTCGTACGAAACCGTGTATTGCAACCAGTTCTACCGTGAAGAAGGACGCAGAGCCTGGCAGAGAGGATACGGCGTGGAAACCAACCCCCTCTTAGGACTTAGAACCATCCGTAAACACTGGCATACTTTTAGCCTGACATGATACTGCTCCAAAAAGGCCGAACGCAATAGAAAGTTGGGATCAGAGGTGTGTCGATAAATAAACAAAGGTGGTACCCTCCAAGCTGGCATCGAAGGAGTTTCCTAGCCCTGAATGCAAAGGGCTTGAGTCATGTCAGGTGTCTCTCGGCGCAATAGACACCGTCGAAATCGGATGCGGATACAGTGAGACCTGTTGGCGACTGAGGGAAGAACCGGGCTCACGCTTACAAGCAAATAATGCACAGCGCAGAGCGAGAGGCACCTCCCCAAGATCGACAAGTAGACTCTCAATTAGGGACGTGCGGGAGGATGTTTGTTTTTTATATATATCTCATCTGGCGATTGACTTCTAGGGCATTAGTCGCCGTATTCAAGCTAGCCTGAATCTAGGCTATATTAAAAGCCAGATTAGCCAGATTAAAAAAAAAGGAAAAACAAAAAATACAAACAAAAAGCAAAAGAAAAACAAACAAATTATAAAAATATAGAGCGAGCTCCGTCGACGGGAAAAGGCCCGATCTCCCGCGCCGAAGAAGACCGCGATCCATAGTTGAATTTTAAATAACGGGGAGAAGGCCAGCCTCCTCCAAAAAGAATAAAAGTCCATAGGTGGGTGTGCACGAATCCGTCTGGAGTACAAGGGAAAGACGGTAGCGACCCTCATTCTCATTCTCCTTTCCATTCATAGTCCCTTTCGGCAAATACTCAGGATCACTCACTCCACACACATTTTCAGCATTCGTACCAGGATACATTGACATCAAATCAGCCACTCCATTTCGTTCACCAGGCACATACTCAATCACATAGTCAAAGTCACTCAAATCTTCCAAAGTCCTAGCAATCCTACTATCAGCCCACTTCATACGCTGCAGATACACAAGAGGTTGATGATCTGTTTTGATCACAAACCTCACACCATACAAAAACGGGCGCAACACTTTCAAACAATACCTTATCGCAGCCAACTCTCGCTCCACAGTTGAATACTTTCGTTCTGCAACATTCATAGCCTTGGTTACATACCCAATTATTCGCCTGACATTATCACCATTCAGACGCTGCTCTTGCATTAGAAAACCTCCCATACAATACCCACTCGCATCTGTATACAATTCAAGCATTTTAGCATTCACACTATAGTCCAGGTATGCCAATTCAAAATCTTTAGCCTCTGTCTCTTTCAGTCTCTCATGCGCTTCATTCATCTTATCATTCCACTTGACAACCGTACTACCTTTCTTGCCCATCCACTCACTCAGAAGCTTACTCACACCAGAACAATCAAGTATAAACTTTCGCTGGAACTCAATCAAACCCCAAAACGACTTCAGTTGTTTCACAATCACCGGTTTCGGAAACATTCGCACCTTCTCAACATACTTCGGCGACTTTCGCAACCCAATCACCAACACTCTCCAACGTTCTCAACACATCATTCACTAATCTCATATGCTCCTCAAAAGTCTCAGTCATAATCAAAATATCATCTATAAACGCAATCACATTCTTACTCGCAAACTTACTCAACACAACATTCATTGCCCGCTGGAAGGCTCCGGGAGCATTACCCAATCCAAAGCTGAGGTTCCGGAACTGGTAATGCCTCTTTGTGGAAGAGAAGGCAGTTACCGGCCGGCTCTCCTCAGCAATGGGCATCTGGTAATACCCCCGTACCAGATCCAGCTTCGTAAACCACTCCATCCCATGCATACTATACACACACTCAGATACCACACACATCGGAAACCTGTCTTTCACAGTCTTTTCATTCACCTTTCGATAATCCACACACAGACGCAATCTTCCATCCGGCTTACGTACAGGCACATTTGGACTATTCCATGCATTCTCACATTCTTCAATCACCCCCAATTGCTCTAATTCCAAACACTGCTCCTCAATCTCATCAGCAACCGGACGTGGGAAATGCCGCGGTCGCTGATAGATTGGGAAGTCATCCTTCAGGACAATCTTGAATTCCGGGAGCTTTGCAACCCCGAAATCCAGATCACCCTTACTGAGGGCTCCCTTTTTTCAAATATCATTCGATACACATCCTCCCTTTCATACTCAGTCAAACATCCATCCAATTCCACCATACTCTTCAATTCATTATACGTCCATTCACACGTCTTTTCACCTGCAACATTTACCCTGACATCCGTGCTATCATCCATACCTACCTCATTGACAGTGGAGAGGTGACCCAGTACATCGCCGACTTGGATACCCCTCACCTGTCCTTGAACCCTGGGGTCCGCCTTTACACATACAAAAGGATCATTCATTCTCATCAAGCCATCAAACACACAAGCAACACGCCTTACCTTATAACACGCATCCTGTCCATCCAATATCACAGTGTTCTCACCCACATTCAAACTAACATCCTTACTCCAACTCACTCTAACAGACACCCTTTCACACTTCACAAGCCTTACAGTCTCCATAGCAGTCACCTCAATACCAGTAAACACACTCCTCAAAACACTACCATCTTTCCCTACATATAACTTATACACCCCATTTTTACCAATCTTTCTCTCAATCTGATCACTTGCAGGATGCACAATTATACGATTCATTTTCATAAAATCATACCCCCAAATCACATCATACTCACTACTCACCTTATCAATCACAGAGAGTTCACATTCATTCATCAACATGCCATGCATTCGAACAGCTGACCTTATCATTCCAATCACAGGCACTCTCCTATTACCAATACCTCCAAACTACCCCTACACTCAGACAGGAAGGCTTTCTCGCTCACCTTGTCATATACATGTTTATACACCAAACTCGTTTTGCATCCAGAATCTATTAAAGCCAAACACTCAATTCTATTCAATTCACCTTCACACTCATACTTCCTACCAGACAGCACTTTCACACTAGACAGACTTACCAACACATTACTCATTCTCATGCACCCAGAGGATACTTCACCAGGTACCCTCTTACAAATCAGTTTCCCGCTTCAGACTTTCCATTCACACCTTGCGCTCTCAGTCTAATCCAACAGTTTTCACTTCAATGTCCTTCCATCGCACAATAGCTACATACATTCCTCTGGTCACGACACATCCTCGCATAATGACCATCCTTTCCACAATTACCACAAGCATACTTCATACTTCCCCCAGCAGTTGCTCCACCATTCAACCTCGGACAATCTTTCTTCAAATCGCCTCTTTCTTTACACTCAAAGCACTCTTTCACACTTTCCTGGCAATCCTTTATCATATGCCCTTTCTTACCACACCCAAAACAAGCACCAGACGTCCACCTACATTCTGCCAACATATGACCTTTCCTTCCACACCGATAGTATTCCACAATCTTTCTCCCACTATTCGTTCTCTCATTTGCTGGGACATACCTCATTTTCTCTCTCATATATCCGTTCCCACGCTTGACAATCATCTGTCCTCTTCCATTCGACCACCCTACATTTACCCATCCACTCTGCCGGCCCAGGAAGTTCGACATCACTCCAGCTGGTGCAGCCTTCAGGGCATCCCTGTAGCTGACAAACTGCTGGGGTGGATGAAAGCTCCTGGGCTTCTTACCCCCAACATTCACACTGTACCATCCATCCTCTTCTAGATCGCTTTCATCATCAAATCGTCCATATTCCAACAGCTCCAACACATCCTCCCACATCAACCGTTCACCTGTCAGTTTCATTCTCTCTTTTCTCTTTCCACTCAGCCATTCACTCACCTTTCGCGGGATCGTGTCCAGAAACTTCCTCATCAGTGGTTTACATTCATTTACATCATCATCACCATACCTCTTTCTCGCCATACTCTCAAGCCTATGTGCATACATGTTCACACTTTCACTCTTCCCCATTCGAGCCTTCTCAAATTCATTCACCCTTTTATACTTCACACTCTCTTTCATTCGTTTCACCTGCCCAATCAATCTCTCCTTTACTACATCATACCTCGGTTCCGCCACACTTGTAATCATGTGAAAAATTTTCATCTAAACATTCTCCCAAAACATTCATCCAATATCCCTTATTCTCCGGGTACTTGAGCTAACAATATCACTCAAATTCACCGAAGAATTCTTCCACACTTTTCCCACCATGTAACCTAAACCTATCTATCTTTGGCACTTCCCTTATCAAAATACCCTGCCCCACATTCACTTCACTCTCACTTATACCAATCATACCATCACTCTCTCCTTCATCCGAGTACAATGAGTCCATGCTCTTGCCTCCTACCTTCCTATCCTTCCTATTTGCACCACTCTTCCTTCTTCTCTTGCGTTCAACTCTCTTCCATTCTCCGTTCTTCCTATCACTCATAATCACCCTATCCTCTCTAGACTCGCACACACTCCCATTGATCCCATTAGTCTTATCCCCTTCAGTCGGAGCAGGGGTCAAGGTCGAGGGTCCTGACCCCTTCACCATGTCATACAAGTCCTTCATCCGTTGGTCGACCTGCTTCTGTTTCTCTTCCATTTATTTCCTCATCTTGTCTGTCTTCTCATCCATACTCATCACATTACTCTTCAATCCATCAATCACGTCCCTCAACATCATACATTCCTCCTCTTTCTTCCACAATTCCAGTCTCAGTCTCACGATCTCATCATGGAGGCCCTGTTCTACAGAAGCCATCCCCCCAGGTTAGTACAAAGATAGAAAAAGGTGAAAAACAAACAACTACCTGTCACTCTAATTGGGTGTGGACTGCAATCCAATCCCGTCACGCTCCCGGTTTTGAGATCTCACGTCCCTATTCGGGCGCCAAATGTAGCGGGCCGAAAATCTACACTAACTCCAATCGATCCAACCCACTTCCTACACTAATCCGGACGTGAGAAATCGAAGGAGAATGAAACGGATTGTATGTGCAGTCCTTTACTAACAAAAAAATGTACAATGATATTCACAATGGAGAGGGCTGATTATATTAGAGATCTCGTTACTATTACACACAAAAAAAACAGCTAAATTTCCTATATATACGCAATCAAAAAATAAATAAATCCTACTTATAAATACTATTAATCGATCCTAAGAAACATTCTAAAAAAAATCAAACAAACAAAAAAATCTGGACTACAACAGTCAATATATAAATAACAAACAAAGGACTCACATGGTACAAAGAGGATGGGGGGAGGGACATCCAGCCACCTGCCACCCGAGCGAGCAAAATGCCTATGACTTCCTAACAATTGGCACCTCTGTGCTTGATGGAAAAGAAGTGACCTTATCACTCTTGCGTGGCTATTATAAGCCCTCCTTCATTAAGCTATACTATTGGCCTTTATTAATTAACAATAATATATAACTTTTCAGAATATGGCGCTTTGTTTGCAATATAATGATATATGAAACTAGGTACTATCTTTCCAGAATATGGCGCCTGGAAAGAAAGAAAAAAACATGGTAATCATTTTTATACATAAAATAAACAAAAAACAAAACAAACTCATTCCCATTCACGCACACACATTCTTACAGAAGAAGGGAGAGTGTATTGGGAAAACCTGTGGGAGAATGGCCCCTTATACACACACTCACATTCGCTCCACCACAAAGTGGCCGAAGAGTACTTATTTTGGCCGCCTCGGAGGGATTTGCCGCATTCGCCAGAAGGCTCCCGTCCGAGAAACGGGTCACCTTCGGCTCTCTACCAATTGCATTAGCTAATCCTATCCTTTGATGGATCATGTTGCCCTTGGCTAACAGTGGAGCGAATAACGAGGAAATGTTTGAAGCCAGCGGGCTCGAAAGCGCCAGGTAACCTCTGAATGAGGGGCCCCGATGTTATCGAGGCTTCGTCCTGCGCTCTTTTGTCTCAGTCATAGCCAGGGGCTCCGCACATGGGGGGCAGAGGGGGCGGATGTGCCGATCTTGGCTTGGTCGCTTACCGAAGTGGCAGCAGACCCATCCACCCCCGCAGCCCCCGCAGGTGGAGAGGAGCCCCGAATCTTCTTAGTCTTTTTCTTATTTTTTTTCTTTTTAGGAGAGGAGGGCGGGAAATGAACCCAATTCTCCCCTCCACCGGCAGGAGCCCCCAGACCGGATTGACTGGCCTAAGCAAGGTCCTTCTCTGAGATGGATAAGGTCCTGGCAGTGGCAGGGGCACCGGTTGGAGGAGATCCCTCCCCTCCTTGTACTGCTTTGGAAACCCGGGCCGTTTGAGGAGGACCTTGCATAGGGACGGATTCAGGTTCGGTGCTTTGCGCCGAGCAAGGATTCCCTCCCATGGAACGCCCTACCGTCTCAGGCTGGGTTGCCTCAAGGACCATGTCTATCTCGGGGGGTCTCCAGTTGCCCCCTCCTCCCCCCCAGGACATCGTAGGTCCCTTTGGCAGCGTCACTAGTCATGTCTAGGAAGGCACAGGCCTTGACCCCGGCAAGGTTTAGTATTCTTGCCAACAGGTCTTTTGAGGGAAGCGACCGAAGGGACCTGGCTTCCCTCTCCCCCCTAAGGGGGTTTGCCCTAACGAACCGCTTCAATGGGGAGCGGTAGGCTATGGGTTGCCTGCTGGCTCTCTTGGCAGGCCCCTTAGAAAGAAAAGGGGGGGACTGCGGCTGGTAAGAGCGAGGTGCCCGAAAGCACCTCCAGAGAAGGGTGTGAGGGGGAGTCCCCTACATCCGTAGGCGTAGGAGAGGAGTAAGCCTCCTCTCCGTTGAGAGAAGCTTGGAGGGTCCCCTGCGCAAGCAAAGGAGCGAAACCTCCATTTTTTTCTGTACAGCTGCCCGAGGGCGGCTCCGTCGATGAACAAGGGGAAATGGGGAGAGATTTTGGTTTTGTTAGGTTTGCATTCATGGACATGGTGACCCTATTTTTTCCACGCGAAGCAATCGCTCATCATCCCTCGCTGTAACCCGCCCTGCAAGGAGTGCGTACAGGCCTTGCAGAGCCAGGTGCCGCCATTCAGGACCACCCCTCCTGCCTGGTGGCCTGGCAGTCCATCGGCATGGCGGCTCCACCTTGGACACGGCGTAAAAACAAAGATAGATGGTGAAGTGAGAAGAAAAGGGGATGTGAGGAATGTATGGGTGGGGATAAAGCAGGTTGTTAAAAACCCACCATCCCAAACCGGAGCTCAGGGGTTAGGGAACATTGCCCCCTCCCCCTTCAGCCCCGATCCGGGATAGTTGGCTGAGAAGAAGGTCAGCATCTGCCCTGTGAAATTAGAGGCTGACCAGAGAAAGTTGTGGGAGAGATTGTATGAAAAGCAAGGAAACAGGGGGGAAACACAAGTGTCTGAAGAAAAAAGAGGCTAAGCTGGGGTTGGACGAGGTGCTGAGTCTCTTCAGAACGGCGGCCAGGATGGCAAATCGCCGCGCCCCTTACGTGCGGGAGGATAGTGTGGTGGATCGAGTCCACCTTTGGCAATACACTCTCAGCTGCGGATGCATAAAATTCGCATTCGTATTCAAGCTTCAAACGAAAAAAGATCGAGAAAAGTAAGGCTGTAGCCCTATCAGTAACCCTGCTGACGTTCAGCACCGTCAGGGAAGGAAGAATGTATATGACACAGGTACGAAAGTAGCTACGGCTGCGAATATGAACCTTCCAGGTGAGACCACGGTCAAAAATAAAACCAAAGAAATGGTGTGAATTCACCATTCCAGGCGAACTCCATTAATAAACGAGTCCAGATCAGGGTGGATCAGTGGATGGCGATATAAGTGCACCACCTTACTCTTGATCAAGGAAAACCGAAGCCTGAGCGCTTCGGCATAGCGAGAAACGCGGTTCAATGTCTGTTGGAGTCGACGCTCCAGAGTTGGCATCTGGGCTGCGCCAAAAGAGATCGAAAGGTCGTTCACGGGAAAGATGATGCCATTGGTGATCACGGCAAGGAGTGCAACACTGAGGACACTCCTGTAGGACAGCCTCTTTCTGCTCCATTGGACCGAAGAGGGCTTCCCCCACCGGTAAGCGGAATCGACGATCTCGCAAAATTTCATAAATATTTATTGGGAAGCGTCCCCTCGCCCTCATGGAGCGGAGCGTGTTCGTGATACTGTGTCGTAATGCGGTATTATAGGCCTTCTCCAGATCGAAAAAACAACAAAAAACCGTGACATAGTGTGCTGTCTACGAAGGAAGGCTTTGCAGACGGCATTTTCCAGTCGGATCTGAGGATCCGACGTGGATTGGAACTTGCGCAAGACAGGTGGCCTCCGCTGTCCTGACAGCAGAGCCATACTCTAACATTTACCAATTTCTCCATCAACTTGCACACGCAGAAAGTTATTGAGATTGGCTAGAAACCGGCCGGGGTAAAGTGATCTCTTCCCGATTTACGAAAAGCGAGACTGTAGGTTTAAGGGAAAAACAAGGTGGCAGTCGCCCAATGTTAATGGATTCTTAATGGCAGCACTGTTAAAACGGGGTCACCCGAAAAAAGTCAGAAAAGGTGTGGGAGACGCTGAATAAAAATGGGGAAAAGCAAAGGATTAGAAAAAAACTACAACACAGAGACGCACACTTAAATTACGGCTACAGCACTCATTCTAAAAACAAGGGCGGCTGGGGCAAGAAACAAATGACATGCGACAGGGAAGGGCACAGGATAAAAGATAAAACAATAAACCTAAACACAAAAATGGAAAGACAATTTATAAAAGGGATAAAACGCCACTTCGTGATAGAAATGTAAGGAGGGAGGATGACCAAAGGGAGTCAATTGTTAAAAGAAAGCGAAGTTGAGAATGGAGGGCGACGTCAGAATTTCGAAGAGAAGCAAGGCGGGGACAAGCTACTAAAATGTGAGCCACAGACAGCTCGCCACCGCATAAGGGACAACCAGGGGCAACTCGGCCTCCACCGAAAACTAAATAGCCAAGGGTGAGTGGAGTGTACCTAATTAGCAACCGGCAAACAGCAACCTCCCAAGACCGGAGTTGCTGAGAGCTAGATGACCAGGAACGGACAGAGCGTTTAATAAGGGACACCTTAGAAGGGGGGGGGGGACGAATCCCACTCTCTCTGATACAAAAAAAGACATACGCCCTGATTACGGGGTAGGAATCCATAAGGGGCAGAGGGGCTGCATCCGGCACCTTGAGGGCGGCTGAGCGAGCCAGCTGACCCCAACACGAGCCGGAGCGCAAGAGAACGCCACCCTCTAATGAGAGGCATTTCTAAGCAGCCAGGAGCGAATCCGTTAAACCAAAGGGTGGGTGGACATAAAAGAACGAACCGCCTCCAAAGCAGGCCGAGAATCGCTAAAAACAATTAAATCTGAAGAATTGATAGATAAAATCAAATTAAAAACTAAAAGAATGGCCGTCAACTCTCCGATAAAAAAGGATGCTACAGGAAGAAGGGCGGACCGATTTTTTTTTAAGGGGCTATCTGGCGACTGCCCACTTGGGCATAAGTCGCCGCAAACAAACAGCCTAGTTTTAGACTACTTTAAAAATAAAAATTTGAACAGAAACAACAATAAAAAAGATAACAATCAGGGAGCCTGCGACCTACAAAAAAACAAACAAACAACAATAACAAAAAAAACAACTAGCTAAATACAAGGGAGAAGGCCGGCCTCCCCGCAAAAGTCAACAAGTCAAAGTGCACGAACTCGTTTGCTGTCATCTTAGGCCTAAAAACTATCCGCCTACAACTTCGATTAAACAAATTTATGGTTATGGTTTTTGAAACGCTATTTAGGCAGATTTATTAACAGAAAATAAATCACATGAATAACCATATACTATACCGTAAAACGGGATCTTCCAAACGAATGAGGTGGTCAAGAGTACTACGACGGCTGCGAAAACCGCATTGAAATGGAGAGAGGAGCGAGTTGGACTCCAAAAACCAAATGAGGCGAACTTGAATCATCTTCTCGAATAACTTACTGAAGCAGCTCGTAAGAGCAATCGGGCGATATTAACTGGGGTCTAAACCGTCCCTACCGGGCTTGAGAAAGGGTAGAACAACCGCCACATGCCAGGAGGACGGATAAATTCCTTTGACCCAAAGCAGGTTGTAGAGGTCAACCAAAAATTAACTCAGTGCGGACGGAGACGACGGAGAAAGTCGGAGTGAATGTATAGTATATGGTTATCTATGTGATTTAACTTGTTAATAAATCAGCCTAATTAGCGCTTCGAAAACCATAACCATAAATTGGTTTGATCGAAGTTGTCTGTAGTAAGTTTTAGGCCTAAGGCGACAGCGAAATAAATTTTGGAATAATGACTTGGGCTTTAAGAAAGACAATTACACAAATATAAATATATTCATAAAATCAACGAATGTACAATGAAATAAGTAGGTTAGGTATACAATGTAAGATATTTTAACATATGATTTACAGTAAAAGGATACGAAGAGAATTGAAGTATGTGAAATTAATATGGTGGAATAATATGGTGAATAATATAGTAAATAATAGAGTGAATAATAGAGTAAATAATAATATAGTAAATAATATAGAGTATCTATGATGGACTGAATTAGGGCTGCAATGAGAAGTAAATATAATTAGGATCTACTCTCGTATGGTCGTTTGCAAAGAATTGTGAGAGAAAATGGAATTAACTAAGTATGATTTGTTTGGAGGTAAATGAATAATTGTAGAAGGAATGAATACCGACCTTTATACGAAGAAAGCTGCGAGTTGAGTGGGCGGAATAGCGTGCTATTTTGATCGAACTGGGAACGTGTTTGTTTGTTTGTGTGTGAAATTTAAGAGATGTTGTTTGGAACAGAATACGTTAATTGAAATAACAAGTAAAATAAATGAATTAATTAATTATTAAGTTGTACATAAAATGATTTAATTTTCAAAAGTTGAAGTGAATTAATTGAAAGATTAAATTGACAAAGTTAAAGTAAAATAATTGAATGATTAAATTGACAAAGTTAAAGGATTGCATAATATGAATTTTACATAATAATTGATGTATATACTCTTATATATTTAAGTTTCCGAGGAGGTTTTTATTATAAGAATGCCCAAAGGCATTGCTATTGATGCAATCATCACCGGAAGAGGTGGAGCCACAGCGAGACAAAGCATCCCGCAGTTCATAGACGAAAAAGAGAGCACTATAAGAGTAGGTGGCGCAGGTGGTAAAATATAAAAGGCGACTCTATGGAGACCTTATGATCGAGAAACCGTCGAGGATAGCTACCAGCGCTACTCACCGAAGCAAAATAGTCAGCTAGTGCTTCGCTGACCAACCGGCCATCAGACACAAGCGAGCCTCTGGTGTCCAGAGTGTAGATGGCATGACCAGTGTAGCGACACGGATCTTATTGGCCCGCTTCCAAACCCGACTCAGTGGCTTGGACGAAGAAAGGGAAGATACGTACTGGCGCCAAAAGTCACGGCGGGCACGATGGAGGGTTCTTTGGCGGATGAGACGAGCCCGGTTCCGATCTACCCTATTCGAGACGGTCGGGTTCCGCCTATAACAGGAATGGGAAAACTGATAGACAGAAATAGCCGACGCGCAATCTTTTGACCACCAGGTGAGGGTGGAGCGCCCCGCAACAGGACATCTCAAGGAACAAAGAACTCAACAGAATCTAAAATATGAGATCGCTGAATCTACTGTATCGAAGGATTTTTTTTTTTTTTAGGAGCCCATCTGGCGACTGCCACGATGGGCATAATTCGCCTGAATCAAGACAGCCTAGCACTAGGCTACTTTAAAATAAAAATATGTAAACATAACAATGATACAAATGGGAAAAACGTACCAATTAGGAAGGAATCTCCGGCGTTGGGGAAGAGGTTCCCCTCACCCCGGCGCAGGAGCATGAAACCTACAAAGAAAACAATAACAAAAATGAAACCTACTTAAATAAAGGGGAAGAAGCCCGGCCTCTCCCCAAAAGTTAACAAGTCTACAAGTCAATGTGCACGAACTCGTCCCGAGTACAAGGGAGAGGCTGGGCGACCCCGCCCATCCCGGTACCGGAAGAGGTATCGTGCGCGAAGATCACCCAGACTGGGACATTCGACAAGAATGTGCCGAACAGTCTAGGGAAGACGACGCAGTCGTCACAATAGGGCGCAGGAGAGCGCTCCATCAAATAGCAATGCGTCACACGAGTGTGTCTGAATCAGAGACGACATAAAGCGACCTAAAGGCGTTGCGGCATTGGGGGATAGGTCCTTGGGAACAGTCGCGGCGCAATGACACGCAACTTTAAGTTCCCTTCGAACGTCAACCATCTTCTTTGCCAAGCAGTCCGAAGAGCTGCGCGTATTCTTGCCATGTAGTCGGTGTGAGGAAGAGCGAAACGCTGGTCCAGTCGCAGAGTCCTTGCGGACTCTTTGGCGCCATCATCGGCGCGCTCATTCCCCGCAATTCCTACATGTCCAGGAACCCAGCAGAAGATAATCTCGACATCCGCCCGGCTCGCCAAAACCATGGCGTCACGGATATCGCGAACCAGGCGATGCGGAGATTCCAATACCCCCAGAGCACCAGGGCGCTTTGTGATTCGCTAGGGATCACAATCCGGTCTCCAAACCAGGCACGTCGCGAAATCTCCCGTACCGAGTGGTGTATTGCCACCAGTTCGACCGTGAAGACAGACGCAGCGCAAGGCAGAGCCCCGCTGACTTCAAACAGAGGGGACTCGGCGTGAAAGCCGACCCCTTCTTGGGACTTGGAGCCATCCGTATATACTGCCACGGTTCCAGCGTGACACGAGGTGTGCTCCAAAAAGATCGAACGCAATACTCCCGGCGCTGTACAAGCTTTGGGAGCAGAGGCGTGGCGACAAATAGCCAAATGTGGTACCCTCCAGGGTTGCGTCCTGGGCAGAATCAGGGGCGCCACTGGCCCGAGAGCTATACTTAGCTCTCGAAGGAGTTTCCTAGCCCTAAACCCAAAGGGCTTAGGGTATGACTGGCGTCTCTCGGCGGCATAAGCACCGTCGAGTTCAGCTGCGGATGCAGTGAGAGATGTTGGCGACTGAGGAAGGCACCGGGCTCGCGCGTACAGGCGAGTAATGCACTGCACGCGGCGTAGAGCGAGTAACATCCCCCCCAGCATCGACCAACAGATACTCAATAGGGAAAGTGTGGAATGCACCGGTCGCAAGGCGAAGGCCGGTGTGGTGGATCGAGTCCACCTTCCACAATAAACGCTCGGCTGCGGATGCATAAAACTCACATCCGTAGTCGAGCTTCGAACGAACAAAGGATCGATAAAAAAGTAGGGCAGTAGCCCTATCAGCGCCTCAAGCACTGAAAGTTACGGAACTGAGAATATCCATGGCGCGGGTACAAGAGACCCTAAGGCTGCGAATATGAGCCTCCCAGGTGAGGCGTCGGTCGAATACAAGACCAAGGAAACGGTGCGACTCAACCACATCCAGGCGCACCCCATTAAGAAACAAATCTGGGTCGGGGTGGAGCCGTGGATGACGGCAGAAGTGCACCACCTTAGTATTGGCCAAAGAAAACCAGAATCCCTGTTGGGGTCGACGCTCCAGAGTTGGCATCTGGGCCGCGCCAGAAGAGATCGAAGGGTCGTTCCTGTAGAGCGTAGGAGCACATCTTCCGGCAGTACCGAGTCGATGCCCTTGATGGTCAGGGCAAAGAGTGGGACACTGAGGACACTTCCCTGCGAGACACCCTCTTCCTGCTCCTTTGGGCCGGAGAGGACTCCCCCCACCCGTAGGCGGATTCGACGATCTCGCAAAAATTCAGATATAAACATTGGGAGGCGTCCCCTCGCCCACATCGTGTGGAGAGTCTCCATGATACCGTATCGCCATGCGGTATCATAGGCCTTCTCCAGATCGAAAAAGACCGTGGCGTAGTGCTGTCTACGAAGGAAAGCCTCGCAGACGGCATTTTCCAGTCGGAGCAGAGCATCCGACGTGGAGTGGAACTTGTGGAAGCCCCACTGTCCAGAAGACAGATGGCCTCCGCTGTCCAGGAAAAAGGCTAATCTAACATTTACCAATTTCTCCATCAACTTGCACACGCAAGAGGTTAGAGAGATTGGGCCGAAACCCGTCAGAGTAGAGTGATCTCCCACCGGTTTGCGAAAGGCGAGCACAGTAGGCATAACGCTTCTGTTTGAGGGCCGTCTCACACTCAGCCGACCACCATTTGAGTGGTTGGCGTGCAAAACGTCCAGACGTTCTAGGAACAGTAGTCAGGCCCGCGGCAATGAGGTTGCCCGAGAAAAACTCAACGGCCTCATCTACCGACCTAAACTCCTCGACTGAGATAGAGAATTCAGTCATTTCCTGAAATGCAGGCCACCGCGCCCGCGTCAAGCACCACCGAGGTGGGATTTCAGGCGGCAGTTGGCCTAGAAATGATATTTGAATGGGAAAGTGATCACTACAATGGAGGTTATTGACCACCTCCCAATCAAAATCAGGCTGTGCATCCGAAGAGCACAAAGATAGGTCAAGCCAAGAAAATGAAGCGGTTCTCGGACAGTGATGCGTAAACTCATCCACGTTTAGGACATCAATCTCAAGCTCTTCGATCATATCGGCAAGGACTTGTCCCCTGGGATTTATTGAGTAATCTCCCCAGAGAGGATGCCTGCCGTTCAGATCTCCAAGCAAGAGAAAGAGCCCGGCAACCGTGCCAAGACGCGGCGGAAGTCCCCCGTGTCGAAGTCAGCTGACGGTGGAATGTACGCAGAAATGATAGTATACCTCCTATCCAGGTGCAGCTGCACAGCCACTGCCTGAAAGGAGGTATCTAAAGAGAAAGGAAGAACGGAGACATCATGCCAGGTGTAAACCCCAAATCCCCCAGATCGGCCATCCCGCGGTGGTTGGGTCGCAAGACCCTTATACCCTGGGAGGGCGGGAAGGGGGCACGCGCCTAGCATGGTCTCTTGCAAAAAGATAGCTAACGGGGAACGGGACGAGACGAGCCTCCGCAGCTGTCCCAGTTGGCCCAGAGTCCTCGGCAATTCCATGGAAGGAATATTCCCTCCAGGCCTACCTTGGAGGAGACGCGGGGGCCCTCCTCGAACAGAAGACCCTCACGGAAATGGCCGTACGCTTCCTGGAGGCAGAACCCCGGGCGCTGTCGCCTTCGTGTACTTATTGGGGGAGGTTGGGCTCGCCATGTGAGTCTTTTCCTCCCCCCGCCTCGAAACTTTAGCGGCTTCGGAGTCGGGGGGCCCTCTTTTCGAGGAACCACCGTCTCCGAGCTACTCGCTCCACATTTGGGCGTGGGCGAAGGAGCCGAAGCTCCTTTGTTGCCGTCCTCCTTTCGGGAACATCTTTAGGAACCCGGGAAGATGGCCTAGCCACCAACTTCAGGGGTGTTGCTTCCTGTGAGTCTAACGACTCGGTGGAGGCGCGTGGCCATTTCGCCTTACTACGGGAAACGGTCACGCTGGGGAAAGATGGGGAAGCCCCTGGTTTTAGGCGGGGCTTGATGTGAACTCTGTTTGCCACCAGCTTTACCAGGGAAGCACCCGGGTTGAGTAGAACCCGCAGACGGGCTCCGAATGGGCGCGGAAACAACCGTGCTCGTTGGCCTGGATGGGCGAGGAGCAGAGGGTGCCTTTCTAACTATTGAGGCATATGACGTCCCAGGCAGAGCCGGGCGCGCCAGGACCAAGTCCTTAGCCTCGCGGAACTAGAGTAGATCTTGGGCCTGAACGGCCAGGATTTCTTTCTCAAGGAGATATGCACCACATTGCTTCGAATAAGCAGGGTGCGGCTCTCCGCAATTGACACACTTAGCTACACACGATTTAGACTTATCGTGTGCGGCCTTGGAGCAATTTACACAAACTTCGGGTGACCCCGACTTTGCACGTCTACAAGAACGATTCATATGGACGATTGTGACAGTAATAGCACCGCCGCGGCAGTGGCACGAATGCCTTCACGCGGTAGCGGTACCAACCGGCACGCACCGACTCAGGGAGTTTGTCACAGTCGAACGTGACGAAGAGTGTATGGTGGGTCTCGAGGCTCCTACCTGTTTTCTCATCACAGGTTCGACCTTGACCGCCCCATGGTCGGCCAGCTCTAAGGTGATGTCCTCAATCGAGTAGTCAACGAGTTCCCTCGCATAAACTACTCCTTTCACAAAGTTCATGGTAGAGTGCGGCGTCACACTCACCGGGTGGCCATGAAGTGTCCGAAGAGCACTTATCTTGGCCGCCTCGGCGGGATTCGCCAGAAGGCTCCCGTCCGAGAAACGGGTCACCTTCGGCTCTCTACCAATTGCACTAGCTAAAGCTCTCCTCTGATGGATCATATTGCCCTTGGCCAACATGCTGCCATCAGTGGAGCGAATAACGAGGAAGCGTTTGGAGCCAGCGGGCTCGAAAACGCCAGGTAACCTCTGAATCAAGGGCCCCGATGTCATCGAGGCTCCGCCCTGTGCACTTTTGGTCTTTGTCATAGTCAGGGGCTCCGTACCCGGAGGGGCAGAGTAGAGGGGCCGGATGTGCCGATCTTGGCTTGGTCGCTTGCCAAAGTGGCAGCAGATCCATCCTTCCCCGCAGCCCCAGCGGATGGAGAGGAGCCCCGAGTCTTTTTGGTTTTTGGAGAGGAGGGTGGGGAATGAACCCGCTTATCACCTCCGCCGGCAGAAGCCCCTAGGCCAGATGGACCGGCCTCAGCCAAGTCTTTCTCCGAAATGTTGAAGGTCCTGGTAGTCTTGGGGGCACCGGTCGGGGTTGATCCTTCCCCTCCTTTTACTGCCTCTGAAACCCTAGCCGTTTGAGGAGGACCTTGCATAGGGGCGGATTTGGGTTCGGTATTTGGCGCTCTTGCCAGCAGGTCTTTTGAGGGAAGCGACCTGGCTTCCCTCTTCCCCCTGAGGGAGTTTGCCCTACCGAGCCGTTTCGATGGGGAGCGGTTGGATATGGGCTGCCTGCTGGCTTTCTTGGCAGTCCCCTTGGAAAGAAAAGAGGGAACTGCCGCTGGAAAAAGGGAGGTGCCCGAAAGCACCTCCAGAGAAGGGGGTGAGGGGGAGTCCCCTGCACCCGTAGGCGAAGGAGAGGAGTAAGCCTCCTCTCCGGTTACAGAAATATGGAGGGTTCCCTGCGCAAGCACAGGGACGGGGGGACCTCCATTTTTTCACTGGAGCTGCCCGAGGGCGGCTCCGTCGTTGTTTCAGACGGAGTTAAAGGGGCTTGTTGTTTTTTTTTTATTCATCATTGAGGATGGTGACCCTATTTGTACTACGGGACGCAATAGCTCATCACCTTTCGCAGTTGCCCGCACTGCAAGAGGTGCTTACAGGCCTGGCAGAGCCAGGCGCCGCCATTTGGGACCACCTCTCCCGCCTGGTGGTCTGGCAGTCCATCGGCATGTCGGCTCCACCTTGGACACGGCGCAAAACTGAGTGTGAAGAGGAAAGGAAAAGGGATGTGAGGAAGGTATGGGTGGGGATATAGAAGGTTGTTAAAAAAAAACCCATCCCGAACTGGAGCTCAGGGGTTAGGGAACGTTGTCCCCTCCCCCTTCAGCCCCGGCCCGGGACGGTTGGCTGAGAAGAAGGTCAGCATTTACCCTGTGAAATTAGATGCTGACCAGAGAAAGTTGTGGGAGAGGTTGTATGAAAAGCGACGAAGTAGGGGAGAAATACAGGCTATCTGAAGGAAGGAAGAGAGGCTAAGCTGGGGCCGGAAGGGGCGCTAAATCCCCTCAAATCGACGCGCCTCTTACGGGGCAGTGATGCCTAAATTCATCCACATTTATGACACTTTCGCCAGGTCGTTTATCAACCTAGCTAGAATCTGACCCCTGGAATTGATCGAGTAGTCTGTCGCGTTCGAATACCTGAGCAGTAGAAAGGGCCTCGGCAACTGTGCCACGACGCAGCGGAAGTCCCCGCGTCGAAGTCGGCTGATGGTGGAATGTACGTAGAAATAACATTATACCTCCAGGTGCAGCTGCACTTTTACTGCCTGGAAGGAGGTATTTAAAGCAAAAATGAAAACGGACATCCTACTGCCTGGCCCCCCTCCGTGGTGTCGTAAAACCCTTATGCCCCGGGTGAGTGGGCAGGGGCACGCGCACAGCATGGTCGTCTGCAAACAGATAGCTAACGCGGAACGGGGGTTGACGAGCCTCTGCACAGCTCCCAGTTGGGTCGAATTCCGCGGTAATTCCATTGAAGGAATATGCCATACAGGCCTAGTTCGGAGGAGATGAATGGGTCCCTCTTCGAAGAGAAGACCCTCACGGAAATGGCCGTACGCTTCCCGGAGGCAGAACTCCGGGCGCTGTCGCCTTCGATGACTTATCGGGGGAGATTGGGCTCACTCTGGACGTCTTTTCCTCCCTCCGCCTCGAAACCTTTAGTGGGCGTGGCTGATTAGGAGGCGGAGTTCCCTCCTTTGGAGGATCCACCGTTTCCAACAACCCAGTCCAACTTTGGGTGGGAGCGTAGGAGCCCAAGCTTCTTTTGTGATGTCTTCATTTCGGGGAGCAGCTTCAGGAACCATGAAAGGTGGCTTAACTAACACCTTCAAGGGTATCTGCAGCCACGCAAACCGACTAGAAATTACCTGGTGGCCGGTCCTCCCCCATATATTACAGCTCTCAACTGAGTAGCCAGACGTAGGGCGACAGAGCGGATATCCTTAGTAGGACATACTAATCCTCAACAGGATGACCAAGATCTGAAGATGTAGCAGACCAATAGAAAGAACCCCGAAGTCTTTTAGTTGGCCTGGTAGCCAACAAAGCAATAAAGCCCACTCTCCACAAGAAGTACAGCCTTATGCAACAAGAATGGATGGATGGAGGTGATCGGCCCTTTACACGCAATGAAGTGGTTGTATGGGTGTAAACCAATCTTCCCATTATGTGCGCTCCAACGCCCTTGACCCCTTAAGACCCGGTCTCTTGCGACCTACGATCGTTGCTATAGAGGTTACAAAGCCTCTTTTTCTGACAGAGCATGAAGTAGCTTGTCACGCCCTTAAGACTGGACAGAAGGTTGAGAGGATAACCATAGAAAAAAAAGGAATGTTGAAAACACAAGGTAGAAGCACAACTCGCCACGGCCACGTCAGAGTTCAAGTACCCTGTAACGGAGCTTTACTAGCTTCTACTCAGGCCGGAGGACCAAGTGTAAAAAAAGACACAGGGTAACCCTCTGCAGTGAAGGAGATGGGGATAGTTCCTACAGAAAGTAGATGTTAGCGGAGAGGCTAAGCTGGGGTCGGACATTTTTAATTCTTTTTTTTTTAAGGGCCCCATCTGGCGCCTGCCAACTAGGGCAAAGGTCGCTGTAATTAGCGGAACGCTTAATACTAGGCTAGATTAAAAAGACACAAAAAGCAAGAAAATAAAGATCAAAAATGAAAAGCAAGACAAGTTATGAAAGAAAAATAAAAAAGCAACAAGGAGACGCGCTCCAGCGTCAGGGCTAGTCCCCCCTTCCCGGAGGAACATACAACCTACAAATTGGTCAGATAAAAGAAAGGGGGCCGGCCTCCTCTAAAAAGTCGTCTAGGCTGAAAATCTGTGTGCACGAACCAGTCCCGAGTAAAATGGAAAAGGGCTAGCAACCTCGCGCATCCCAGTACTGGGACAGGTAACGTGCGCGAAGATCACCCTGACTGGGACATTCAACAAGAATGTGCCGAACAGTCTGGGGAACAACGCAGTCTTCACAGTAGGGCGCTGGTGAGCGCTCCATCAAATGGCGGTGCGTCCCGCGAGTGTGTCCAATTCGGAGACGACAGAAAGCAACCTGAAGCCTTCGCGGCATTGGGGGTAGGTCCATGGGAACAGTGGCGGCGAAATGGCAAGCAACTTTCAGTTCCCTTCGACAGTCTCCCATCTTCTTTGCCAAGCAGCCCGTATTCCTGTCATGTAGTCGGTGTGAGGAAGAGCGAAACGCTGGTCTCGTCATCCAGTCCTCGCGGACTGTTCGACGCCCTCATTCCCAGCAATTCCTACATGTCCAGGAAACTGCACAAGATAATCTCGATATCCGCCCGGCTCGTCAAAACCGTGGCGTAAGGATATCGCGAACCAGGGGGTAAGGAGATTCCAATCCCCTAGGAGCACTCGGGCGCTTTTTGAGTCGCTATAGATCACAATCCGGTCTCCGAACCGGGCACGTCGCGTAATCTCCCGTACCGAGTGGTGTATTGCCAGCAGTTCGATCGTGAAGAAAGACGCAGCGCCTGGCAGAGCTCCGCTGACTTCAAACAGAGGGAATACGGCGCGGAAGCCGACCCCTTCTTGGGACTTGGAGCCATTCGTATACAATAACACGGTTTCAGCGTGAGACGAAGTGCGCACCAAAGAGGCGGAACGCAATACTCCCGGCGCTGTACAAGCTTTGGGAGCAGATGCGTGGCGACAAATAGTCAAAGGTGGTACCCTCCAGGGTGGCGTCCTGGGCAGAACCAGCCCGATAGCTAGACTTTGCACTCGAAGGAGTTACCTGGCACTGAACGCAAAGGGGTTAGGGTGTGACTGTCGTCTCTCGGCGGTATCGAGATCAGCTGCGGATGTAGTGAGAGCTGTTGGCAACTGAGGTAGGCGTCGGGCTTGAGCGTACAGGCGAATAATGCACTGTGCACGGCGTAGAGCGAGTGGCATCTCCCCAGCATCGACCAACAGGCTCTCAATGGGAGAAGTGCGGAAGGCACCGGTTGCCAGGCGAAGGCCGGTGTGGTGGATCGAGTCCACCTTCCGCAATACAGGCTCAGCTGCGGATGCATAAAACTCGCAATCGTAGTGGAGCTTCGAACGAACGGATCGATAAAAAGGTAAGGCAGTGGCTCTATCAGCGTCTCAGTGCTGAATGTCACGGAACGGAGAATATCCATGGCGCGGGTACAAGAGACCCTAAGGCTGCGAATATGAGCCTCCCAGGTGAGGCGTCGGTCAAATACAAGACCAAGGAAACTGTGCGAGGCCACGACTTCCAGGCGCACACCATTGAGAAATGTGTCTGGGTCAGGGTAGTGGCTTGGATGGCGGTAGACGTGCACCACATTAGTCTTGGCCAAAGAAAACCGAAGCAAGTGAACTTTGGCATAGCGAGAGACGTGGTTCAATGCCTGTTGGAGTCGACGCTCCACAGTTGGCATCTGGGCCGCGCCAGAAGAGATCTAAAGGTCGCCCACGTAGAGGGTAGCGAGAACATGTTCCGGCAGCACCGAGGTGATGCTGTTGATGCTCAGAGAAAAAGACTGTGATACTGAGGACACTTGCCTGCGGAACACCCTCTTCCTGCTCCATTGGGCAGGAGAGAGATCCTACCACCCGTACGCGGAATTGACGATCTCGCAAAAATTCAGATATAAATATTGGGAGTCGTCCCTTCGCCCCCATCGTGTGGAGAGTCTCCATGATGTTCTATCGCCATGCGGTATCATAGGCCTTCTTCAGATCGAAAAACACCGTGACTTAGTGCTGTCTACGAAGGAAGTCCTCGCAGACGCAATTTTTAAGTCGCAGAAGAGCATCCGGCGTAGAGTGGAATTTGCGGAAACCGCACTCTGGAGAAGATGGACCCCACTGTCCAGAAAAAAAGTTAATCTAACATTTGCCAATTTCTTCATCAACTTGCACACGCAGTAGGTTAGAGAGATTGGGCGGAAACCGGCCTGGGTAGTGATCTCTCCCCGGTTTGTGAAAAGCGATTCGCCAGGAATCTAGGAGGGTACCCTCTACGCAGATCCTGTTGAACAAATCTAACAGAAATGCCATACCTCGCTCACCCAGGTGTCAAAACATGTCGTACACGACATCATCTGGAACTGGGGCGGTGTCTGCCCACGAAGCGAGAGCGGAACGTAATTAGTCAAGGTAAACCTGTCGTTGAAGGGTTCCCCACCTCTGATAGGAAAGTCCAGTCGGCGCCCTTCCATGACATCACGACGCGCATTGAATACTGGCGGAGCAGCATCCCAGCTAGAAAATGCGGTGACAAAAGATTCCGTCACAGGCTCCGAGATTTTGGCCCCATTCTCCTGGAGAACGGGAGGGGGCTCCTGTGAGAACTTGCCTCGAATCCATTTGACTCGCTTCCACACCTCTGGCGAGAGGGGTCTTCCCGTTAAGTGAAAACGCGTATCCCGGTCAAGAAGAAAGGCGGGCTTGCTTCGAAATATATCGGAACCTAGCCCTAGCTCGACCAAATTTACCCACAGTGAAGTCGTTCGGGCGGCGCTTATAGCACATGTGGGCATAACGCTTCTGTTTTAGAGCAGCCTCACACACGGCTGACCACCACGGGATCGGTCGGCGTGCAAAATGGCGAGACGTTCTAGCAATAGTAATTAGACCCACGGTGAGGAGATTGCCGGAGAACTCAACGGCCTCATCTAGCGACCTAAACTCCTCGACTGAGAAATCATTCATTTCCTGAATTGCGACCACAGCGCCCGTGCCAAGCACCACGGGGCGGGTTCTCAGGTGGTAGCAGCCCAGAAAATGATATTTGAATGGGAAAGTGAGCACTACCATGGAGGTCATCCCCCCCCTCCCCCCAAAAAATCGGGCTGTGCATCTGAAGAACACACAGATAGGTCGAGGCAGGAAACTGAAGCGGTTCTCGGGTAGTGATGCGTTAACTCGATACACATTTAGGACACCCATCTCCAGCTCATCGATCAGGTCAGCAAGGACTTGACCGCTGGGATTAATCGAGTAGTCTCCCCAGAAGGGAGGGAGTACCGTTTCTATCTCCAAGCAAGAGAAAGAGCTTAGTCGCATACCAAAACGGCAGCTACCCCGTCCGTCCCCGTGGCTGCCGTTAAGGGAGATGAGTCACAAGGAAACGAAGTACCCTAGTAGACCTTTTTTTTTGGAGAGGAGGGTGGGGAATGAGCTCGCTTCTCTCCTCCACCGGGAGGATCTCCTAGGCCAGATTGACCGGTCTCAGCAAGATCCTACTCTGAAATGCAGAAGATCTTGACTGTCACAGGGGCACCAGCCAGGAAAGGAGATTCCTCCTCTTCCTGAAGCCTCGGGGACCGGAGCCGCCTGAGGATGAGCTTGCATAAGTGCGGACACGGGTTCTGTGCTTGGCACCGAGGCCGGGTCGACCTCAAAATCCTACCGTCTGAGGCTGGGTCACCTCAGGAACTATGTCCATCTGAAGGGGGCCTTCATGTGGCCATTCCGCCTCGAGACATCACGTATCCCATTCGAGGTTCTTTTTTCACCTTTCTAATCCCAGCGAACCGGCATCCGCCGAGGAAGAGCAGATAGACTGACCCCTTGCAAACTACTCACGCAGGCTAGCAGGACATTATGGGGCACGGGCCGACGGGCCCTGCCATCCCTAGCTACCTTAAGGGTATTGGCCCTATCGAGCGTGGGAGCGGTCAATTATAAGCCGCCTGCCTGCTTTCTTGGCGGTCCCCTTGAAAAATAAAGAGGGGACTACCGCTGGATTTTTTTTTTTTCAAGGGGCTATCTGGCGAATGCCCACTTGGGCAAAAGTCGCCGCAAACAAACAGCCCAGTTCTAGGCTACTTTAAAATAAAAAATTTAACAGAAACAATAAAAAGGGGATAACAATCAGGGAGCAAGCTCCGGCGTTGGGAAAAGGCCCCCCTCCCCCTGGCGCAGGAGCCTGCGACCTACAAAAAAACAAGTTAAATACAAGGGATAAGGCCGGCCTCCCCCCAAAAGTCAACAAGTCCACCAGTCCCGAGTACAAGGGACAGGCGGTAGCGACCCCACCCATCCCGGTACCGGGACAGGTAACGTGCGCGAAGATCACCCAGACTGGGACATTCGACAAGGATGTGCCGAACAGTCTGGGGGACGACGCAGTCGTCGCAATAGGGCACAGGCGAGCGCTCCATCAAATAGCGATGCGTCACACGAGTGTATCCGATTCGGAGACGACAGAAAGCGACCTGAAGCCGTCGCGGCATTGGGGGATAGGTCCCAGGGAACAGTCGCGGCGCAATAGCACGCAACTTTAAGTTCCCTTCGACCATCTCCCATCTTCTTTGCCAAGCAGTCCGAAGAGCTGCCCGTATTCATGCCATGTAGTCGGTGTGAGGAAGAGCGAAACGCTGGTCCGGTCGCAGAGTCCTCGCGGACTCTTTGGCGCGCTCATTCCCCGCAATTCCTACATGTCCAGGAACCCAGCAGAAGATAATCTCGACATCTGCCCGGCTCGCCAAAACCATGGCGTCACGGATATCGCGAACCAGGGGATGCGGAGATTCCAATGCCCCGAGAGCACTCAGGGCGCTTTGTGAGTCGTTATACATCACAATCCTGGCTCCGAACCGGGCACGTCGCGTAATCTCCCGTACCGAGTGGTGTATTGCCACCAGCTCGGCCGTGAAGACAGACGCAGCACCTGGTAGAGCCCCGCTGACTTCAAACAGAGGGGATACGGCGTGGAAGCCGACCCCCTCTTGGGACTTGGAGCCATCCGTATACACTGGCACGGTTCCAGCGTGACACGATGTGTGCTCCAAAAAGGTCGAACGCAATACTCCCGGCGCAGTACAAGCTTTGGGAGCAGAGGCGTGGAGACAAATAGCCAAATGTGGTACTCTCCAGGGTGGCGTCCTGGGCAGAACCAGGGGCGCCACCGGCCGGAGGGCTATATCTACCTCTCGGAGTTTCCGGGCCCTAAAGCCAAAGGGCTTAGGGTATGACTGGCGTCTCTCGGCGGCATAGGCACCATCGAGATCAGCTGCGGATGCAGTGAGAGCTGTTGGCGACTGGGGGAGGCGCCGAGCTCGCGCGTACAGGCGAGTGATGCACTGCACGCGGCGCAGAGGGAGTGGCATCTCCCCAACAGGCTCTCAATGGGGGAAGTGCGGAAGGCACCGGTCGCAAGGCGAAGGCCGGGGTGGATCGAATCCACCTTCCGCAATAAACGCTCAGCTGCGGATGCATAAAACTCGCATCCGTAGTCGAGCTTCGAACGAACAAAGGATCGATAAAAAAGTAGGGCAGTAGCCCTATCAGCGCCCCAAGCGCTGAACGTCACGGAACGGAGAATATCCATGGCGCGGGTACAAGAGACCCTAAGGCTGCGAATATGAGCCTCCCAGGTGAGGCATCGGTCGAATACAAGAGCAAGGTGCCCTGGTTTTAGCCGGGGCTGGGTGTGAACCCCTTTATGCCACCAGCTTTACCAGGGGAGAGCCCGGGTTGAGTAGAGCCCGCAGAAGGGCTCCGAATGGGCGCGGAAACAACCGTGCTCGTTGGCCTGGATGGGCGAGGAGCAGAGGGTGCTTTTCTAACTATTGAGGCATATGACGTCCCAGGCAGAGCCGGGCGCGCCAGGACCAAGTCCTTAGCCTCGCGGAATGAAAGTCGATCCTGGGCCTGAACGGCCAGGATTTCTTTCTCAAGGAGATATGCACCACATTTGCTTCGAAGAAGCAGGGTGCGGCTCTCCGCAATTGACACACTTGGCCACACACGATTTGGACTTATCGTGTGCGGCCTTGGAGCAATTTACACAAACTTCGGGTGACCCCGACTTTGCACGTCTACAAGAACGATTCATATGGACGATTGTGACAGTAATAGCACCGCCGCGGCAGTGGCACGAATGCCTTCACGCGGTAGCGGTACCAACCGGCACGCACCGACTCAGGGAGCTTGTCACAGTCGAACGTGACGAAGAGTGTAGGGGTGGGTCTCGAGGCCCCTCCCTGTTTTCTCATCATACGTTCGACCTTGACCGCCCCATGGTCGGCCAGCTCTAGGGTGATGTCCTCAATGGAGTAGTAAACGAGTTCCCTCGCATAAACTACTCCTTTCACAAAGTTCATGGTAGAGTGCGGCGTCACACTCACCGGGTGGCCATGAAGTGTCCGAACAGCACTTATCTTGGCCGCCTCGTCGGGATTCGCCAAAGGCTCCTGTCCGAGAAACGGGTCACCTTCGGCTCTCTACCAATTGCACTAGCTAATCCTCTGCTCTGATGGATCATGTTGCCCTTGGCCAACATGGTGCCATAAGTGGAGCGAATAACGAGGAAGCGCTTGAAACCAGCGGGCTGGAAAACGCCAGGTAACTTCTGAATAAGAGGCCCTGATGTCATCGAGGCTCCGCCCTGTGCACTTTTCGTCTTTGTCATAGTCAGGGGCTCCGCACCCGGGAGAGGCAGAGGGGCCGGATGTGCCGATCTTGGCTTGGTCGCTTGCCAGAGTGGCAGCAGACCCATCCGTCCCCGTAGCCCCCGCGGATAGAGAGGAGCCCCGAGTCTTTTTCTTCTTTTTAGGAGAGGAGGGCGGGAAATGAACCCGCTTCTCACCTCCGCCGACAGAAGCTCCTAGGCCAGATGGACCGGCCTCAGAAAGGTCCTTCTCTGAAATGGAAAAGGTCCTGGAGGTCGCAGGGGCACAGGTCAGAGGAGATTCCTCTCCTCCTTGTACTGCCTCGGAGGCCCCAGCCGTTTGAGGAGGACCTTGCATAGGGGCGGATTCAGGTTCGGTGCTTGGCGCTGAGCCCGGATTCCCCCTCATGGAAGGCCCTACCCTCTGAGGCTGGGTTTCCTCAAGGACCATGTCTATCACAGGAGGGGCCTCCAGTTTGCCATCCCCTCCCAGGTCCCCTTGGCAGCGTCACCTGTCTTTTGTGGCGAGGCACAGGCCTTGACCCCGGCAAGGTTTAAGATTCTTGCCAGCAGGTCTTTTGAGGTAAGCAACCGAAGAGGCCTAGCTTCCCTCTCCCCCCTAAGGAGGTTTGCCCTACCGAGCCGCTAACACGAGGGGCGGTCGGCAATGGGCTGCCTGGTGGCTTTCTTGGCAGTCCCCTTGGAAAGTTAAGAGGGGACTGCCGCTGGAAAAAGGGAGGTGCCCGAAAGCACCTCCAGAGAAGGGGGTGAGGGGGTCCCCTGCACCCGTAGTCGAAGGAGAGGAGTAAGCCTCCTCTCCGGTTAGAGAAATATGGAGGGTCCCCTGCGCAAGCACAGGGGAGCGGACATCCATTTTTTCGCTGGATTTGCCCGAGGGCGGCTCCGTCGTTGTTTCAGGGGGAGTTAAAGGGGTTTGTTTTTTCAAAGATTCATCCATGGGCATGGTGACCCTATTTGTGCTACGGAACGCAATAGCTCATCACCTCTCGCAGTTGCCCGCACTGCAAGAGGTGCTTACAGGCCCGGCAGAGCAGGCGTCGCCATTTGGGACCACCCCTCCCGCCTGGTGGCCTGGCAGTCCATCGGCATGGCGGCTCCACCTTGGACACGGCGTAAAAATATATAGATTGTGAAGAAGAGAGGAAAAGGGATGTGAGGAAAGTATGGGTGGGGATGAAGCAGGTTGTTAAAAACCAACCACCCCAGACCGGAGCTCAGGGGTTAGGGAACATTGTCCCCTCCCCCCTCAGCCCCGATCCGGGACGGTTGGCTAAGAAGAAGGTCAGCATCTACTCTGTGAAATTAGAGGCTGACCAGAGAAAGTTGTGGGAGAGGTTGTATGAAAAGCGACGAGGTATTTTTTTTTTTTTTAATTAAGGAGCTATCTGGCGACTGCCGACTTAGGCATTAGTCGCCGTAAACAAACAGCCTAGTTCTAGGCTACTTTAAAAATTAAACAGGAAACAATAAAAAGAAATAACAATAACAATAAAGAAGCAATAACAAAAACAATAACAACAAACCGGGTTAAATGAAAGGGAGAAGGCCAGCCTCCCCCAAAAAGTCAATACGTCCACTAGTCATGGTGCACGCACTCGTCCCGAGTACAAGGGACAGGCGGTAGCAACCCCACCCATCCCGGTACCGGGACAGGTATCGTGCGCGAAGATCACCCAGACTGGGACATTCGACAAGAATGTGCCGAACAGTCTGGGGGACGACGCAGTCGTTGCAATAGGGCGCAGGCGAGCGCTCCATCAAGTAGCGATGCGTCACACGAGTGTGTCCGATTCGAAGACGACAGAAAGCAACCTGAAGCCGCCGCAGCATTGGGGGATAGGTCCATGGGAACAGTCGCGGCGCAATGGCACGCAACTTTAATTTCCCCTCGACCGTCTCCCATCTTCTTTGCCAAGCAGTCCGAAGAGCTGCCCGTATTCCTGACATGTAGTCAGTGTGAGGAAGAGCGAAACGCTGGTCCGGTCGCAGAGTCCTCGCAAACTCTTTGGCGCGCTCATTCCCCGCAATTCCTACATGTCCAGGAACCCAGCAGAAGATAATCTCGACATCTGCCCGGCTCGCCAAAACCGTGGCGTCACGGATTTCGCGAACCAGGGGATGCGGAGATTCCAATGCCCCGAGAGCACTCAGGGCGCTTTGTGAGTCGCTATAGATCACAATCCGGTCTCCGAACCGGGCACGTCGCGTAATCTCCCGTACCGAGTGGTGTATTGCCACCAGCTCGGCCGTGAAGACAGACGCAGCGCCTGGTAGAGCCCCGCTGACTTCAAACAGAGGGGATACGGCGTGGAAGCCGACCCCCTCTTGGGACTTGGAGCCATCCGTATACACTGGCACGGTACCAGCGTGACACGATGTGTGCTCCAAAAAGGTCGAACGCAATACTCCCGGCGCAGTACAAGCTTTGGGAGCAGAGGCGTGGCGACAAATAGCCAAATGTGGTACCCTCCAGGGTGGCGTCCTGGGCAGAACCAGGGGCGCCACCGGCCCGAGAGCTATATCTAGCTCTCGAAGTAGTTTCCTGGCCCTAAACCCAAAGGGCTTAGGGTATGACTGGCGTCTCTCGGCGGCATAGGCACCATCGAGATCAGCTGCGGATGCAGTGAGAGCTGTTGGCGACTGAGGGAGGCGCCGGGCTCGCGCGTACAGGCGAGTGATGCACTGCACGCGGCGCAGAGCGAGTGGCATCTCCCCAGCATCGACCAACAGGCTCTCAATGGGGGAAGTGCGGAAGGCACCGGTCGCAAGGCGAAGGCCGGTGTGGTGGATCGAATCCACCTTCCGCAATAAACGCTCGGCTGCGGATGCATAAAACTCGCATCCGTAGTCGAGCTTCGAGCGAACAAAGGATCGATAAAAAAGTAAGGCGGTAGCCCTATCAGCGCTGAACGTCACGGAACGGAGAATGTCCATGGCGCGGGTACAAGAGACCCTAAGGCTGCGAATATGAGCCTCCCAGGTGAGGAGTCGGTCGAATACAAGACCAAGGAAACGGTGCGACTCAACCACATCCAGGCGCACCCCATTAAGAAACAAATCTGGGTCGGGGTGAAGCCGTGGATGGCGGCAGAAGTGCACCACCTTAGTCTTGGCCAAAGAAAACCGAAACCTGTGCGCTTCGGCATAGCGAGAGACGCGGTTCAATGCCTGTTGGAGTCGACGCTCCAGAGTTGGCATCTGGGCCGCGCCAAAAGAGATCGAAAGGTCGTCCACGTAGAGCGTAGCGAGAACATCTTCTGGCAGAACCGAGGTGATGCCGTTGATGCTCAGGGCAAAGAGTGTGACACTGAGGACACCCTCTTCCTGCTCCTTTGGGGCAGAGAGGGCTCCCCCCACCCGTACGCGGAATCGACGATCTCGCAAAAATTCAGATATAAACATTGGGAGGCGTCCCCTCGCCCCCATCGTGTGGAGAGTCTCCATGATACCGTATCGCCATGCGGTATCATATGCCTTCTCCAGATCAAAAAACACCGTGGCGTAGTGCTGTCTACGAAGGAAAGCCTCGCAGACGGCACTTTCCAGTCGGAGCAGAGCATCCGACGTGGAGTGAAACTTACGGAAGCCGCACTGTGCAGAAGACAGATGGCCTCCGCTGTCCAGGAAATAGGCTAATCTAACATTTACCAATTTCTCCATCAACTTGCACACGCAAGAGGTTAGAGAGATTGGGCGGAAACGGGTCGGAGTAGAGTGATCTCTCCCCGGCTTGCGAAAGGCGAGCACAGTAGCGATTCGCCAGGAGTCTGGGAGAAGACCTTCCACCCAGATCCTGTTGAACAGATCTAACAGAAAGGCCATGCCTCGCTCACCCAGGTGTCGAAGCATGGCGTACGGGACATCGTCCGGACCATGGGCGGTGTCCGCGCACGAAGCGAGAGCGGAACGCAACTCACTCACAGTAAACTTGTCGTTGAAGGATTCTCCACCTCTGGAGGTAAAGTCCAGCGGGCGGCCTTCCGCGACATCACGACGTGCATTGAATGCTGGCGGAGCAGCATCACGGCTAGAGAATGCGGAAAAAGCAGTCGCTAAGGATTCTGGCACGGACGCGGGGTCCGAGATTGCGGTCCCATTCTCCTGGAGAACGGGAGGGGGGTCCTGCGAGAACTTGCCCCGAATCCTTTTGACTCGCTTCCACACCTCAGCTAAAGGGGTCTTCCCGTTAAGTGAAGACCCGTATGCCCGCCAAAAAGAGCGGCGGGCGTGCTTCGAAATATATCGGAACCTAGCCCGACGAAATTCAGCGACAGTGAAATCGTTCGGGCGGCGCTTATAGCGCATGTAGGCATAACGCTTCTGTTTGAGGGCCGTCTCACACTCGGCCGACCACCATGGGAGTGGTCGGCGTGCAAAACGGCCAGACGTCCTAGGAATAGTAGTCAGGCCCACGGCGATGAGGTTGCCGGAGAAGAACTCAACGGCCTCATCTACCGACCTAAACTCCTCGACTGAGATAGAGAATTCAGTCATTTCCTGAAATGCAGGCCACCGCGCCCGCGCCAAGCACCACCGAGGTGGTCTCTCAGGCGGCAGTTGCCCTGAAAATGATATTTGAATGGGAAAGTGATCACTACCATGGAGGTCATCGACCACCCCCCAATCAAAATCAGGCTGTGCATCCGAAGAGCACAAAGATAGGTCAAGGCAAGAAAATGAAGCGGTTCTCGGACAGTGATGCGTAAACTCATCCACGTTTAGGACACCCATCTCAAGCTCTTCGATCAGATCGGTAAGGACTTGTCCCCTGGGATTTATGGAGTAATCTCCCCAGAGAGGATGCCTGCCGTTCAGATCTCCAAGCAAGAGATAGGGCCTCGGCAACCGTGCCACGACGCGGCGGAAGTCCCCCGCGTCGAAGTCAGCTGACGGTGGAATGTACGCAGAAATGATAGTATACCTCCTATCCAGGTGCAGCTGCACAGCCACTGCCTGAAAGGAGGTATCTAAAGAGAAAGGAAGAACGGAGACATCATGCCGGGTGTAAACCGCGCATCCCCCAGCCCGGCCATCCCGCGGTGGTGGGGTCGCAAGACCCTTATACCCCGGGAGGGCAGGCAGGGGGCACGCGCCTAGCATGGTCTCCTGCAAAAAAAATAGCTAACGGGGAACGGAACGAGGCGAGCCTCCGCAGCTCCTCCCAGTTGGCCCGGAGTCCACGGCAATTCCATTGAAGGAATATGCCCTCCAGGCCTAGCTCGGGGGAGACGCGGGGGCCCTCCTCGAATTGAAGACCCTCACGGGAATGGCCGTAAGCTTCCCGGGGGCAGAACCCCGGGCGCTGTCGCCTTCGAGGACTTATTGGGGGAGGTTGGGCTCGCCATGCGAGTCTTTTCCTCCCTCCGCCTCGAAACCTTAGGCGGGCGCTGCGGCTTCGGAGGCGGGGGCGCCTCTTTTCGAGAAACCACCGTCTCCGAGCCACTCGCTCCACCTCGGGGCGTGGGCGAAGGAGCCGAAGCTCCTTTGTTGCTGTCCTCATTTCGGGGGACAGCTTTAGGAACCCCTGAAGATGGCCTAGCGACCATCTTCAGGGGTGTTGCCTCCTGTGAGTCTAACGACTCGGTGGAGGCGCGTGGCCGTTTCGCCTTACGGGAAACGGTCACGCTGGGGGAAGAGCGGGGAGCCCTGGTTTTAGCCGGGGCAGGGTATGAACCCTTTTTGCCGCCAGCTTTACCAGGGGAGCGCCCGGGTTGGGTAGAGCCCGCAGAAGGGCTCCGAATGGGTGCGGAAACAACCGTGCTCGTTAGGCTGGATGGGCCGGGAGCAGAGGGTGCATATGACGTCCCAGGCAGAGCCGGGCGCGCCAGGACCAAGTCCTTTGCCTCGCGGAATGAGAGTCGATCCTGGGCCTGAACGGCCAGGATTTCTTTCTCAAGGAGATATGCACCACATTGCTTCGAAGAAGCAGGGTGCGGCTCTCCGCAATTGACACACTTGGCCACACACGATTTCGACTTATCGTGTGCGACCTTGGAGCAATTTACACAGACTTCGGGTGACCCCCGACTTTGCACGTCTACATGATCGATTCGTATGGCCGAAGCGGTGACAGTAATAGCACCGCCGCGGCAGTGGCACGAATGCCTTCACGCGGTAGCGGTACCAACCGGCACGCACCGACTCAGGGAGCTTGTCACAGTCGAACGTGACGAAGAGTGTAGGGGTGGGTCTCGAGGCCCCTCCCTGTTTTCTCATCACACGTTCGACCTTGATCGCCCCATGGTCGGCCAGCTCTAGGGTGATGTCTTCAAAGGAGTAGTCAACGAGTTCCCTCGCATAAACTACTCCTTTCACAAAGTTCATGGTAGAGTGCGGCGTCACAGTCACCGGGGTGCCATGAAGTGTCCGAAGAGCACTTATCTTGGCCGCCTCGGCGGGATTCGCCAGAAGGCTCCCGTCCGAGAAACGGGTTACCTTCGGCTCTCTACCAATTGCACTAGCTAATCCTCTCCTCTGATGGATCATGTTGCCCTTGGACAACATGGTGCCATCAGTGGAGCGAATAACGAGGAAGCGCTTGAAGCCAGCGGGCTCGAAAACGCCAGGTAACCTCTGAATGAGGGGCCCCGATGTCATCGAGGCTCCGCCCTGTGCATTCTTGGTGTTAGTCTTAGTCAGGGGCTCCGCACACGAGGGGATAGAGGGGCCGGATGTGCCGATCTTGGCTTGGTCGTCTACCAAAGTGGCAGCAGACCAATCCGTCCCCGCAGCCCCGAGTCTTCTTCGTCTTTTTCTTTTTAGGAGAGGAGGGCGGGGAATGAACCCGCTTCTCATCTCCGCCGGCAGAAGCCCCCATGCCAGATGGGCCGACCTCAGACAGGTCCCTCTCTGAAATGGAAAAGGTCCTGGTCGTCGTAGGGGCACCTGTCGGAGGAGATCCCTCCCCTCCTTTTACTGCCTCGGAGCCCTCAGCCGTTTGAGGGGGACTTTGCATAGGGGCGGATTCGGGTTCGGTGCTTGGCGCCGAGCCCGGATTCCCCCCCATGGAAGGCCCTACCATCTGAGGCTGGGTCTCCTCAAGGACTATGTCTATCACAGGAGGGGCCTCCAGTTGGCCATCCCCTCCCAGGACATCGCAGGTCCCCTTGGCAGTGTCGCCAGTCTTGTGTGGGGAGACACAGGCCTTGACCCCAGCAAGGTTTAAAATTCTTGCCAGCAGGTCTTTTGAGGGAAGCGACCGAAGGGGCCTGGCTTCCCTCTCCCCCCTAAGGTGGTTTGCCCTACCGAGCCGCTTGTACGAGGGGCGGTCGGCAATGGGCTGCCTGCTGGCTTTCTTGGCAGTCCCCTTAGAAAGCAAAGGAGGGACTGCCGCTGGAGATAGGGAAGTGCCCGAAAGCACCTCCAGAGAAGGGGGTGAGGGGGAGTCCCCTACACCCGTAAGCGTAGGAGAGGAGTAAGCCTCCTCTCCGGTTAAAGAATTATGGAGGGTCCCTTGCGCAAGCACAAGGGGGGGGGGACCTCCATTTTCTCGGTGGAGCTGCCCGAGGGCGGCTCCGTTGATTTTCTTGGGGAAGTTGGGGGTTGGGTTTTTTTGTTTTTTGTGTCATACATGGGCATGGTGACCCTCTTTTTAATACGGGACGCAATAGCTCATCACCTCTCGCAGTTGCCCGCACTGCGAGAGGTGCTTACTAGCCCGGCAGAGCCAGGCGCCGCCATTCGGGACCACCCCTCCCGCCTGGTGGCCTGGCAGTCCATCGGCATGGCGGCTCCACCTTGGACACGGCGTAAAATTGATAGAATGTGAAGAGGAGAGGAAAGGGGATGTGAGGAAGGTATGGGTGGGGATGAAGCAGGTTGTTAAAAAACCCCATCCCGAACCGGAGCTGAGGGGTTAGGGAACAATGTCCCCTCTCCCCCCAGCCCCGATCCGGGGTGGTTGGCTTGAGAAGAAGGTCAGCATCTACCCTGTGAAATTAGAGGCTGACCAGAGAAAGTTGTGGGAGAGGTTGTATGAAAAGCGACGAGGTAGGGGAGAAATCGGGCTATCTGAAGGAAAGAGAGGCTAAGCTGGGGCCGGACGGAGCGCTGGATCCCGTCAGCACGGCGGCCAGGATGGCAAATCGCCGCGCCCCTTATGGGGAAGCGACGAGGTAGGGGAGAAATACAGGCTATCTGAAGGAAGGGAGGCTAAGCTGGGGCCGGACGGAGCGCTGGATCCCGTCAGCACGGCGGCCAGGATGGCAAATCGCCGCGCCCCTTACGGGGGACTACCGCTGGAAAAAGTGACAGAGAAGTGGGCGAGGGAGAGTCCCCTGCACCCATAGCGAAATGAGGAGTAAGCCTCCTCTCCTTAAGAAGAAATTTGGAGGGTCCCCTAAGCACAAAGCGCGGGGGAGCTCCATTTTTTCAGTGGACCTGCCCGAAGGAGGCTCCGCTGATGGTAGAGGGGAAGGTAAAGGGAGAGAATTTTTTGTTTATGGACTCATCATTGGGCATGCAAATCACGGGATGCACACATTATCACCACCACGCAGTAGCCCGCTTTGCGAGGGGTGAATACGGGGCCCGCAGAACCAGCTGCCACCATTTGAGGGCACTCCTCCCGCCTAGTGACCTGGCAGGCCATCGTCATGGCACTCAATCTTAGGCACGGCGTAAAAAATAGATAGTAAAATGAGAAAGGGTATGTGAGGAATGTGTCGGTGGGGATGAAGCAGGTTGTTAAAAACCCTCACCCCAGACCGGAACTCAGGGGTGCGGGGGCATTGTCCCCTCCCTCAGCCCTGATCTGGATTGATGGGTGAGAGGAAGCTGGTCGGTGTCTACCCTGTGAAATTAGAGGCCGACCAAAAAACGTTGTGGGAGGTTGTATAGAAAGTGAGGAAGCAGGGTAAGTAGACAGGGTGTCAGTCTATACTTAGCACTCCCTTGGGGAATGGGTGGGGTTGGGGTAGGGGCAAGTCCCATATGGCGAGCAAGCCCCACTTAGATATTCCATGAATTGTGGTTTCTTCCACTACTCGATAATAAACCAGAAGGGAAATAAAGTAAGTAAAACGACTCAACTTTAAAATCAATTGCTATATAATAATAAAGAATACAAACATTTTGCAGTGACTGAGCCAAAATCTGTCAGTCACAGATTGTAATAACAATCTTTTAAAAGAATATCCTGAATAGTGGTCCCATTGACAAGAACCTCCAATTTAGGAACATAAAAAATATGGGCTGATATCAGACTATCTCCATCTCGAACGATGCTCCGTTCGCCCCTCTTATCACTTTAATAATGCGGTCGTGCGCCGATGAAGTCCCTTTGTAAGCGCTACTTCGGACGAGAAAAGGAAACTCTTTGCCTATCAGATACACTCGCCCGGCCACATGTTGCAGGTTCATTTCATTAGGGTTCTGAAATGCCTCCGGGTGAGGTAGTTGGCCTAATATGGCCACGTCGCACGCAAAAATAAAACCAGTCATGAAGGCATCGAACCCAGCACTGTGTCCACTGCAATCACGCTCCCTGGGTCCGTCTGTTGGGGTCTCACCGGCAGGATTGTGGAAGGAATTAGAAATATTACTATTATCACTATTACAGCCATTGCGGCTAATTACCTCTTCACTGTGAGAAGTATTTATATCGCCTATCCTTTCATTGTTTAGGGGCAAGAGACCATTTGCGGAGTGACTATTATTTTTTTCACTATCAATGTCGCTGGAAGACTCCGCAACCGAATTTCGGGAGGCTTCGCAACTTAGTGAAAATTTGCCTTGGGAAGAAGCCGTATCAGGTGAAGAAATCCTCTGGTTTTCCACCAATTCACCCTCGGTATTCCGAGAGATGGAATTTCTTTTTTCTTCCTCCATTTTGTTTTTCTTGAAATTAATAAACTGTGCCACAGATGACGAGTAGGGGGAGCCAGGATGTACTTTCCGCTTCCGGTTCTTTGGGTTGGGAAGCTCCCATACAATTCGGTCCACACTATGACTCAGCAGGCAATTGGTCGCTTTGGGACACCAACCATGAAACTGAGGTAAAAAAAAAGAAGACTCAAATAGATCTAAAAAGAATAAATACTCATTTCATTTTTCCTATACATAAGAGCTAAGGCAGTTTGTAATCCTTGATTATAAACATTTCGTATTACCCCATAAAACCGGAGAATTCACTCCATTCCCCACTTATGCAATAGCAAGTCGGCGAAATTTGAACATACTTTTTCTTAAAATATAAATTAAAAAGTACAAAAAAAAAAATCATTTTGAAAAGTGGGAATGACACCTGCTTGATGACATCACAGTTCATTGCCTGTGAGTGGTCTACCATGCTTGCTACACCTAATGTCATTAATGCTATGGCTGCTTGCTGACTGGGTATTGGTCCGGAAAATGGCGAAATGAATGCATTCTAGTAGAAGGTGGACAACCATTGGGCCCCACCACAAAAACGGAAGCAAGGGATGATTTGAGTACCAGCCGAAACAAGATGACCGTGGGTAAGTCTTGTGTGGCCGATGCGAACGCGGCAAAGGGCTACACTCTAAGGATCGAAGGCTCTGAAGGCTCGAAGGTCAAAAGCGAAGAGACTTTTTGATTTTATATAATTTAAATGATTAACATCCATCACATTCGTTCTGCCACAACTGAAAAAGAATATATTTTCTTATAGAAGGCAAGAAATCTCGAAAAGGCTGAGTGAGCCAGCTGATCAGTCCTCTCGTTGCCCAGAACCCTTACATGCTCGGGGACCCAACAAAATAGAACTCGATGTCGGGACGTATTCTGGATCAGCCAGTTGCGTTGCAGATTTCTGTGACTAAAGAATGGGAAGCATTAAAAGAGCGAATTGCTTGTAAAACACTCCTAGAGTCGGAGAAAATAACGAAATCTTTAAAAGGTAAAATTTGGATCAGTCTAAAAGCTAAAAGGGCTGAAAATTCAGCGATAAAAATAGAAGCTGCTGCCAGCGGCAAAAATAAAGTTAAAAACTCTCCTGAGTAAGTGTCTGAGGCACCCACGCCAATGTCTGACTTGGAACCATCCGTGTATATCGGGTAGTGTTGTATGTGTGAGGTCGGATGCTCTTGGAACAGGCTCTTAAGGATGCAAGGGTCCACGCCATTGCCAGTTGCAGCCGAGGCGCTGCTGATGGAAGGCGAGGTGAGGAACAGTATAGTGCCAAGTCATCGACGAAAAGGGTCACCGATACACCCTCTGGGTACGAGGAAATGATATCATTGATCGCAATTACAAAACATAGAACACTGCCCTGAGGAACTCCCTCCTCTTGGGGTTGCAGGTCAGAGTAGGCATCTCTAACACGCACCATAAAGGATAGAGATGCTAAAAACTGAATAACAGACAGTAAAAGACCTTTCATACCCCAAACGTATAATTGCTTTAACGACCGATCCCTCGAAACGTTCTAAGAGGTTAATGGTACTATGACCTTTGCGAAAACCGCATTGAAATGGAGACAGTAAGTAATTGGTTTCTAAGAACCAGTTCAGGCGCCCCAACACCATCTTCTCAAGCAACTTACTCAACCACCTGGTAAGAGCTATAGGGCGGTAGAGGTCTGCCTCCAACCAGTTCCTGCCCGACAGGAAGAATAGAGTGGAAAATACGAAAACCGGGTACCGTCAGAAAGGGCCGTGTACCCAGTTTGTTCTCCTGAAGACAAACAACAGCGGGGTGGAAATTCATCAAAATAACTTTGACTTCTTCCCCCTTGGGAAGAACGCCTTGACAATTCCATTGTGAAACGGAAGATATTATGTGGGAGGGTTAGATACCACAGTAGATATGTATCCTTTTCGCCTTTGTGGCTGAGGTTAAGTTTGAAGTGAGTCCCAACGAGATTGGGGGACGAAGAGTAGATTTTGAAGAGCCTGCTATAGCAGGAAAAGAGATCCTGGAAAAAGCAGTGACAGGGTGTATGTTCGATGGTTTCGAGGAACCGGCCGAGGCCCTTGCCTGCAATTCAGACTTACAGTCAAGCGGAAAAGGAAGGTCGAGAAGAGATTTTCGGGAGGTAGATCCAGATTCATGGGCCGAGGGGACTTTTGATGTCTGAGGGGTTGATTCAACAACCGCGACTGGGGATGTTGGAGTGTCATCTGCTTCCATCGGATCATGAGTAGGAGGGTGAGTGGTTGGAGCAGGCGATCTGGGCAAAGTACATGGATCTGAATGGATTTCTGGACCGGTAAGGGGTCAAGCCATGTAAACGGTTGGGCGTGCTTGAGGGCAGAGTATATTCAGCAACAGGAGAAGAGTCCATTGAAGATTCTCGAGGCTCGGCAGAGTCAGCTCCAGAGGCTGCCCGGTTATCGGTGGTCGATGACCCAGGTAAGGAGTCCTTCTTCTTACCACGGGGCTTTGGGTCCCGGGGCCGGGTGGAAGAACCTTCACTGGTCGATATAAAAGATTCTTTCAGATAACGTCTGATGTCTTCAAGTGTCTCACCCTCAGCGTCGGTCCCGGCTAGAGCTGCCGGAGAGGGGAGCAACATTAGGTATCTCGGTGTGAGATTGATGCTGCGAATGTATATCGTGAATGCTCCTGACACTACCGGTAGATGGACGACTAGATGCTTCAGGCGTGTCGGAACTCGAACGTGATGGTCGGTCTCGTCCAGCGTCACGCAAAACGTCTGAGAAGAGACGACCAAGAGGGGAGGTTTGTGCTCGAGCATGTTGGCGAGCCTCTTTCACGTCTAGACGTAGAGTCACGCAAAGCGAGGACCTCCTTTTCATATAAGAATATTGGACAGATATTTGATGCAGCACTGTGGGCACCACCGTAGTTGGCACAGCACGGTGTTTTGGTGCATTCAGGGCCATAGTAATCAGAACTACAATTCACGCAGAAACAGGAGTGCAGACAGGTACGACCAACATGTCAAAATTGATTACAATTGAAGCAAAGTCAGGGAGGTTCGACGTTGGGACTGAATGTAAACTTGACGTTGAAGGGTTATCCACTTGTATAAGGAAAATCCAGTGATATCACGACGTGCATTGAATGCTGGCGGAGCGGCATCTAGGCTAAGGAATGTGGAGAAAGCGGTCTCGGAAGACTCCGCCACGGACGCGGTGTTCGAGATTGCGGTCCCATTCTCCTGGAGAACGGGAGGAAAGTCTTGCGATAACTTACCCCGAATCCTCTTGACTCGCTTCCACACCTTTGCTAAAGGAGTCTTCCTCTAAATAAAGACACACGCACGTCAGGAAGATCGGCGTGCGTGCTTTGAAACATACCATAACCTAGCACTAGCTCGACGAAATTCACTGAAATCGTTCGGGGAAGTGGTTATAGCGTATGTACGCATAACGCTTCTGTTTGAGGGCCATCATACAGTCAGTTGACCACCACGGAACCAGTCGGCGTGCAAAACGGCCAGACGTTCTAGGAATATTATCTAGGCCCAGGGCGATGAGGTTGCCGGAGAACTCAACGGCCTCATCAACCGACCTAAACTCATCAACTGGGAATGTGAAATCAGTCAATTCCTGAAATGCGGACCACCGCGCTCGCAACAAGCACCATGGGTGGTCTCTCAGACGACAGTGGTCCAGAAAATGATAGTGAATGGAAAGTGATCACTACCATAGAGGTAATCGTCTATCTCCCACCCAAAATTAGGTTGTGTATCCAGATGGATCAAGACAGGAAAACGAAAAGGTTCTCGGGCAGTGATACGTAAATTCATCCACATTTAGGACACCTAGCTTCAGTTCATCGATCAGGTTGCTTGCCGAAACGGCAATGGACCTGTCCGTTCCCTGAGCTCCCGCGGGGGGAGAGGAACTCTTAACCCGTTTGTTTTCCTCTTATTTTTTTTTTCTTTTTAGGAGAGGGCGTTGGAGAATGAACTCACTTCTCTCCACCGTCGGAAGGAGACCCTAGGCCGGATGTATCTGCTTCAGCAAGAACATTCTCAGAGATGAAGGGCTTTGCTTTCAAAAGGGCACCAGCTGGGGGATGAGGCCTTTCCTCTCCTTGTGATTCCTCTAGTTCCCAGGCCACATGAGGGGGAGCGTGCACAGGGGCCGATTCAGTGTTTGACACAGAGCGCAGATTCGCGCCTATGGAAAATTCTGCCTTCTGTGGCTGTGTCACCTCCGGGATCATGTCTAGCTCAGGAAAGCCCCCATGTGGCCATCCCCCAAGGCATCACAGATCCCATTTGAGGTTCCTGCAGTCGGAGTCGTTTCTGGCAGGTGGACTGACCGCCATCAGGGGAGGGGGGCCGCATCCCCCCCCCTCCCACACGTCAAAATACCGGACTACAGAGGACATGACCCAATGGGCCCAGATTTCCCTTGACCCTCTAATGTGGTTGGCCATATCAAGTCGCTCCCACCGGGAGCGGTCGATTTGGGGCCTCCTGCTTGCTCTCTTGGCAGTCCCCTGTGATAGATAAGGGATGACTGCCATTGGGGTACGCCGGTTCCTCTGCCGTACCACCTTTGGAATCCCTCATCACCGGGATCATCCGTGGATTCGTCCACCGTTGGATTACCATCATCTGAGGTGTCCCTCCACTGCTTCAGTATCAGATACTTTGGAATAGTTCTTTCATCTTGCGCCCTTACTAGGCCTCCGAGTAAGTGTCGAGTCTCCCTCCGCATCGTAGGAAAGGGCGTAAGAAGGGAGGAGGGGGGGGGGGGTATCCGTGTGTACCTCGTACCCGAGGAGTGAAGCCTATTATTTCCCGCTTTCTTTATACGACGTAAATCCTTTGTAAGGATCCTCCCCTTTTATATAACGACTTGGGTCGTTTGTGGCCGATGTGACATTGATTTGTTATAAATCTTATTTTTGTTATTTAATAGATATATTTCGTATTTGTAATCAAGAATTTCCTCACTTTAAATTATAAGGTTAGAATTTTTCTTGTTTCGTTTTTTTTCCCTCGCTGATACTCTAGGCCCCACCTGGTAACCAACAGTAACCTACTTAGTGTAGCCTAGTGGCGCGACCTTTTGGCTACCTCGAAGTGAACTTGGTTTCTTTCTGAATAAATATTCTGGCGACCTTTAGATTTGTATTAAAGTGCAGTGTGAACTGGGATCCGCGTTTGCACTTACAGTAATTAATACTACTAATAATAAATAATCCTACTGATAATAAATAATTATAATACATGATAATAATACAATAATCATGATATCCAGTAATAGTAATACACAATAATTATAATAAATATTAAAATAATAATAAATAATACTAATATATAATAAATAATATGAATGATAACAATAATAATAAATATAAAAATAATAATAAATAATACTAATATATAATAAATAATATGAATGATAACAATAATAATAATGATAAAAGGTAAAGTAGTGCTGAGAGGCGGCGAGGGGAAAGCGCACCAACAACTTTCCCAGGCACCTTAAGAGAAATCAAATCAACCCAGTCAGACGGGGCTTCCCTAATTTGCACTCAGGCTGGGGGGATGTGTGTCCCCTCCAGGTACCAAGGGTTACAGGCTAGCCCCCTGCAGGGTTGTGAGGGACAACATTTTTTTCCTAAAATTTGAGGTGCAATAGCAATGAGGCCATACCCAGTAGCAAACAGCTTGTAAGGAGAGACCTGTAGGGAAAGTGATGAAGCTAGAGGAAATGATATGTGGAATATATATAGCCGCATATCCCCCTGCAGGACAGTGAAGCCAGCGGGGTAAAATGCGGGTGTGGGAGGACACACAAGACTTCTGAACCCTAATCTAACCTTGTATGAGTTGCATAAGGGTTTTTGTCCTTCTTCCTGCTGTTCCTCAGTGTGATCAAACACCTGCAGGTACTTGTGCCATCGCAGGCCCTTTACCCCCTCTGGTCTTGAGTAAGAGGGGAAGTGAAGACAGCAGTGCCATGATTCTCGGCGCCGTCTCGCATCATTTTCAAGTTGCCTGGTGAAGCGTAGGGTCTATTCAAGTTTTATGAATACAAAAACCAATGTTGACATGAATACAATATTTTTTTTTTAAAAGATGTGCCTAAATTGTAAAGTTAGGGGAGGTGAAAATCTGTTAAATACATAGACTTGGGTCATTCAATACCAGAAAATAGGAAAAACAACTCTCTCCATTCCACAATTAAGGCTGGTTTCCTTGCTGGATTTGAGGAAGGGGGGGGGGGTAATTTAAGAGCTCATCTGGCGACTGCTTACTTGGGCATTAGTCGACGTATTAAAAACTGGGTAGTACTAGGCTACTTTAAAATAAGATTAAAAAAAAAAAAGGCAACGAACGGGAAGCAAGCTCCTGGGCCGGGGGAGAGGTCCGCCTCTCCCCATCGCAGGAACGTGCGACCTACTAAAATAAACCCCCCAAAAAACAACTAGTTAAATAAATGTGAGAAGGCCGGCCTCCCACAAAAAGTCTATAAGTCCACCAGTCAATGTGAACGAACTCGTCCAGGGACAGGAAGTAGCGACCGCGCCCATCCCGGTACCGGGACAGGTAACGTGCGCGAAGATCGCCCAGACTGGGACATTCAACAAGAATGTGCCGAACAGTCTGGGGGACAACGCAGTCTTCACAGTAGGGCACTGGTGAGCACTCCATCAAATAGCGGTGCGTCCCGCGAGTATGCCCAATTCGGAGACGACAGAAAGCAACCTGAAGCCTTCGCGGCATTGGGGGGGTAGGTCCATGGGAACAGTCGCGGCGCAATGGCACGCAACTTTAAGTTCCCTTCAACCGTCTCCCATCTTCTTTGCCAAGCAGCCCGAAGAGCTGCCCGTATTCCTACCATGTAGTCGGTGTGAGGAAGAGCGAAACGCTGGTCTGGTCGCAGAGTCCTCACGGACACACGATTTGGAGTTATCGTGTGTGGCCTTGGAGCAACTTACTCAGGTTTCAGGTAACTCTGACTTTGCACATCGAGAGGAGGGATTAGTATGGTCGAAGCGATGGCAGTAATAGTACGTCCGCGGCAGTGGCACGAATGCCTTCACGCGATAGCGATACCAACCGGCACGCACCGACTCAGGGAGCTTGTCACAGTCGAATGTGACGAAGAGTGTAGGGGTGGGTCTTGAGGCCCTTCCCTGTTTTCTCATCATACGTTCGACCTTGACCACCCCATGGTCGGCCAGCTCTAAGGTGATGTCCTCTATGGAATAGTTGACGAGTTCCCTCGCATAAACTACTCCTTTCACGAAGTTCATGGTAGAGTGTGGCGTCACACTCACAGGTGTGACATCGAGTGTCTGAAGAGCACTCATCTTGGCCACCTCAGAGGGATTCGACGCATTCGCCAGAAGGCTCCCGTCCGAGAAACGGGTCACCTTCGGCTCTCTACCAATCGCACTATCTAAAGCTCTCCTCTGATGGATCATGTTGCCCTTAGCCAACATGGTGCCATCAGTCGAGCGAATAACAAGGAAACGTTTGAAGCGAGTGGGCTTGAAAACGCCGAGTAATCTCTGAATGAGGGGCCCCGATGTAATCGAGGCTCTGCTCAGCATACTAGCACTTTTGGTCGTAGTCAGGAGCTCTGCACCGGGGAGACAGAGGGGCCGGATGTGCCGATCTGGGCTTAGTCGCTTACCGAAGTGGCAGCAGACCCATCCATTCCCGCAGCCCCCGCGGATGGAGAGCAGCCACAAGTCTTTCTTTTTTTTAGAAACGATGGCAGGGAATAAACTCTCTTCTCCCCTCCGCCAGCAGGAGCCCCCAGGCCAGATGGACTGGCCTAAGCAAGGTCCTTCTCTGAGATGGAGAAGGTCCTGGCAGTCGTAGGGGCACCAGTTGAAGGAGATCTCTCCCCTCTTTGTACTGCTTTGGAAACCCTAGCCGTTTGAGGATCTTGCATAGGAGAGGACTCCAGTTGGCCACCCCTCACCCCCCAGGACATCTCAGGTCATATTGGCAGCAGTGTCATGAGTCTTGTCTTGGGAGGCAGAGGACTTGACCCCCACTAGGTTTAATATTCTAGCCAGCAGGTTTTTTGAGGGAAGCGACCGATGGAGCCTGGCTTCCCTCTCCCACCCTAAAGTGGTTTGCCCTACCAAGCCGCTTCAATGGGCTGCCTGCTAGCTTTATTAGCAGTCCCCTTGGAAGGTAAAGGGGGACTGCCGCTGGAAAGAGGGAGTTGACTGGAGGCACCTCCAGACAAGGAGGTGAAGGGGAGTCCCCTACACCCATAGGCGAAAGAGAGGAGTAAGCCTCCTCTCCAGTTAGAGAGATTTGGAGGGTCCCCTGCGAGAGCAGAGTGAGGGGGCGGGGGGACCTCCATTTTTTTTCTGTGGAGCTGTCCGAAAGTGGCTCTGTTGATTGTGAGGAGGAAAGGGGAAGATTTTTTTTTAGATTTGCATCATCGGGCATGGGGACCCTATTCTTTCTACGGGAAGCAAACGCTAATCATCCCTCGCAGTAGCCCGCTCTGCAAGGGGTGAGTACGGGTTTGCCAGAGCCAGGTGCTGCCATTCAAGGTCATCCTTCCCGCCTGGTGACCTGGCAGCCCTTCAGCATGGGGGCTCCACCTTAGGCATGGAGTCAAATTGATAGAGTGTGAAGAGAGAAAGAAAAGGTATGTGAGGAAGGTATGGGTAGGGATGAAGCAGGTTATTAAAAATCCACCATCCTAAACCAGAGCTCATGGGTTAGGGAACATTGTCCCCTCCCCCCTTAGCCCCGATCTGGGATAGTTGGCTGAGGTCAGCATCTACCCTGGGAAAATAGAGGCTGACCAGAGAAAGTTGTGTGAGAGGTTGTAGGGAAAGTGAAGAAATAGGGAAGAAATACAGGCTGTCTGAAAGGAGAAGAGGCTAAGCTGGGGCCGGATGGGGTGCTGAGTCCCGTCAGCATGGCAGCCAGGAAGGCAAATCACCACGCCCCTTACCGGGTCCCTTGCTGGATGAGGAAAATAGGGAGGGGAGTGAGTATTACAAAAGCAATCAAGGTCATTAAAATGCTACAGCCTCACAAAGAGATGATGAGGAAGGATAAGCAAAGAAAAACAAAAGAGAAAGACTAGAATTTGCATAAGAAGTAAAATGACACTAGTACTTTAATTGACCTCAGCAACCATTAAACCTGGGCTAGAATGACATATAGGAACCACTAAGAACAAGTTTGTACAAGAGAGCATGAACTCAAAAGTAGTAACTTGAACCCTTTTACAGGTCACCCTCAAGAGTAAATGAGCTAAAATTTAAACTAAAAACAAAATCACAATACAACATTCATAGGCTTACAACTTCTTAAAGAGGTACTCGAGGAAGGTGGCTGAAAAGGTTTGATGGAATTCAGAGATGTACTTGGTGTCATAGACACCTGCAGGAAACATCTCAAGAAGATCTGCAGCGAATGTCTCCACATTGCGGGGTAAATCAGCGTAGAATGACTGGTACAGGAAGATGAGATCAACAAGACCATTGTGCAGAACAATTGGCTTTTGAGCACGGATCACCAAATTGAAGAGATCTCTTATACTGGGCCCATTCACCTTCCGGTTCTAAAACAAGTTGAGTAGGGAGGAAAACTGGTCAATCCATGCCAAACTAAAAACATAAAAAATACTGAACCAGCCTAAATGATACAGATCTAAACATAATGCCAACAGGAACCAAACAAGGAGACATATTCCCAACCTAGCCAAGACTTAAATATCTAGGACCCAATCTACAGACATAAGAAAGTACTGGCTTTTGGGGGAATGAATGAATGGTACATAAAAGGTGAATGCTGCATAGGTCCAAGTGGACAAACCAGCAGCCATGGCTTTTGGTGGATGCAAACCCTAAAGACAGAGGCAACTTAACACATTGTCTACAAATTCGGCTAAATATAATAGACAAATAATTTTAAATAATTTACTAATCTCACTATATTGTGGGATATCAGACTTGAGTGTTAAATCAGGCAAGAGGTGGAACTACACCCTATCAGATTTTGATGTAAATTGATGTATGGGTAAATTTTTGGTTGAAACCACCAAATCTGAAATCCGTTTTCCAATATTTAATTAGAAGCAAAGTTATGGACATCCCAATTTGAGGGGTTTTGGCAGCCCCTCCAAATTATAAAGACTTGTATCTTAGCCACTAATTTACCTAGAAGGTTAAACAAAAGGCCATTCAAAAGAGAATATTTAGCTCTTTAAAAACGATTAAGAGAATATTTTACATAGAAACAATACATATTTTTTTCGCGCCATAGATTGCACAACTTCCTGCACCAGGTTTGGTGCTTGAAGTTAATTTTACAGTCTTGAAATCCTTTTCCATTAAAACATTACCTATAAGATATATAGTCATGGTCAAAATGTATGGTGTGAGAGGGACACCCTATCAGATTTTGATGTAAATTGATGTATGGGTAAATTTTTGGTTGAAACCACCAAATCTGAAATCCGTTTTCCAATATTTAATTAGAAGCAAAGTTATGGACATCCCAATTTGAGGGGTTTTGGCAGCCCCTCCAAATTATAAAGACTTGTATCTTAGCCACTAATTTACCTAGAAGGTTAAACAAAAGGCCATTCAAAAGAGAATATTTAGCTCTTTAAAAACGATTAAGAGAATATTTTACATAGAAACAATACATATCAAAAAGCTACAGCCATCTAAATATTTAAATGGAGGGTGACTCCCTAGGTATATGAAATAAAAGGAATTATTTTTCTGAAAAAAATACTATCTTTTGTTTCTTAAAATGCATAATTTCTTTTATACATTAACTTGGTGTCTTTAATATACTAGATTAAATATATTGAACTCTTTATCAATTTTTAACAAATTGCCTTTAGTCTATGTTGTATTATACATGATTGCAAATCCTACATTCAATTTGGGAGCATTCAACACACTCAAAATATTCTTCATCAATACCCACCATGTATCCTCAGTAGATAAAATAAAATATTTTTTTCGCGCCATAGATTGCACAACTTCCTGCACCAGGTTTGGTGCTTGAAGTTAATTTTACAGTCTTGAAATCCTTTTCCATTAAAACATTACCTATAAGATATATAGTCATGGTCAAAATGTATGGTGTGAGAGGGACAGTTCCAGACATTTTGTCATTTCTTTGGTTATACCCTTCTAGTATCAGTCCAAATCTGCCATAATATTTGGCGTGTGAGCTGTTGCTAGCTGAGCTAATCAACTTCACAATGTACTGTTCAGAAATCAGTTAGTTGCGCTCAGGCAGTTGCAGTGAGCATAAGTATATTGCACACGTCGCGTGCCAGTCCCAGGATTTTCCCTTGTTTCCACTCCTGTTTGTGGTTATTGTGTAGCGATGGGTAAAGTTAAAGAACTGATAAGTGAACAGATTGCTGCTATTACATCACTCTGTAAGGCAGAAAACTCTAATAAGAAAATAGTGACTATAACCGGGGTGGCATTATGCAGTGTGCAAGGGTAGACTAAAAAATTTCATGACTGTAGAGACACTGAGCCACCATTACAGAAAAAGTCAACAGGGATTCCAAAGAAAACTACCCCATGTAGGTTAAAGGTACTCATGAGGCAGGTACTGGTTGATGTGTGTGTGTGCTAGAACCTAATTTGGCGAGTGCCTATTTGGGCATAAGGAAGGGGGCTCCGGCATGGGGGGTAGGCACGCCTACACACGGTGCAGGAACATGCAACCTACAATAGACAGTCAAATAAAGTTGAGAAGGCCAACATACTCCAAAAAGTCGTATAGTCCACAAGTCTGTGTGCATAAACCAGTCCTGAGTAGAAGGGATAAGTGGTAGTGACCCTGCTCGTCCCTGGATAGGTAACGCAAATAAAGATCACCCAGACTGGGGGGACATTCAACAAGAATGTGCCAAACAGTCTTGGAGATGTTTTTTTTTTTTTACGAGTTCATCTGACGACTGTCTACATGGGCATTAGTCGGCGTATTAAAACTGGCCTAGTTCTAGGCTACATTAAAATAAAATTAAAGAAACTAAAAAAAAACATGCCCCAAATGGGGGAAAGGAAGCAAGCTCCTGCATTGGGGGAGGTCCCCCCGGCACAGGAGCATGCAACCTAAAGCAGAAAAAAAAATGCAAAAAACAAAACAAAAAAACAAACCCTGCTTAAATAATAGGGAGAAGGCCGGCCTCCCCCCAAAAGTAAACAAGTCAACCAGTCAATGTGCACGCACTCGTCCCGAGTACAAGGGACAGGCGGTAGCGACCCCGCCCATCCCGGTACCGGGACAGGTGTCGTGTGCGAAGATCACCCAGACTGGGACATTCGACAAGAATGTGCCGAACAGTCTGGGGGACGACGCAGTCGTTGCAATAGGGCGCAGGCGAGCGCTCCATCAAATAGCGATGCGCCACACGAGTGTGCCCGATTCGGAGACGACAGAAAGCAACCTGAAGCCGCCGCGGCATTGGGGGATAGGTCCATGGGAACAGTCGCGGCGCAATGGCACGCAACTTTAAGTTCCCTTCGACCGTCTCCCATTTTCTTTGCCAAGCAGTCCGAAGAGCTGCCCGCATTATTGCCATGTAGTCGGTGTGAGGAAGAGCGAAACGCTGGTCCGTTAGCAGAGTCCTCACGGACTCTTTGGCGCCTTCATTCCCCGCAATTCCTACATGTCCAGGAACCCGGCAGAAGATAATCTAGACATCTGCCCGGCTCGCCAAAACCGTGGCGTCACGGATATCGCGAACCAGGGGATGCGGAGATTCCAATGCCCCGAGAGCACTCAGGGCGCTTTGTGAGTCGCTATAGATCACAATCCGGTCTCCGAACCGGGCACGTCACGTAATCTCCCGTACCGAGTGGTGTATTGCCACCAGCTCGGCCGTGAAGACAGAAGCAGCGCCTGGTAGAACCCCGCTGACTTCAAACAGAGGGAATACGGCGTGGAAGCCGACCCACTCTTGGGACTTGGAGCCATCCGTATACACTGGCACGGTTCCAGCGTGACACGATGTGTGCTCCAAAAAGGTCGAACGCAATACTCCCGGCGCAGTATAAGCTTTGGGAGCAGAGGCGTGGCGACAAATAGCCAAATGTGGTACCCTCCAGGGTGGCGTCCTGGGCAGAACCAGGGGCGCCACCGGCCCGAGAGCTATATCTACCTCTCAAAAGAGTTTCCTGGCCCTAAACCCCTTTAAAGGGGTTTAGGGTATGAATGGCGTCTCTCGGCGGCATAGGCACCATCGAGATCAGCTGCGGATGCAGTGAGAGCTGTTGGAGACAGAGGGAGGCACCGGGCTCGCGCGTACAGGCGAGTGATGCACTGCACGCGGCGCAGAGTGAGTGGTATCTCACCAGCATCGACCAACAGGCTCTCAATGGGGGAAGTGCGGAAGGCACCAGTTGCCAGGCGAAGGCCGGTGTGGTGGATCGAATCCACCTTAGGCAATAAACGCTAGGCTGCGGATGCATAAAACTCGCATCTGTAGTCGAGCTTCGAGCGAACAAAGGATCGATAAAAAAGTAAGGCAGTAGCCCTATCAGCGCCCCAAGCGCTTAACGTCACGGAACGGAGAATGTCCATGGCCCTAAGGCTGCGAATATGAGCCCAGGTGATGGCCTCTGCTGTCCAGGAAGAAGGCTAATCTAACATTTACCAATTTCTCCATCAACTTGCACACGCAAGAGATTAGAGAGATTGGGCGGAAACCGGTCGGAGTAGAGTGATCTCTCCCCAGTTTGCGAAGGCGAGCACAGTAGCGATTTGCCAGGAATCTGGGAGAAGACCCTCCACCCAGATCCTGTTGAACAAATCTAACAGAAAGGCCATGCCTCGCTCACCCAGGTGTCGAAGCATGGTGTACGGGACATCATCCGGACCATGGGCGGTGTCCGCTCACGAAGCGAGAGTGGAGCGCAACTCACTCACAGTAAACCTGTCGTTGAAGGGTTCTCCGCCTCTGGAGGTAAAGTCCAGCCGGCAGCCTTCTGCGGCATCAGGATGTGCATTGAATGCTGGTGGAGCAGCATCCCGGCTAGAGAATGCGGAAAAAGCGGTCCCATTCTCCTGGAGAACGGGAGGGGGGTCCTGCGAGAACTTGCCCCAAATCCTTTTGACTCGCTTCCACACCTCTGCTAAAGGGGTCTTCCCGTTAAGTGAAGACACGTATGGCCGCCAAGAAGAGCGGCGGGCGTGCTTCGAAATATACAGGAACCTAACCCTAGCCCGACAAAATTCAGCGACAGTGAAATCGTTTGGGCGGCGCTTATAGCGCATGTAGGCATAACGCTTCTGTTTGGGGGCCGTCTCACACTCGGCCGACCACCACGGGAGTGGTCGGCGTGCAAAATGGCCAGACGTTCTGGCAATAGTAATCAGGCCCGCTGTGATGAGGTTACCGGATAAGAACTCAATGGCCTCATCTACCGACCTAAACTCCTTGACTGAGATAGAGAATTCAATCATTTCCTGAAATGTGGACAACTGCACCCGCCACAAGCACCGCTGGGGTGGCCTCTCATGCAACATCATCACAGAAAATGTTATTTGAATCGGAAAGTGATCACCACCATGGAGGTTATCGACCACCCCATACCCAAACTCAGGCTGTGCATCTGGAGAGCACAAAGATAGATCGAGACAGGAAAGTGAAGCAGTTTCAGGTAGTGATGCATAAACTCAATCCACATTTAGAACACCTATCTCTAACTCGGCGATCAGGTCAGCGAGGACCTGACTCCAGGGATTGATCAAGTAGTCTCCCCAGAATGGCTGTTTACTGTTCAGATCCCCGAGCAAGAGAATGGTCCTTGGCAACTGTGCTATGATGCAGCAGAAGACTCTTGCATCGAAGTCAGATGACAGTGGAATGTACACAGAAATAACAGTATACCTGCTATCAAGGTGCAGCTGCACAGCAAATTGCCTGAAAGGAGGCATCTAAAGCGAAGAGAGAACGGCGACATGCCAAGTGTAAATGGGGCATCATACTGCCCAGCCTCCCTCCCGTGGTGGGAACCTCCTTTTCTGCTTTGTGCTGTGGAGGTGCCCGAAGGTGGCTCTAATGATGTTAACAGGGAAGGTAAAGGTAGAGTATTTTTTTTTAAGAAACTCATCATTGGGCATGGTGACCCTATTAATATCACAGGATACAAACACTAATAATCCCACATAGTAGCCGGCTCTGCGAGGGGTGAACACAGGGTTGGCAGAGCCAGCTGCTGCCATTTAAGACCACACACCCCGCCCAGTGGCCAGGCAGCTTCACCTTCGGCTAGGTGTAAAATTAATTATGAAAAGAGAGAGAAAGGGTATGTGAGGAAGGTAGAGTAGGGGTGAAGCAAATTAAAAATTCACCACCTCAAACTGGAGCTCAGAGTTGACATGCCATTGTTCCCTCCCCTTCCCCCTCAGCCCCGATCCAGCATAGTTGGCTGAGAAGAAGGTCAGCATCTACCCTGTGAAATTAGAGGCCAAGAAAGTTGTGAGAGGGATTGTATGGAAAGTGAGGAAGTAGGGTAAGAATACAGGGGCGTCAGAAATTATTAGAGGATGCTAAGCTGGGGATGGAAGGGATGCTGAGCCCTGTCAGCACGGCGGCCAGGAAAGCAAATCGATGTGCTCCATAAGGGGCATGATGACCTGAAATTCTCCCACCATACCGCTCACAAGAAACCAATGGCAGATTTTAAATTTCCAGGGTGAATAACCCTATGTCCCATGGTTATATGGGTCATTTCATGGCTCTAAATAGGTACAATTGAACTTTACTCCTTTTGAAAAATAAATGAGGTTTCTGCCACTAGATGGCACCACCCAGCGACAAATCCGATGGCAGATTTGAAATCTCCAGGGTGAATAGCCCTATGTGCCATAGGTCATTTTATGGCTCTAAATGGGTACAAATGAATATAACTCTTTTTGAAAAAAAAAAGCAACGCTTGGACCTGGCACTTTGCCGCAGGTAAAAACAAAAAACTGCATGATAAATTTGAGAGGGCAAACTAAAATGTCACTAAAAAGAAAAATGTAAGTGTCATTCGAATAAGAATTTCCTTTAGAAGAGTGCAATCCTTCACAATCGAATGACCAAAATATATAAAGGTTAGTTTGTCAAATTTTGAATTAAAAATGCTATAATATATTACTTCTAATACTATAACAAAGTTATACTAAATGGGTTAAGTAATAAAAATAATACTTTTATATTATATTTTATATTATTATATATAGTCATCGGCAGTGGCACCAGCTCTTGTCCAAGCATTAGTTCCATCATCTGTTATCCCATCTTCTCTGTTGATGTTTGTGAGTGATGTGACTTAGAAGGCTTAATCTGTGGTCGGAGAGTTGTGGGCACTGATCGCATGGTAGGATAGGAGGAGGACGAGGTTGTTCCAGTCTCTCTTTTCCGCTTCTTGTGATATTAACAATGTAAAGTACATGCTAGGAAAATGCAGAAAATGTGCCAAAAAAAATTGGAATGGAAGAGTATTTAAAAACTCTCCCAAAATTAGATGAGAGACATTAATTATTTGCTTTATCATGACTCATTGACCCATTCAGTAGGTAGAGTTTATGCATTTCTTAGAACTGCCATAAATAATATCCTTCCAAAATACAAAGTTCACTATTTCTCATATGGTTGTGCTGGTCATTAAAAGAATAATACAACAAATCTGTGCTATCATTTTTTAGACTGGAATGAATTGTGCATGGAATTTTTGTAGTACCAGGCATGGCAAGAATGCCTATAATAGCATTGTAGGTGTGTTTACAAGGGCTGCAACTAAGGAGTCTTCAGAGGGTCTATAAATCACCAATTATAACACTTAAAATTTTTAAAATTTTCTGTAAATTATTTTACTGAAATTCAATTCTTTTACATTCCATCTAATGACATATCAACAATTGAGGAGCAATTGCAATCTAGATTTGAGACTGCTCCAACCTTAAAAGGTACACAAGGATTCCATAATATTATTCCCAACAGTTTAATGACTGTCAAAACATTCAAAACATCACAGTCAACAGAATATACTGTTCACCAAATTTCAGCTGATATATCAATTCCTTCCTTGACCTACATTGATTAAACTACCAGCCAATATGTTCTTTGTACCTATGAAAATATTCCATATATATGGTTTATTGAAGAAATCACAGATGAACATCAAAACTGTAAAATTAACTTGATGCACCAGGTTACATAAAACAAATTCTCTTTGATGTCCACTGAGAATACATGTTGGGTATTTATGAAAAATATTTTGAGTGTGTTGATTGCCTCCAAATTGAATGCAAGAGTCGCAATCACATTCATTTGACCCAATTTTTTTTTTTTTTTTTTTAATTAAGGGGCTATCTGGCGACTGCCGACTAAGGCATAAGTTGCCGTAAACAAACAGCCTAATTTAGGCTACTTTAAAAAATTAAACAGAAAACAATAAAAAGGAATAACAATAACAATAACAAAGCAATAACAAAACAATTACAAAAACAACAACAATTAAATCGCGTTAAATAAAAGGGAGAAGGCCGGCCTCCCCCAAAAAGTCAATAAGTCCACCAGTCAAAGTACACGCACTCATCCCGAGAACAAGGGACAGGCGGTAGCGACCCCGCCCATCCCGGTACCGGGACAGGTGTCGTGCGCGAAGATCACCCAGACTGGGACATTCGACAAGAATGTGCCGAACAGTCTGGGGGACGACGCAGTCGTTGCAATAGGGTGCAGGCGAGCGCTCCATCAGATAGCGATGCGTCACACGAGTGTGTCCGATTCGGAGACGACAGAAAGCAACCTGAAGCCGCCGCGGCATTGGGGAATAGGTCCATGGGAACAGTCGCGGCGCAATGGCACGCAACTTTAAGTTCCCTTCGACCGTCTCCCATCTTCTTTGCCAAGCAGTCCGAAGAGCTGCCCGTATTCCTGCCATGTAGTCGGTGTGAGGAAGAGCGAAACGCTGGTCCGGTCGCAGAGTCCTCGCGGACTCTTTGGCGCCCTCATCGGCGCGCTCATTCCCCGCAATTCCTACATGTCCAGGAACCCAGCAGAAGATAATCTCGACATCTGCCCGGCTCGCCAAAACCGTGGCGTCACGGATATCGCGAACCAGGGGATGCGGAGATTCCAATGCCCCGAGAGCACTCAGGGCGCTTTGTGAGTCGCTATAGATCACAATCCGGTCTCCGAACCGGGCACGTCGCGTAATCTCCCGTACCGAGTGGTGTATTGCCACCAGCTCGGCCGTGAAGACAGACGCAGCGCCTGGTAGAGCCCCGCTGACTTCAAACAGAGGGGATACGGCGTGGAAGCCGACCCCCCTCTTGGGACTTGGAGCCATCCGTATACACTGGCACGGTACCAGCGTGACACGATGTGTGCTCCAAAAAGGTCGAACGCAATACTCCCGGCGCAGTACAAGCTTTGGGAGCAGAGGCGTGGCGACAAATAGCCAAATGTGGTACCCTCCAGGGTGGCGTCCTGGGCAGAACCAGGGGCGCCACCGGCCCGAGAGCTATATCTACCTCTCGAAGGAGTTTCCTGGCCCTAAACCCAAAGGGCTTAGGGTATGACTGGCGTCTCTCGGCGGCATAGGCACCATCGAGATCAGCTGCGGATGCAGTGAGAGCTGTTGGCGACTGAGGGAGGCGCCGGGCTCGCGCGTACAGGCGAGTGATGCACTGCACGCGGCGCAGAGCGAGTGGCATCTCCCCAGCATCGACCAACAGGCTCTCAATGGGGGAAGTGCGGAAGGCACCGGTCGCAAGGCGAAGGCCGGTGTGGTGGATCGAATCCACCTTCCGCAATAAACGCTCGGCTGCGGATGCATAAAACTCGCATCCGTAGTCGAGCTTCGAGCGAACAAAGGATCGATAAAAAAGTAAGGCGGTAGCCCTATCAGCGCCCCAAGCGCTGAACGTCACGGAACGGAGAATGTCCATGGCGCGGGTACAAGAGACCCTAAGGCTGCGAATATGAGCCTCCCAGGTGAGGCGTCGGTCGAATACAAGACCAAGGAAACGGTGCGACTCAACCACATCCAGGCGCACTCCATTAAGAAACAAATCTGGGTCGGGGTGAAGCCGTGGATGGCGGCAGAAGTGCACCACCTTAGTCTTGGCCAAAGAAAACCGAAACCTGTGCGCTTCGGCATAGTGAGAGACGCGGTTCAATGCCTGTTGGAGTCGACGCTCCAGAGTTGGCATCTGGGCCGCGCCAAAAGAGATCGAAAGGTCGTCCACGTAGAGCGTAGCGAGAACATCTTCCGGCAGCACCGAGGTGATGCCGTTGATGCTCAGGGCAAAGAGTGTGACACTGAGGACACTTCCCTGCGGGACACCCTCTTCCTGCTCCTTTGGGCCGGAGAGGGCTCCCCCCACCCGTACGCGGAATCGACGATCTCGCAAAAATTCAGATATAAAAATTGGAAGGCGTCCCCTCGCCCCCATCGTGTGGAGAGTCTCCATGATACCGTATCGCCATGCGGTATCATAGACCTTCTCCAGATCAAAAAACACCGTGGCGTAGTGCTGTCTACGAAGGAAAGCCTCGCAGAAGGCACTTTCCAGTCGGAGCAGAGCATCCGACGTGGAGTGGAACTTACGGAAGCCGCACTGTGCAGAAGACAGATGGCCTCCGCTGTCCAGGAAATAGGCTAATCTAACATTTACCAATTTCTCCATCAACTTGCAAAGGCAAGAGGTTAGAGAGATTGGGCGGAAACCGGTCGGAATAGAGTGATCTCTCCCCGGCTTGCGAAAGGCGAGCACAGTAGCGATTCGCCAGGAGTCTGGGAGAAGACCTTCCACCCAGATCCTGTTGAACAAATCTAACAGAAAGGCCATGCCTCGCTCACCCAGGTGTCGAAGCATGGCGTACGGGACATCGTCCGGACCATGGGCGGTGTCCGCGCACGAAGCGAGAGCGGAACGCAACTCACTCACAGTAAACTTGTCGTTGAAGGGTTCTCCGCCTCTGGAGGTAAAGTCCAGCCGGCGGCCTTCCGCGACATCACGACGTGCATTGAATGCTGGCGGAGCAGCATCACGGCTAGAGAATGCGGAAAAAGCGGTCGCTAAGGATTCCGCCACGGACGCGGGGTCCGAGATTGCGGTCCCATTCTCCTGGAGAACGGGAGGGGGGTCCTGCGAGAACTTGCCCCGAATCCTTTTGACTCGCTTCCACACCTCAGCTAAAGGGGTCTTCCCGTTAAGTGAAGACACGTATGCCCGCCAAGAAGAGCGGCGGGCGTGCTTCGAAATATACCGGAACCTAGCCCTAGCCCGACGAAATTCAGCGACAGTGAAATCGTTCGGGCGGCGCTTATAGCGCATGTAGGCATAACGCTTCTGTTTGAGGGCCGTCTCACACTCGGCCGACCACCATGGGAGTGGTCGGCGTGCAAAACGGCCAGACGTCCTAGGAATAGTAGTCAGGCCTACGGCGATGAGGTTGCCGGAGAAGAACTCAACGGCCTCATCTACCGACCTAAACTCCTCGACTGAGATAGAGAATTCAGTCATTTCCTGAAATGCAGGCCACCGCGCCCGCGCCAAGCACCACCGAGGTGGTCTCTCAGGCGGCAGTTGCCCTGAAAATGATATTTGAATGGGAAAGTGATCACTACCATGGAGGTCATCGACCACCCCCCAATCAAAATCAGGCTGTGCATCTGAAGAGCACAAAGATAGGTCAAGGCAAGAAAATGAAGCGGTTCTCGGACAGTGATGTGTAAACTCATCCACGTTTAGGACACCCATCTCAAGCTCTTCGATCAGATCGGCAAGGACTTGTCCCCTGGGATTTATGGAGTAATCTCCCCAGAGAGGATGCCTGCCGTTCAGATCTCCAAGCAAGAGATAGGGCCACGGCAACCGTGCCACGACGCGGCGGAAGTCCCCCGCGTCGAAGTCAGCTGACGGTGGAATGTACGCAGAAATGATAGTATACCTCCTATCCAGGTGCAGCTGCACAGCCACTGCCTGAAAGGAGGTATCTAAAGAGAAAGGAAGAACGGAGATATCATGCCGGGTGTAAACCGCGCATCCCCCAGCCCGGCCATCCCGCGGTGGTGGGGTCGCAAGACCCTTATACCCCGGGAGGGCAGGCAGCGGGCACGCGCCTAGCATGGTCTCCTGCAAAAAAATAGCTAACGGGGAACGGGACGATACGAGCCTCCGCAGCTCCTCCCAGTTGGCCCGGAGTCCACGGCAATTCCATTGAAGGAATATGCCCTCCAGGCCTAGCTCGGAGGAGACGCGGGGGCCCTCCTCGAATTGAAGACCCTCACGGGAATGGCCGTACGCTTCCCGGGGGCAGAACCCCGGGCGCTGTTGGCCGGACAAAGCGCTGAAGGCGCTGTCGCCTTCGAGGACTTATTGGGGGAGGTTGGGCTCGCTATGCGAGTCTTTTCCTCCCTCCGCCTCGAAACCTTAGGCGGGCGTTGCGGCTTGGGAGGCGGGGGGCCCTCTTTTCGAGGAACCACCGTCTCCGAGCCACTCGCTCCACCTCGGGGCGTGGGCGAAGGGGCCGAAGCTCCTTTGTTGCTGTCCTCCTTTCGGGGAACAGCTTTAGGAACCCCGGAAGATGGCCTAGCGACCATCTTCAGGGGTGTTGCCTCCTGTGAGTCTAACGACTCTGTGGAGGCGCGTGGCCGTTTCGCCTTACGGGAAACGGTCACGCTGGGGGAAGAGGGGGGAGCCCTGGTATTAGCCGGGGCTGGGTGTGAACCCTTTTTGCCGCCAGCTCTACCAGGGGAGCGCCCGGGTGTAGTAGAGCCCGCAGAAGGGCTCCGAATGGGCGCGGAAACAACCGTGCTCGTTGGCCTGGATGGGCCAGGAGCAGAGGGTGCTTTTCTAACTATTGAGGCATATGACGTCCCAGGCAGAGCCGGGCGCGCCAGGACCAAGTCCTTAGCCTCGCGGAATGAGAGTCAATCCTGGGCCTGAATGGCCAGGATTTCTTTCTCAAGGAGATATGCACCACATTGCTTCGAAGAAGCAGGGTGCGGCTCTCCGCAATTGACACACTTGGCCACACACGATTTGGACTTATCGTGTGCGACCTTGGAGCAATTTACACAGACTTCGGGTGACCCCGATTTTGCACGTCTACATGATCGATTCGTGTGGCCGAAGCGGTGACAGTAATAGCACCGCCGCGGCAGTGGCACGAATGCCTTCACGCGGTAGCGGTACCAACCGGCACGCACCGACTCAGGGAGCTTGTCACAGTCGAACGTGACGAAGAGTGTAGGGGTGGGTCTCGAGGCCCCTCCCTGTTTTCTCATCACACGTTCGACCTTGACCGCCCCATGGTCGGCCAGCTCTAGGGTGATGTCTTCTATGGAGTAGTCAACGAGTTCCCTCGCATAAACTACTCCTTTTACAAAGTTCATGGTAGAGTGCGGCGTCACACTCACCGGGGTGCCATGAAGTGTCCGAAGAGCACTTATCTTGGCCGCCTCGGCGGGATTCGCCGCATTCGCCAGAAGGCTCCCGTCCGAGAAACGGGTTACCTTCGGCTCTCTACCAATTGCACTAGCTAATCCTCTCCTCTGATGGATCATGTTGCCCTTGGACAACATGGTGCCATCAGTGGAGCGAATAACGAGGAAGCGTTTGAAGCCAGCGGGCTCGAAAACGCCAGGTAACCTCTGAATGAGGGGCCCCGATGTCATCGAGGCTCCGCCCTGTGCACTCTTGGTCTTAGTCAGGGGCTCCGCACACGAGGGGGTAGAGGGGCCAGATGTGCCGATCTTGGCTTGGTCGCCTACCAAAGTGGCAGCAGACCCATCCGTCCCCGCAGCCCCCGCGGATGGAGAGGAGCCCCGAGTCTTTTTCGTCTTTCTTGTCTTTTTCTTCTTTTTAGGAGAGGAGGGCGGGGAATGAACCCGCTTTTCACCCCCGCCGGTAGAAGCCCCCAGGCCAGATGGACCGGCCTCAGCCAGGTCCTTCTCTGAAATGGAGAAGGTCCCGGTGGGCGCAGGGGATTCATCCGGAGGAGATCCCTCCCCTCCTTGTCCTGCCTGAGAATCCACAGCCGTTTGATGAGGACCTTGCATAGGGGCGGATTCGGGTTCGGTGCTTGGCGCCAAGCCCGGATTCCCCCCCATGGAAGGCCCTACTTCTGAGGCTGGTTTTCCTCAAGGACCATGTCTATTACAGGAGGGGCCTCCAGTTGGCCATCCCCTCCCAGGACATCGCAGGTCCCCTTGGCAGCGTCATAAGTCTTTAGTGGGGAGGCACAGGCCTTGACCCCGGCAAGGTTTAATATTTTTGCCAGCAGGTCTTTTGAGGGAAGCGACCGAAGGGGCCTGGCTTCCCTCTCCCCCCTAAGGGGGTTTGCCCTACCGAGCCGCTTGTACGAGGGGCGGTCGGCAATGGGCTGCCTGCTGGCTTTCTTGGCAGTCCCCTTAGAAAGCATAGGAGGGACTGCCGCTGGAGATAGGGAGGTGCCCGAAAGCACCTCCAGAGAAGGGGGTGAGGGGGAGTCCCCTACACCCGTAGGCGTAGGAGAGGAGTAAGCCTCCTCTCTGGTTAAAGAGGTATGGAGGGTCCCCTGCGCAAGCACAGGGGGGGGGGACCTCCATCTTTTCTGTGGAGCTGCACGAGGGCGGCTCCGTTGTTGTTATAGGGGGAATTAAGGGGAGATGTTTTTTTTTTTCATCATTGGGCATGGTGACCCTCTTTGTTTTACGGGACGCAATCGCTCACCACCTCTTGCAGTAGCCCGCACTGCAAGAGGTGCTTACAGGCCCGGCAGAGCCAGGCGCCGCCATTTGGGACCACCCCTCCCGCCTGGTGGCCTGGCAGTCCTTCGGCATGGCGGCTCCACCTTGAACATGGCGTAAAACGGATAGATTTTGAAGACGAGAGGAAAAGGGATGTGAGGAAGGTATGGGTGGGGATGAAGCAGGTTGTTAAAAGCCAACCACCCCAGACCGGAGCTCAGGGGTTAGGGGACATTGTCCCCTCCCCCCTCAGCCCCGATCCGGGACGATTGGCTGAGAAGAAGGTCAGCTTCTACCCTGTGAAATTAGAGGCTGACCAGAGAAAGTTGTGGGAGAGGTTGTATGAAAAGCGACGAGGTAGGATAGGAATACAGGCTATCTGAAGGAAGGAAGAGAGGCTAAGCTGGGGTCGGACGGGGCGCTGGATCCCGTCAGCACGGCGGCCAGGATGGCAAATCGCCGCGCCCCTTACGGGGTCATTTGACCCAAACGAAGCAGCAAAATTACTTTCTGACAAAGTGATTCTACAGGTATAGATAGTACAGCATAGACTATCTATAGTTTATGCTATTGTCTATGCAGTTACATAGTCTTTTCTGTTGTATTGCCTATGCTAAAAGGTTCAATATAGTTAACCTTGTATATTGAACAAACTAAGTAAAATATATAAAAGAAATTATTCAATTTAAGAAACAAAAAAGCTAGCGCTTTTTTTCAGGGGTTTTTTTTTCATTTCATTGTACTTTTGGGTCCCCCTCCATTTCAAAATTTAGATGGCTGTAACTTTTTTAATATCGTTTCCATGTAAATATAGACTTAACCCTTTCCGCACGAGTCGGAGGCACCAGCCTACGGTGCTGTATACAACTTTTATTTAAATTTAAATTTTGCATTTATTGCATTATTTATATTATGTTTAAATTTTTCCTATTCTTATGATGTTTGTTCATGTTGAGAATATCTTTCAAATAATTGATTAAATTTTTTTTGAAAAAATGACATATTGCTTGCTCACCTAAATGCAATGTTTCTACCCACCCAATTAATCCATTGCTTCACATTCTTCATCACTGATTGAAATATAAGTGTCACTATCACTACTATCATTTGATTCATTGTCACTGCATGGGTTTGAAGTCACTCTCTTCATAATTATCACTATCGCTTGAAGACATTGTCATAATATACAACAAAATTAAAAGTTTATGCTATATATTATGCAATCAATCACAAGTAATTTCCAACTGGGATAGAACATGCTTTTGCTTTGTGATTATAAACAAACCCTGCCCACAAAGTGTTTTTATTGGTCAGTTGAGAATGATGTCATTATGAGACAGACACTTCGAGTAATGATCAGGAATGTTCATAGCATACTCTGGCAAAATTACAGCACAGAAAAACAACCATTTATTTCATGATGATAACCCTTTCATCATTGGAGACACACGCAACAGTAGGCGTGATGAAAGCTGTTTCATCATCATTGGGAAGGGGTTAATTGTAAAGAGCTAAAAATTCTCTTAAATGGCTTTATGTTTTAACCTAAGTAAACTAGGGCTGAGATACAAGTCTTTATAATTTGAGGAACTGCCCCTCCCCTCACCACCACCACCACATTAAGATATTGATAAATGGATTTCAGACTTTGTGGTTTCAGCAGTCTACCCATACTCTAATTTTCCTCAAAATCTGTGAGGCTGTGGTTCCATATTTCAAAACTTTGCTTGATTTGTCAAAGAATTGGCCAAAATTCATGACATTTAATACAAGAATAATTGAGAGTAATCAGTCAATGTGTAAATAAAAATCTCCCAGATGTACTAGATGGAAAAAGTCATTTGAGGATACTCACCTCTCTCTCTTCACCCCTCAAGTAGGGGAGACCATGAGAATACTGTCTGTTGAAGTCAAAACCATGGGACAACAGGAAACGGATCGAATTGTACTCAACAATGTAGTTTGTGGAGCAGATTGTGAGTACATTAAAAGTTTGTACAATGTAGTTGTGCACTTTCCCAGATCTGTGAGAAACTGATGAAATGAGATGCTTCAATACAAGTATCTTTGGCATTCTTTATCAAAGCATTGGAGAGGTTCAGAAGATTCGCATGTCCTCCTCTCAACAACCCATTTTTCACCAATTTCATTTTTTTAAAAAATCCACACTTGCTTCTTATGCTATCTCTTTCTTCTAAGCATTTGAAAATAGTTTGTAGATGAAAATAAAACTATTACCTTGTACTCAAGAGGCTCTTTTTAACAAAAACAAGAAAATCAATAATCATCTTGGCAACAAGGGTTTTAAAGGGGTTCAAAATGTGATAGTGGGAAATAAAAATTTATAAAGATCAGGATGTCAATTTGGATGTGGGACTTAAAAAATGTACAACTCCAAAGAAATTGCTTCCATTCTCTTAATGATAGGAAATTTCCATACAAGGAAAGCAATAATTTGAGTAAAAGGTCTTGATCTTGAGTTGTTGAATGATTTGAACATGTTACTCAAAATTTACCAAAGATTCTAAGCCCCTCAACATTTACTAAACTTAAGTTCTTTTGTTTTTTTTTATTTATTTATTCCTAGAGGATAATAAATGGTCCCCAAGAAGCCCATAAACTTTTACATCAATTATAATTTCCTTCCACTTTATCATTACCATCAACTACTGTCGTACAAAGGGTGGGGTTGGCCTGAATCAATGCTACTAATTGTGTATTGCACTACTCTGTCATTTGTTTCTTTCCCATTAAACCTTATAAATCAACTTGGGTCATAATTTTGGTAGGGATGAGGGTGGGGCCAGGGACAGGGTTAACAAATTTGGGCTCACTAATATTTGTCCAGCGCTGGGGCTGAGGTGGAAAAAATGGCTGGTGGCCCAGTTCGTCTATACTAAGCCTAGCGGTATCCTTATAGACACAATAAGTTCTGCACCAGAATTTGAGACCATTAGCAAGCTCTGAACAAAATTGTATATATAATAGTAGTACAAAGGTAAAAATAAATAAAATAAAATAATGTTGCTTAAAATAGACCAATTTGGCATGAGGTAATTAAACTTCAGCCAATCTTTAAAAATGGAGGAACTTTTTAAATGGCTTCACAATCTCGTAAAAATAAGCCCATTGAACATTAAGGAAAGGTTCTTTGTATGCACAAAAGCTATTTTAATTATAGATGTAAATTATCAATAGCAAATCCATATATACATTCAATAACTATTTGATGATAGTTCTAAAAAATTAAATATTAACTAAATATGAAGAAAACTGCAATAAGTTAAGTTATAATTAAAAAGCAAATGCCAATGAAGGTATTGCCATCAGAAGGTTTGTGAAAGCTTGGAAAAGTGCTGAATTCAGATAGGGTAAGTGGAAATGTGCAGCAGGTACATAGCCCACTATAAAGAGCTACTGGGAATATTAAGGAGTGAAGGTGTACAAATCTCCAGAACCTCCACAATAATGGCATATCTCTCCAGGAAGCAAACGATAGTCTTTCAGAAGTGAAACCATCAATTTTCAGGCATATTTTGAAAGGAAATGGAATACTAACCTTCAATCTTGGGGTCAGTAGATGCAGATGACTGATGCCTGAAGCAGCTGATTCCAAGGCTAACAATAGCATATTCTTGAGCTATGTCCCTTATGTTTTGGTACCGAATATCGATCTCTGAGCAGTTGATTTTAGAGCGATTTCCTAAGCCACTTAATTCCTAGTTTAAGAAGTCAGGTAATGTAAAATACATAAAAGTTCTGTAAAATGATTAAATTTATATCTAATGGCAGATCGTTTATAAACAAATTCTGACAAAAGAAAAAAATCTATCTAGAAAATAACAAAATAATCCATTGCAATATTCATATAACTGACCAGAGAACTACATTACCATCCAAAAAGATCAGAATGCCTCCATTTCTATCACATATCATCCAATCTTCCATAACTTTTTGCCAAAGAAAATCCAAAGTTTGCAAAATTTGTGTAAAATGACTTACAAGTAAAGGGTGTTCCACAGAGGGCACTGAATTTGGAAGGTGAATAAATAAAACAAATTTTCATAAACATGGTTATATTCTGCATATTTCTAATGAATTGTCTCCCATTTAAATATGGAACACAATGTCAGCCATATGTCCACCTGCATTGAGTCTGCATACATTTATGCACTCCTCAAAATTTTTGACAACTTTCTCACAGATATGTGGCTCGATGCCTCCAATCTCACACCTGATTTCAGCCTTAAGTTCAGGAATTGTACGTGGTTTGTTGGCATATACCTGTGATTTCACATACCCCCATAAGAAGAAATCACAAGAGGTAAGATCATAAAGGACCTTAGTGGCCATTCCTGGTCATTATACAAAGATCACTCATTGTAGAAATTTTTCTAGGAGTAATACAAGCATTTGACATGAAGTGTGACAGGTCACTCTGTAAATGTTGCCGCTCAGAGAACGATCAGTTGAACATTCAAGGATAGGTGAGTTGTTCAAGTGGTTTCTCGACTGGGGTGTAAATCCAATCCAAATGACAACTCAGAGAAGGTGTATTCACGGGAGAAATAGGAAAGGAGATAGTAGAAGGGCAAAAGGAGAAAAGGCTTGAACAGGTTCAGTGTCCAAGGTTATACAGAATTTCAGAAATCTGCAAAGAGGGCAGACTAAAAAGAAAGCAAGAGAGAGAACTGCTATAATGTACGTAATTGGGTTAGTAATGAATAACAGATTACAAAAATAGATTTATTTAAATATTAATGACTACAGATATTTACATATTTTATAGGTATTATGAGAGAAATGTCACAAAGAAGTTTTTCTCCTCAGACAAAAGTAGAATACACTCAGATAAAAGTAAATTACACTGGTATATCAGATTAGAATACCAGTACATATACAATTATACTTAATCTAACTGACAACTGGAGTATTGGAAACTCGGAATAAGAGGGACAGACATCAATAAATTCCTGGATACGAAGTTCCAATACAAGAAGTTACAGCATAAAAGGCTCTAGTATATGGAATTTCAGTCCAGACAGCACCGGCAAACGCACCTAAAACAAAAAGATAATGGTTTTTGTTCGGTGGGTATTAAACAATTTAAACAATGTCTATATTTTATATGCAGGATTAATTAGAAAAAGAATTATAGTGACACTATGCAACAATAAACAGAACAAAAATACAAGACAAAACAATTTAAATCATAGGGTTAAGCTACTATCTTGATAGTTTAGATTAATACTAATACTTACCCCTTCACTGGGGTTCCTTTAATGTCTTTAATTATTAAACAAGAGTTTGATTTTTATTATAAATTGTTATGCCACACTTTGTATCAGGATATGACATAATTAATTATTAAAAAGTATATAAAAATAAGTTAGTGTCTGAAACATGGAAATTTAAATTTAGAGAAATAATAATAATATATATATTAAAAATACTGGGAAAGAGTATATTACAACTCCATTCTGTTAAAACCAGAGGTTGTCAATCCGCGTATCTTCCAAGTTCAGCCATAACTGAGTGGATATCATGTCTCAGTAACATTCTCCATTAATGGTAACTGCATTCGCCTAATCGTCTTGAAACAAGAATGGTCCAAGCACTCCCTCCACCTGCCCCAAAACATACCACACAGGAACTTCCAAAGGATGCATTTTGGGCTTTGGAATTATTTGAAGATTTTTCACATCCCTAAATCCAGGAGTTTGATTTATTGACAAATCCAGTCCAATGGAAGTGGGCCTCATCACTGAAGATAAATTTCTTCGCAAAATTTTCATCAGCTGCAATATTTTTTTAATTTTGAGAGCCCATTTGGTGACTGCCTACTAGGACAAAAGTCACTTTGCTCACATCATAGCCTGCTACTAGGCTAGATTAAAAGCAAATAAAGATAAAAAGAGACAACGGCTAAGCACAGGCTAAAATAAAAATAAAATAAAGCAGGAAGCAGGCTCTGGCATCAGGGGTAGGCCTGTCTCCCTCCAACGCAAGAACATGTGACCTACAAAAAAAACAGTCAAATAAAGTGGAGGAGGCCAGCCTCCTCCAAAAAGTCGTATAGTCCACAAACCAGTCATGAGTACAAGTGAGAAGCAGGAGAGACCCCACTCATCCTGGTATAGGGACAGGTAATGTGTGCAAAGATCACCCAGACTGGGAGGGACATTTAACAAGAATGTGCTGAATAGTCTGGGGGACAATGCAGTCATCACAATAGGGCGCAGGCGAGCACTCCATCAAATGGCAGTGCGTCCCACGAGTGTGTCCAATTCGGACACAACAGAAAGCAACCTAAAGTCATTGTGGCATTGGGGGGTAGGTCCATGGGAACAGTCACAGGGCAATGGCATGCAACTTTAAGTTCCCCTCAACTGTTTCCCATCTTCTTTGCCAAGCAGCATGGAGAGCTGTCCCTTATGCCTGCCATGTAATCGATGTGAGGAAGAGAGAAATGGTGGTGTGGTCGTGCAGTCCTCACATTTCATGCAATTCATACATGTCCATGAACCCAGCAGAACATAACCTTGACATCTGCCCTGCTGCTAAAACCATGGGGTCACATACATCACATAGCAGGGGATGTGGAGATTCCAATGCTTCCCGAAAGTACTCTGGGCACTTTGTAAATTGCTATAAATCACAATCCGGTCTCCAAACTGGGCACGTCACATTATCTCCCATACCAAACGGTGAATTGCAACCAGCTCAGTCGTGAAGACAGATGCCATGCCTGGCAGAAGCGAAGTGAAATAAACAGATGGAATATGGCATGGAAACTGACTCCATCTTAGGATTTGGACCCATCCATATACACTGGTATGGATCCAGCGTGACATGAAGTGTGACCCCAAAAGGCCAAATGCAATACTCCTGGCACTGTAGAAGCTTTGGGAGAATAAGCGTGGCAACAAATAGCCAAAGGTGGCACCCTCCAGGGTGGTGTCATGGGCAGAACATGCCTGAGAGCTACATCGAGCTCTCAAAGGAGTTTCCTAGCCCTAAACCTAGAGGGCTTAGGGTATGACTGGAGTCTCTCGGCAGCATAGGCAATGTCATGATCAGCTGCAGATGCAGTTAGAGCTGTTGGTGACTGAGGGAGGTGCCAGACTCACGTGTAGAGGCGAATGATGCACTGGGCACAATGCAGAGTGAGTACATATCACCAGCATCAACAAGTAGGCTCTTAATATAGGTACCAGTCACCAGGCGAGGGCCAGTAAGGTGGGTTGAGTCCACCTTCCACAGTACATGCTCGGCTGCAGATGCATAAAACTCACATCCAGAGTCGAGCTTCAAACGAATGGATCGATAAAATGTCAAGGAACGAAGAATATCCATGGCCTGGGTAGAAGAGACCCTAAGGCTGAGAATATGAGCCTCTCAAGTAAGGGTACAGTCAAATATAGGATGAAGGAAACCGTGCAAATCCACCACTTCCAGGCAAGAGAAAGAAGTCTGGGTCCGGGTGGAGCCATGAATGGGAGCTGAGTGCACAACCTTAGTCTTGGCTAGGGAAAAACCAAGCCTGTGCGCTTTGGCAAAGCAATTTTTTTATTATTTTGGGGGCATAAGTCACCGTACTCATCACAGCCTATGAATAGGATATATTAAAAAACAAAACAAATAATGATAAAAGAGGAGAAAGGCTAAAAAAAAGAAAAAAGAGAACAAGCAAAAAGGCAAAAAGAACAAAGAAGTCTCCAGCATCAGGGGTAGCCCCCCCCCCTGGAGGAACATGCGACCTGAACAAACAGTTAACTAAAGGTAAAGTGGAGGACCTCCAAAAAGTAATATAGTCCACAAGTCTGTGTGCACAAACCAGTCCTGAGTACAAGAGACAAGCAGGAGCAACCCCGAATAGTGTGGGGGACAAAGCAGTTTTCACAATAAGACACAGGCAAGACCTCCATCAGATGGCGATGCGTCCTGTGAGTGTCGCCAATTCAGAGATGATAGAAAGCGACTTGAAGTTGTTGCAGCATTGGAGGGTAGATCCATAGGAAAAGTTGCAGCACAATGTCACGTAACTTTAAGTTAACTTCCATCATCTTCCATTTTTTTTGCAGGGCAGCCAGGAGAGCTGTGTGTATTCCTGCCATGGCATCGGTCAACCAGTCCTCGCAGACTATTTGATGCTCTCCTTCCCCACAATTATACATGTCCAGGAACCCAGCATAAGATAATCTCAGCATCCCATCCACCCAGCTCGCCAAAACCATGGCATCACGGATCAGGGTTGGCAAAACCCCCAAAATTTTGAAAAAGCTCAATAAAACCCGGGTTTTATTCTGGGGGTTTTCAAATCTTGGGATTTTCAAAAAACAAATGCTACAAGCATTACAATAACATAGAAAAAGAATAGCTATCTATTTTTTATAATAATAATTAATTAGTTTAATAATTATATTATAGTAAAACAGATCACTGATTGAGAATTATGGGTACCCATGATAGCCATAACCTGTAGAAAGAGAGATGAATTATTATGAGTGAGTATCAAAGAAATAACCTTAATTTTATACATATTTATTTGAATTATAAACATAAATATGAATTTTGAATAAAATAATGATAAGTAGCATTCATTTCCTGAAAAAAATTTGAAAAAAACCCAAACCCAGGGTTTTTTTCAAATTTCACTTGAAAAAGCAAAAAAAAACCTGGGAATAAAACCCAGGTTTTTTATTTGCCCACCCTGTCACGGATATCCTGAACAAGAGAATGTGGAACTTCCAATGCTCCCAGAGCACTCAGGCTGCTTTGTGAGTGTCTATAAATCACAATCCGGTCTCTGAACAGGGGACATCGCCTTATCTGCCGCACCGAGCGGCATATTGCAACCAGTTCGGTCATGGAGACCAACTACAAACAGAGGGGATACGGCATGGAAACCGAGCCCTTCTTGGGACTTGGAGCCTTCCGTATACAATGGTAGATTATAGCATGACAGGAAGTGTGCTGCAAAAAGGCCAAACGCATTACTCTTGACGCTGTAGAAGCTTTGAGAGCAGAGGCAGGGTGACAAATAGTCAAAGGTGGTACCTTACAGGGTGGTGTCTAGGGTAGAACCAGAGGTGCCACTGGCCCGAGAGCTATACCAAGCTCTTGAAGGAGTTTCCTATCCCTAAACCAAAGGGCTTAGGCTATGACTGGTGTGTCTCATTAGGAAGGAACTGTAGAAATCAGCTGCGGATACAGTGAGACCTGTTGGCGACCAAGGGAGCACTGGGCTTGCAAGTAGAGGTGAAATATGCACTGTGCACAGCAGAGAGTGAGTGGTATCTCCCCAGCAACAACAAGTAGGCTCTCAATGGGGGACATGCGGAGGGCACTGGCCACCAGGCAAAGACAAGTGAGGTAGATCGAGTTCACCTTCCGCAATACATGCTCAAATGCGGATGCCTAAAACTCGCATCTGTAGTCAAGCTTTGAACGAACAAAGTATCGATAAAAACGTAAGGTAGTAGGCCTATCCGCGCCCCAGACGCTGAATGTCATAGGACAGCCTGTTCCTGCTCCATTGGGCAAGAGAGGACTCACCCCACCCAAACGCAGAATCAACAATCTTGCAAAAATCTAGATATTTGGATTGGGAGGTGTCCCTTCACCCTCATCGTGTGGAGAGTCTCCATGATACTATATCACCATGTGGTATCATAAGCCTTCTCCAGATCATAAAACACCATGGTGTAGTGCTCTCTATGAAGGAATGCCTCACAGTCTGCATTTTCCAATCAGAACACAGCATCCAATGTCGAGTGGAACTTGTAGAAGCCACACTGTGCATAAGAAAGGTGGCCCTCCAATGTCCAGAAAAAAAGCTAATCTAACATTTACCAATTTCTCCATCAACTTGCAAACACAGGAGATTAGAGAGACTGGGTGGAAACCATCCAGGGTAGTAGTGATCTCACCCCGGTTTGCGAAAGGCGAGCACAATGGCAATATGCAAGGAGTCTCGGAGGATAGGCTCTACCCAGATCCTGTTTAACAAATATAACAGAAAGGGCATGCCTCACTCACCCAAGTGTCAAAGCATGGCATACGGTGTGGTGGAGCAAATGTGAGTGTGTATGTGAAGGGCCATTCTCCCACCCTTTTTCCAAATATCCTCTCCCAAAATCTGTAAGAATGTGTGTGTGAGTGGAAATGTTTTTTTTTTAAATTATTTTTTATATATAATATTTATTAGGGATTTCATGTTTGTCTAAAAAAAAAATTTTTTTTTCAAGGGGCTATCTGCCAACTGCCCACTTCGGCATAAGTCGCCACAAACAAACAGCCCAGTGGTAGGCTAGTTTAAAATAAGAAATTTAACAGAAACAACAATAAAAAGGGGATCATAATCAGGGAGCAAGCTCCGGCGTCAGGGGGAGGTCCCCCTCCCCCCGGCGCAGGCGCCTGCGACCTACAAAAAAACAAAACAAAAACAAACAACAATAACAAAAAAAAACAAGTTAAATACAAGGGAGAAGGCCGGCCTCCCCCCAAAAGTCAACAAGTCCACCAGTCAGTGTGCACGCACTCATCCCAAGTACAAGGGAAAGGCGGTAGCGACCCCACCCATCCTGGTACCAGGACAGGTAACGTGTGCGAAGATGACCCAGACTGGGACATTAGACAAGAATGTGCTGAACAGTCTGGGGGACGATGCAGGCGTCGCAATAGGGCGCAGGCGAGCGCTCCATCAAATAGCGATGCGTCACACAGGTGTGTCCGATTCGGAGATGACAGAAAGCGACCTGAAGCCGTCGCGGCATTGGGGGATAGGTCCATGGGAACTGTCGCAGCGAAATGGCACGCAACTTTAAGTTCCCTTCGACCGTCTCCCATCTTCTTTGCCAAGCAGTCTGAAATGCTGCCCGTATTCCTGCCATGTAGTCGGTGTGAGGAAGAGCGAAACGCTGGTCCGGTCCGCAATTCCATGTCCAGGAACCCAGCAGAAGATAATCTCGACATACGCCCAGCTCGACAAAACCGTGGCGTCACGGATATCGCGAACCAGGGAATGCGGAGATTCCAATGCCCCGAGAGCACTCAGGCACTTTGTGAGTCGCTATAGATCACAATCCGGTCTCCGAACCGGGCACGTCGCGTAATCTCCCGTACCGAGTGGTGTATTGCCACCAGCTCGGCCGTGAAGACAGACGCAGCGCCTGGTAGAGCCCCGCTGACTTCAAACTGAGGGGATACGGTGTGGAAGCCGACTCCCTCTAGGGACTTGGAGCCATCCGTATACACTGGCACGGTTCCAGCGTGACACGATGAGTGCTCCAAAAAGGTCGAACGCAATACTCCCGGCGCAGTACAAGCTTTGGGAGCAGAGGTGTGGCGACAAATAGTCAAATGTGGTAACCTCCAGGGTGGCGTCATGGGCAGAACCAGGGGCGCCACCGGCCCAAGAGCTATATCTACCTCTCAAAGGAGTTTCCTGGCCCTAAACCCAAAGGGCTTAGGGTATGACTGGCAACTCTCGGCGGCATAGGCCCCATCGAGATCAGCTGCGGATGCAGTGAGAGCTGTTGGCGACTGAGGGAGGCGCCGGGCTCGTGTGTACAGTCGAGTGATGCACTGCACGCGGCGCAGAGCGAGTGGCATCTCCCCAGCATCGACCAACAGGCTCTCAAAGGGGGAAGTACGGAAGGCACCGGTCGCAAGGCGAAGGCCGGTGTGGTGGATCGAATCCACCTGCCGCAATAAACGCTCGGCTGCGGATGCATAAAAATCGCATTCATATTCAAGCTTCGAACGAACAAAGGATCGATAAAAAAGTAGGGCAGTAGCCCTATCAGCGCCCCAAACGCTGAACGTCACGGAACGGAGAATGTCCATGGCCCTAAGGCTGCGAATATGAGCCTCCCAGGTGAGGCGTCGGTCGAATACAAGACCAAGGAAACGGTGCGACTCAACCACATCCAGGCGAACCCCATTAAGAAACAAATCTGGGTCGGGGTGAAGCCGTGGATGGCGGCAGAAGTGCACCACCTTAGTCTTGGCCAAAGAAAACCGAAACCTGTGCGCTTCGGCATAGCGAGAGACGCGGTTCAATGCCTGTTGGAGTCGACGCTCCAGAGTTGGCATCTGGGCCGCGCCAAAAGAGATCGAAAGGTCGTCCACGTAGAGCGTAGCGAGAACATCTTCCGGCAGCACCGAGGTGATGCCGTTGATGCTCAGGTCAAAGAGTATGACACTAAGGACACTTCCCTGCTCCTTTTGGCCGGAGAGGGCTCCCCCCACCCGTACGCGGAATCGACGATCTCACAAAAATTCAGATATAAACTTTGGGAGGCATCCCCTCGCCCCCATCGTGTAGAGAGCCTCCATGATACCGTATCGCCATGCGGTATCATAGGCCTTCTCCAGATCGAAAACACTGTGGCGTATTGCTGTCTACGAAGGAAAGCCTCGCAGACGGCATTTTCCAGTCGGAGCAGAGCATCCGACGTGGAGTGGAACTTGCAGAAGCCGCACTGTGCGGAAGACAGATGGCCTCCGCTCTCCAGGAAAAAGGCTAATCTAACATTTACCAATTTTTCCATCAACTTGCACACACAAGCGGTTAGAGAGATTGGGCGGAAACTGGTCGGAGTAGAGTGATCTCTCCCCGGTTTGCGAAAGGCGAGCACAGTAGCGATTCGCCAGGAGTCTGGGAGAAGACCTTCCACCCAGATCCTGTTGAACAAATCTAACAGAAAGGCCATGCCTCGCTTACCCAGATGTCGAAGCATGGCGTACGGGACATCGTCCGGACCATGGGCGGTGTCCGCGCACGAAGCGAGAGCGGAACGCAACTCACTCACAGTAAACTTGTCGTTGAAGGATTCTCCACCTCTGGAGGTAAAGTCCAGTCGGCGGCCTTCCGCGACATCACGACGTGCATTGAATGCTGGCGGAGCAGCATCACGGCTAGAGAATGCGGAAAAAGCGGTCGCTAAGGATTCCGCCACGGACGCCGTGTCCGAGAATGCGGTCCCATTCTCCTGGAGAACGGGTGGGGGGTCCTGCGAGAACTTGCCCCGAATCCTTTTGACTCGCTTCCACACCTCAGCTAAAGGGGTCTTCCCGTTAAGTGAAGACATGTATGCCCGCCAAGAAGAGCGGCGGGCGTGCTTCGAAATATACCGGAACCTAGCCCTAGCCCGACGAAATTCAGCGACAGTGAAATCGTTCGGGCGGCGCTTATAGCGCATGTAGGCATAACGCTTCTGTTTGAGGGCCGTCTCACACTCGGCCGACCACCATGGGAGTGGTCGGCGTGCAAAACGGCCAGACGTCCTAGGAATAGTAGTCAGGCCCACGGCGATGAGGTTGCCGGAGAAGAACTCAACGGCCTCATCTACCGACCTAAACTCCTCGACTGAGATAGAGAATTCAGTCATTTCCTGAAATGCAGGCCACCGCGCCCGCGCCAAGCACCACCGAGGTGGTCTCTCAGGCGGCAGTTGCCCTGAAAATGATATTTGAATGGGAAAGTGATCACTACCATGGAGGTCATCGACCACCCCCCAATCAAAATCAGGCTGTGCATCCGAAGAGCACAAAGATAGGTCAAGGCAAGAAAATGAAGTGGTTCTCGGACAGTGATGCGTAAACTCATCCACGTTTAGGACACCCATCTCAAGCTCTTCGATCAGATCGGCAAGGACTTGTCCCCTGGGATTTATGGAGTAATCTCCCCAGAGAGGATGCCTGCCGTTCAGATCTCCAAGCAAGAGATAGGGCCTCGGCAACCATGCCACGACGCGGCGGAAGTCCCCGCGTCGAAGTCAGCTGACGGTGGAAGGTAGGCAGAAATGATGGTATACCTCCTATCCAGTTGCAGCTGCACAGCCACTGCCTGAAAGGATGTATCTAAAGAGAAAGGAAGAACGGAGACATCATGCCGGGTGTAAACCGCGCATCCCCCAGCCCGGCCATCCAGCGGTGGTGGGGTCGCAAGACCCTTATACCCTGGGAGGGCAGGCAGGGGGCATGCGCCTAGCATGGTCTCTTGCAAAAAGATAGCTAAAGGGGAACAGGACGAGCCTCCGCAGCTCCTCCCAGTTGGCCCGGAGTCCATGGCAATTCCATTGAAGGAATATGCCCTCCAGGCCTAGCTCGGAGACGCGGGGGCCCTCCTCGAACTGAAGATCCTCGCGGGAATGGTCGTACGCTTTCCGGGGGCAGAACCCCGGGCACTGTTGGCCGGACAAAACGCTGAAGGCGCTGTCGCCTTCGTGGACTTATTGGGGGAGGTTGGGCTCGCCATGCGAGTCTTTTCCTCCCTCCGCCTCGAAACCTTAGGCGGGCATTGCGGCTTCGGGGGTGGGGGACCCTCTTTTCGAGGAACCACCGTCTCCGAGCCACTCGCTCCACCTCCTTTGTTGCTGTCCTCCTTTCAGGGGACAGCTTTAGGAACCCGGGAAGATGGCCTAGCGACCATCTTCAGGGGTGTTGCCTCCTGTGAGTCTAACGACTCGGTGGAGACGCGTGGCCATTTCGCCTTGCGGGAAACGGTCACGCTGGGGGAAGAGGGGGGAGCCCTGGTTTTAGCCGGGGCTGGGTATGAACCCTTTTTGCCGCCAGCTTTACCAGGGGAGCACCCAGGTTGGGTAGAGCCCGCAGAAGGGCTCCGAATGGGCGCGGAAACAACCGTGCTCATTGGCCTGGATGGGCCAGGAGCAGAGGGTGCCTTTCTAACTATTGAGGCATATGACGTCCCAGGCAGAGCCGGGCGCGCCAGGACCAAGTCCTTGGCCTCGCGGAATGAGAGCCGATCCTGGGCCTGAACGGCCAGGATTTCTTTCTCAAGGAGATATGCACCACATTGCTTCGAAGAAGCGGGGTGCAGCTCTCCGCAATTGACACACTTGGCCACACTTGGATATATCTTTATATTGCAAACAAACTATTCACAATTTCTAATTCTTTCGAAGGGCCACTCTATTAAATTCCAAATAGATAGACATTGCCTGCCTTTTGTAAAGTGGCTGGCATTCTAGATTTGGAAAATACAAAGTAGAGATATTGTAAGTCCCATTTGTAAGGAGGAGGGCTTCTATATAGCCTCTTAACATTATTTCAAGCTCAGAGGCGCCATCTTGTTAATAGGTCCTAGGCATTTTTTCCCCGCTTAAGTGGCGGCTGGCAGGACATCCCCCACTTTGTACCAAGTGAGGCCTCCTTTCTTTTTGTTGTTTTATTTATTGACTATTGTAGTTGCAAATTTGGGGGGGGGGATTGTTCAATTTTGTATAGAATTGTTTTTTTAGGATTGATTGATTAGTACTCATAAAATAGGATTAATTGTATATAAATAAGTAATGAGATCTCAAATTTAATCACCCCTCTCTATTATAAATATTATTGTATTTTTTTCATAAGTAAAGGACTGTATATACAATCTGTTTTATTCTCCTAGATTTTCGGCCCGCTACAACAGGACATCATCTGGACCAGGAAAGGTATCCACTCACAAAGTGAGAATGGAATGGCTCGCTCAATATAAACTAGTCATTGAAGAGTTCTCAGCCTCTGGAAGTAAAGTCCATTCGGCAGCCTTGCGCGACATCACAACATGCATTGAATGCTGGCAGAGCAGCAGCCTGGCTAGAGAAGGCAAAGAAAGCAGTCAGGAAGGACTCCATCATGGACATGGGGTGCAAGATTGCAGGCACACTTTCCATGGAATGGGAGGGGGAGTCCTGCAAGAAATTACCCTGAATCCCTTTAACACCTCTGCTAGAGGGGTCTTCCCGTTAAGTGGAGACATGTATGCCCACCAGGAAGAGCAGCGGGCATGCTTCAAAACATACTGGAACATAATCCTAAAAATTCACTGACCGTGAAATCATTCAGGCAGCGCTTCTCACCCATAGACTTAGGAGGTGTAAACTTACTCTCTGCTAGAAGAAAGTTGGAGAGGCTCCTGAGAATGCAAAGCGGAGGGGACACCTCCTTTACTGAGGTGAAGCTGCCTGCCACAGGCGGCTCCAAAGATGGCAATGAGGAAGCCTCTTTGCCCTATGAGGATGCTTGGCCATGCTTGGAGGTGGCTTTCTGTGAATTTCAGGTCACCCATTATTTCTTTCACTAGTAGCCATAATTACAGAAAGAAAGATAGGAAAATGCATGGAGAGTAGATACTTATGACCTCCCATTGCCTTGGGTGGTTAAGAGAAAAGTCTGTGGTGAATGGTGACTAAGTGTGGTTGATGTGTGTGAGAGAGCCACTCTCCCTATTTTGTCCACTATGGATGTTCACCACTTTGCCTTAGTCTGTGCTTTGACCCTACCCTTTCTTGTTTTATGATAGACGGCTGTGAGTGTTAAGATAGGAAAAGAGGGTTGGGATAGATTTAATAAGGTTAGTTCATATTTATTTTCTGTATTATTTAATTTTTAATTAATTCCTTTAAGTTTTCTTTAATAATTATCAAAGCTAAAATTTTGTTGCAAAATTTAGTAAAATTTGTATGATAGCCAGCTCTGACCACATTTAAAGGCAAATAGATACAGTAAACCACCACACCAGGTGAGTGGTTTACAAATTTTGGATGGAGGGAACCAGGATACCTTATTTTGGTATGGCATTGGGGAGTGAGCATATTTTTGTTTTTTCTTTAGTGGCACTCGGACTGCCTCAAGTAATCCCTGGAGTTTCCTTCCCTTGATTTATTGTACTCCAACAAACATCCTGAACTAAGAAGAAGAGTTGCCGAAGACCACCTTCCCAGGAACTGTCAGAAAACTGTTGTACTACTTCTACCACTATTATTCTCATGTAAGGGGAATGACCCGTGAGACACCTAGCAAAGCGGGTCCATGACAGAATGATGTCCTACCCTTTTCTCTGACCTATTTTTGTTTGAGGTTTTTTAGGTATGGCTAAAGTATACCCAAGTAATAACATTTTTGGCCACATTTTGTGCATTCTTGTAAATTTTGGGAGGTTAATAAATTTAGATAGTCTAGTATGTTCATCTCCTTTCTCCTAGACCTTCATCTCTGGGCCTTGACAACTCAGCCTACCATTCAGGTGAAATTGTCTTCAAAATTTAACCATAAAGGATAGTGCCATCTTATATGTGTACTGGAAGAAGGTGAGCAGTAGGGTGCATCACATCAATAGGGATAGAATTTCAAAATAAAATGATGTTAATGCGGAACTCTTTATTTTTTTTCAAAATGAGAAAAATTTCTTTTTGATTGGACAATATCTTCATGCCACGGTCACCATACTTCTCTTCATGTACGGGAGAAATTGAGTCATATTCAGTAATCAGTGCTTCGACTTCATCAAACTTCCTTTTTTGGCCATCAGATACATTTTCTGGTGCTCTTTGACAACGTGCAGGAGGCATTGCAGCTGGTCCTCCAACTTTGTGTAAGGGTTCTTAGTGAAATCCTGCACCAGAGCGACTCCTCATTCTGCAGAGTCGTTGGTGACAAGAAGGCCACCTACTCACCTTGCCTCGGCCTGGTATATGGGTTTGTTCCCACAGAGCAAGATTAATATCGCGTAACCTTTGTCGATTTCCACCAGATTTAGAACTTTTTCAGTGCTTTTTGTTATGAAGGAGGCAACGGTCTTGTTGTCTAAGTCAGCCTCCTCGACACAAACCTTGGATGGAGGTTCCTTTGATGCCTCCATGCTTTGGAGGTTGACAACAACATTCCGCTTCTCCTCCAGGGACAGCTCATCATCAAAAAGCGCAAGACCAACTGTCACTTCTGACAGGTACCACATGTGACGTCCCAATGCTTTCAGCCCAGACTCTCTGATCGCCTTGTTCGTCTCTTTTGCGGGGGCTTTGTAAAGGTCAAGGTCGTTTCTTGGGGCTTTTGCTGAACATGCAGCTGAGAATCATGCTTGAAGGTAGTAGCGTACAATGAAGATGCAGAACTTGCCCAGCTTTGGAGGAACTGTGGCCTCGACTGCATGTGAAGTGGATGCTGCTGCTTGTTGTATTCTGTGAACTGAGGCGCGAAGATCCACATTTTCAGAGCATAAATTTCTCTTGCCATCCATCAATCCTGATGGACTGCTCCCAGCTTGTGGAAAGAGAATTTCTTGCATCCATGAGGTATTCAACCAAGGAACATGACAGCTAATTCTAGCAGTTCCCAGTGGTCATCACATGGGTGATACTGTCAGAGTTTGTCATCCACCCAGTCCTCCTTGAGCTCTTCTCTTGCTGTCCTGCACTGATCTTGATCAACAAACTGCCAGAACTCTTGGAAACATACAAAGGCAGCAATATCATGGACTTTCGAGATGCTTCTGGGATGAGGGCCATGAAAACAGCTTCCAGCAGAATTTCCAGTACATGATAGTGACAGGCCAGATGCAGCAGATCTCGACCAAGGATTTGCTGCAGTTGAACGCACAATCCACCCTTGGATCCAGTATTCAGCACCATTGTGTCAAATCACAGCGCTCTAATTCAATCAGAAATAGTACTCAGATATAACGGAATAGATGGTGTTTGCTGTAGGCTCTGCTTTGCCGTCAGTGATGGGAACTGTGGGAATCTTCTGCACACCTTCAGAAATGGGGATTGGCAGTCGGTCCACAATGCCTTTGTTTGTGAGGGAGAGCATAAGTTTTCCATCCCAGTTGGGTGTGAGCAGTACATCAAGAGCACAAAGTTTTCTTTCAGCTCTGCAGCTTTTCCTAGCGATGACGTCTTCACTGCCAATTGGTCGATGGAGGAGTTACTATTACGCCTTGCTCTTCAGACGAAGCAGGTGAGGTCGAAGACTCTAGTTCAATGGCGGCCTGCATTTCTGTGAATGCTTGACTTTCCTTTGCAGCTTGACTTCTTTCACCCCCCCCCCCCCTGCTGCCTGGGTTTCTCTTTTTCCACCCAGGCCAGATCCACACCACCCATCTTCTCATGCCTGCCCCATTACATTTTCTCTGAGCTTCAAGGAACTTGTGACCCTTCTTGATCTTGATCAAGTACATGGTGTCACAATGTGCTACATTGAACAAATTTTTGGGGGAAGAAACGAAATAGGCTAGGTTTTCCCCAGCTTACCTTGTTATCCGGGATTTTGATTTCTTCAATCCGTTGTACTCTTTGTGTGGACGCTGTACTTTCTTTAACTTTGAGTGCCACCTGACAAACTGAGAACATCAAATCATGTGGGTTTAGCTTTGCGTGGTACTGTAAAACACACAGGACTTCCTTACAGTTTGGGAGAACACTCGATGGCTGCTGTTGAGTTACTGGTGCTCCTAGGAAGGTGTCATGCTACAAGACTTAAATTTTGCTTGTAGTGTTTGCTCATCAATACAAATGAACTGCTGGGTTCTGCGTTATAGTCTGAACACTTTTGATTTTTTTACTCACCCTAGTGAGCAGTCAACAGCCCAGCACATCCCAAGCCTAATACTTCCCATAGCCAGCAGACTTTCTGCCCTAGCAGCAGGTAGGGATCTCTCAGTATACACTGCCACTTGCTTAAGTTCTGTTAAGAAGACAAAAGTGCACCAAGCAGACATAACCTCTGTGGATAAAAGAGCAAGTTTCAAACGGGATAGGCGGGTCCACTAACAAGTAGGGTGGGTGATCACCTATTATATCATACCCTGGTTCTAGGTGATCCTGAGATGGCGTGCAATCCACCCAGGCACCATGTCTAGAGGACTGAACTCTGTCCAGATAAGAACAGTTCCTCCTGGTACAAAGTGCAGGTAGACAAAAAGGTGAAGGGATAGTCACAAAAAAAATAACAAAAAATAGAATAAAAAAAAAATAAAGATAAAGTAGCAATGAGAGGAAGCAAGAGAAAAGTGCACCAACAACTTTCCCAGGCCCCATCAAAGACGTCAACTAAACCCAGTGCGGACAGGGCTTCCCTAGTTTGAAATCAGGCTGATGGGATGTGCAGCTCTTGAGGGTAATAGAGTAGAGAGGGCACCTCCCTGTGGGGTAACAAAAAATAGAATAAAAAAAAATAAAGATAAAGTAGCAATGAGAGGAAGCAAAGGGAAAGTGCACCAACAACTTTCCCAGGCCCCATCAAAGACGTCAACTAAACCCAGTGCGGACAGGGCTTCCCTAGTTTGCAATCAGGCTGATGGGATGTGCAGCTCCTCAGGGTAATAGAGTAGAGAGGGCGCCCCCCTGTGGGGTGGACTGGGAGGATGAATTTCTCCTCTAGGTACCAGGTGTAACAGTCTATATGCAGTACCTCCTTGCAGGGTCCATAAGACGGGAGTCCTTGCTAGCCTAGTGGATACACCATTAGACTTCTAGCACTGATGCCTGAGTTTGATCCCATTGAGTGCAGAACAAAACTTTCAGCAGGGTCACAAGCTGGTTATGCATTGACCTACACTGATGCTTACCCCTGCAAGGAAAAGTAGCTCCACACACAGTCACTCACTCTACCACTAACTTTCCCTTACTGCCTCCACAGCACAAATACCTCTCTCCCCTCTGTTCCAGAACCCTGCTGATGGAGTAAGAGAATCCCCTATGGAGAGAATCATATCTACATACTCCCGATGCGGAACCACAAGAGTTCTTTGACCATTGGTTGGTATCAGAACACAAATAGCATGGGACACCTTCAGGCCGAAATGAGGACTGGCCCTTTGGGCTTGCCAACAATTATCAATCTAATCTTTTTATAAAATTCATTATCTGGTTGGTGGATCTCATCCATGATGCAAGGGATAGATGGTGAAACTTACATTCCTACTCCAAAAAACCTCTCCACCTCAAAAACAGGCACACATCACAACCACAAAAGCCACCCATACACACATAACACACTGAGGCATATAATCTCAAGCTCCAAACTAATTGCTCAATGCCTTTCCATGAGACATCAACGCAGAGGAAAGGATCCCTCCACATACAAACTAGTCACCATGGAAAGATCTGGTGTGGTGACCACCCAAAACTAAACACAAATACCAGACAGGTGTAACAGACAGAAACACCTGCCATGAACCATGAACCAGACACAGTCCAATACATATTTACATGTCCAACACAAAATGGCTGAAACAAAACCTCTAGCTATACAGAGTATGGGATCTCTGGGAGAACCCTGCCCAGTTGGTGGAGTTCACCATGGATGCAGGCCTAGGGGATGGACCATACAGAGGTAACATAAGTAAAGATTGTAAGAAATTATTTAGTTTCTAAATTAATAAAATTAAAATATACTTACACAATCAAGAGCAATAAAAGATGCTTCTTTTATCGCACCTTTCAACATTGGCCAGAGTTGGTGGAAATTCTCATCGCTAACTTCCAGAATTGGAACATGGTCTTTTGACATGATTTAATACGGAGGGGGAAATCCAAATATTCTTAATGGTCATAAAGATAGAATATTTAATGAAACTTGACTAAGCTAAAAGATGCAAAGTAAACAAGACTCAGCTAGTTATGACTAAGATGGAGACAGAACTTATTATTAATAACATAAGGATTAATATAATTTTTTATTATCCCTATTAATAACAGGAAAGAAAACATTGTATTAAAAATAAACTTTAACAAATTAGTTAACCTTAACTAATACTCTCTCAATGTTTAATTAGTGGTAAATACCTGATAAAAAAAAATCAGTTGGTTTAATGAAAGATAAGCATTGATATCACTCTCCACCTCAATCCAAATCATACATTTTTAAATTGATATAATTTTTAATAATTTAAAGGAAAAACCAATGAGGGCATTTCCAAAAAAAGGTGGCAATGATAGAGGAAATGAAAATATGTAGAAGATATATTGCCACAATTTTTCCTATAGACATTGAGTCGGGGAGAACTAAGGTATTGGGGACAGGAAGTCATGCAATATTTCAGATGTCAGCTGCAGCATGGTTTCCCAAACTATAACTGACACCCCTTTGTGAGCTCCATGAGAATGTTGCATCAATGATCAAAATAAGATGGTCTACGATATGTAGAATGAGGGAGAACTTCCTAAACAAGGTCAATTAATGCTTCCTTGGTCACAAGTGTGGGGGACAGTCATTGTCACTTGCCAACTGCCACAAAGGTCATAAGTTGCAAAATTAATTTGGTAATTATGTAGAGTACGGCTGGATTGGAGCCTAGCTTATTTTGGGCTATTTTCGTAACTACTTTTTCTGAGATGAAATTGATGAAGTTTATGGCGATTTTCACTTCTATACTGGGGGGCTGCCCCCCCCCCAAATGATTGAAACTCAGTCATCATAGGCACATCCCCGTGATGAGCCATCCCCAACAATGAGCTGATGCTCAAAATAATCAGCAATACTTACGACAAACGCCTGTATGTGGTTACTACTGCCATAGGTACCCTCTTCACAATGAACCAAAAGACGACTATGACGATGTTCTCGATTGAGAGGCACGACCCAGCAAAATAAAGTGCCTTTCCGAGCCGTTGATTTGTATTTACAGGGTTGGCTTTTGCCATCAGAGTCAATACATGATTTAACACACCGAAACACCCAATTTTTGTTCATTCTAAGCTCTGCCTTACAATTAGGACACTCATGTGTAGCTTTTAATAGCCCATGTGCTTCGAGAAACACAACACATTTATCATTGTCAGTTAAAACAGCACCTAAATTGCGAAGATTTAATGAACACACTACGCAGGAAAATGACATTTTGACGAATGGCCCGAAAAACGCATGGGTGGGTGTTTAAATATGACTCATGCAGCCGGAAAAGTGTTGACAGGGGTTTTTTTTACCAAATTTAAGAATTTGTGTTTCTTGAACTACACATATATAGTAGTAAAAACACTAATACTGAATGCAACCTTTTGGAACAATAATCAAAGAAGAGAAATCAATACGGAAGCAAAGAAATAAAAAAGTCGTTTTTTCATCAAAATTAAGTGAGGCTTTGTTAACAACACCGAATAATGGTTTAATCGAGCATTAAACAATGGAAAATTAAGTAACAAGTAATTAAAAAGACTAAATAATGTCAGGCATAGGGTAGGTAGGATATATAGAAAAGAAATAAGGGGAAAAAAACATCTAAAATAAAAGAAAAACCTAGTTTTGATCAATATAAAAAGCACAAAAGGCCTTGAAACAAATAGAGCTTTCTGATTGGTCATTGACAAAACTGAATACAGATCTGTGATTGGCCAGTGCAATAGCAGAAAAACACTGAAAAGTAGCAAAAAAAATAATCTAGAATTGCATCGGGCCAGACTCGCAACATTTACCATTAATTTTAGCCTATTGTCAGGCTACATCAAAAACAAAAGACACTAGACAAAAACAACTAGGTACACACATTCTGGAATCGGGGGAGACAGGCCTCCCACCAGCAAAGGAGCATGTGACTAATACCAAAGGGTCAAATAAAATGGAACAGGCCAGCTTCCTCCAGAAAGGCTACTAGTCCTCAAGTCTGTGTACACGAATCCACCCTATCCTCAGTCATCCAGCTTTCTCTCAACTGGTTGTACCTAGCCATTTTTATCCACCAAAATTTTTTAAGTCCTTGACATATAAAAAAAAGGGAATAAATAAACTCATGAGAGTGAAAGAGCAGCACACTAATTAACTATATGAATTAACAGTAATTAGCAAAGTGAGTAGCGACTGTAAAAAAACTGCACAGAATCACAACAAAACGCTTTTATATTCACACCAACAAAATATTACTAACCACAAATGTATTATTTGTATACAGCCAAATCAATTTGGTAGTTCAAAATTATATCAAATCAAATAAAGAGCTTCTAAAAATGCAATATCTAGGAGCAAGCCAGGTACCCAAGTCTTGAATATTTACAAAAGAGAACCTAAACAGTTTAATGACTTGACTTGAATGCTGTTCGGGGATTGCTTTTGTAACAACTCCCCTTTTCGGCTTTTCTTATCTTCTAGCTGTAAGTATTTTCCTTTTCATTATCATTTTTTCCAAAATTTCTTTGTTTCTCTCCATTTTCACTTCATCTCTTTCAAATAAGAATTTCCCCAATATTCACTCTTCATCCTCCTCATGTGGTCTCTGCAGTACTCTTACCCCCTGCCTCTCCCGCTCATAACCTTCACAATTTACAATGAAGTGCTGCAGATTTTCTATGCCCCATCCACACACTTCACACCCGACTTCCCCACCACTAAATCTTCTATCATTTAATTTCAGTGTGTTAGTCCTTGCCTTATACATGAAGATTGATCCATATGTATTACGTACAATCTCTCTTCTTCAATATCCTTCTTATTCATACAATATATCCTTACCGTTTTTCTTTTGCAATGCTCTTCTCCACTCTTCCGTATCCCATTTATTCACTTCCCTCTTCATCTCATCTTCACTCATTTTTACTACCTGTGCTTCCCTCAGTTTTAATTCTTTTTATATTTTTCCACTTCATACATAAACCAAAATATCCTTTATCTCTCATGTCCTCAAGTATTCTTCTCAGCAGTTCATTTCTAACTTGTTCTTTCTCTGTTATTATGCTTCTGTAATATGTAAGCTTTCCCTTCATCACTCTTGTTACCATTGATGTTGCCCCTATCTCTCCTCTTAAAACCTCAACCACATCTCCCTACCCTGCCCCTAAAATCACTGTATGCTCTGTTCTCAATTTTCTGGAGCTCTTCTATTTCTTTTTTACTAAATCCAACCACCTTTCCTCCATATAATATTCCTGGCAATGCCACTGCCTTCCAGAAGGTCTTCCCTACCATCAGTTTGTTACAGCTCTTTTTTTATTACTGAGTATGCATTATTTGCCATCCTAATCGTCTTTTCTTTCCTTATTTCCCTTTGTCTCCTGAAAAAATTTCTTCATTTATTAATTACCACTCCCAGGTATTTTATTTCTGTCACTACCACTACCCCTCCAATTTTTTCTGGTTGTTCATTTTCTTTTATGTTAAATAGAATATTTTTGCTCTTGCTTAAGTTTATCTTTAGCCCATATTTTTCACTTATTCTTATAAAATTTTTAATGTTCTGTTTTGCCTCCTCTATGTTCCTGCTCAGAATTAATCCATCATCTGCAAAGTAAAGCTTTTTCAACTTGAACTTCTCATTTTCAAAACCTACATTACATTCTTCCACTTCTTCTAATATTAAATATGTTATTAGTTTAAATAGTACAGTAGAGGCCGTGCATCCCAGTTTTATGCCACTTGAGACTTAAATTTGATCCTATCTTCATCACTTATTTCCATAATTGTTGTCTCCGGTGTATAATTTTCTTATGATATCTATTATCCTTTCATTTACTTTATATTTCATTAATGCTTCTATTACCTTTTCCCTTTTTATTGAGTCATATGCTTTGCTAAAATCTATTGATGTTACTATCAGGCTTTCCTTTTTCTTGTGTTTCCTCTATACCATATTGCAGAATTACCAAGTTGTCCTCTACTCTGCCCCCTCTGGTAAATCCTGCCTGGACCTCCTTCCTCTCCTCATTTATCATGATGTGCTCTTCAATCTTCTCCTTTAAAATATTCATAAATATTTTGCCTGAACAATTTCCAAGTGCAATAGGCCTCAACTCTTCCTCCGTTGGCTTATTCGTTTTGGGTATCATTTTTGTTCTCGTCACCTTCCATTTCTCCACATCTATCCTCTTCTCCAGTATGTCATTGTATATCTATGTTAATCTTTTTATCACTACTTTGCTCTTCTCCAAGTTTTTATACAGGTTGGATCTCAGCCCATCTGGTCCCCCCCCTTTATTCCTTCTCATCCTATTCAATGCCTTTTGTACTTCCTCACCTGTTATTCTGTACTCTTTCATCGGTCTTATATATCTCTTTACATTCATTACCATTTCCATGTGTTCCTCTATTCTATAATTATAGATTATTTCCTCATTTACCATCATCCCTGCATCCATGTGCTCTCTCAAGTACCATGGGAATCTATACTCTCCTCTCATATCTTTCTTAACAGTTTGGTTTTCATACTCTCTCTTTCTTACTTCTGTCCATACGGTTCCTATTTTGTTCTCTTGATTCTTGCATATTCTGCCCCAAGTCTTTTATCCTTTCTATTCCTGCCTCCCTGCTTAGCTTCTCAGGTTTGCTTTCTCTTCTTTCTTTTCTGTTTCTCTTTTTCTGAATATCCCTATATTCTTTACTTTTCTCTCCTGTTCCCTTAGTTGGTTTATGTATTAACAGGTCTTCCTGCTATTTTTCTCTTCTTTAATCTGCTTTGTCAAATTTTTCTTATGATTGGTTATCCTTTCTTTAATCATCTTTTTAACCTTATTCTTCTGCTTTGTATACTCTTGGAATGCTCTTTCCTTATTTTCCCCTTCCTCTGTCCTCCTATGTATCTTGTTCAGTTGCCTTCTCCTTTTTATCTCCATCTCTATTTCTCTAGTGAACCATGGTGGTTCTTTGACCTTGCCTCCTCCCTCTACTGTTTTTTATCTTAACCTTCCTTTGTAGTTCTTTTTTAGCATAATCCTCTAAAATTAAATCAAAAGTCTCTATATTTTCTACTCTATTTACTTTTATACTTTCTTCCACATATCTTTGTACTTTTTTTGCCTCTTTGGTATAATACAGCCTTTCCTTTGTATCTATCTTTCCTTTTCTCTCTCCCTTGGTCTTTATATTGGTCTCACATATAATCAAATTATGGTCCGAGAAATCTATAATTTCTCCTTCCTCATCTATTTTCATTTTCTCTATAACGTTAAAACCTTCTTTGTTTGTCATTACAAAGTCAATCACACTTCTTCTATTTCTTCTTGCCCATGTGTAGGTCCCTTCGCATGCTTCTGTGGCATTAACAAGGATCAGGTCTCCCTTCTCCAGTAATGTCATTACTATTTCTCCATTCTTGTTAATCTCTTGCTCCCCCAAGAATCCCAAGTGTGCATTAAAATCCCCTAACATTATCAATGGTCTTGTTTCCTTGCCTATAATTCTTAATAATTTCTTTTGTATTGTTTTATTTTGCTCATTATTTCTTGTGAGCATGTATACCAAGATCAGTCTCACCTCTTCCTCTCTTACCTTCATTACTACATCCAATATATTCCTATCTGTTGTTGCTTGTTGGCAGTATGCAATATTACCACTCTTTTTACTTATAATAGCCAGTCCTCCTCCTCTTTATAACTGTAACTCTGTCTATTTCATATTGTAGGTTTTCACCTCTTTGGTTTGTCTCTGTTAGGCACATTATTATATTCTCTTCTAATCCACTATTCAATTCTGCCAACTTCTGCTTTGTTAATGTTTGTACATTCAGCAACTATATCTTGACCCTTTCTGACTCTTTACATTTTATCCCTATACTTCCTCTTCCCCTTGGGGATTTTAAAAATTTTCTTCCCTTATTAGTCTTCCTCCCTTTATAAACCATCCCCTTTCTCCCTCTTCTTTTTTTAACCTCAGTTTCTCTCTTAACTCTATCCTGTTCTCTCTCCTTCTTTGTCAGATCTGGTGCTATCTTTATATTCCTTACTTCCAACTTACCTGACCTGCTTAGTTTTCTCGCATTTCCAATATCCAGAATTTCTCCCCCCTCTCTTCTAGCTAAACTAGAAGCGGTCTAGGCCTATCCTGTTCATTTTCTCCCTCTCTTCTCTTTCCTAACCTTATTGCCTGCTTTATTTCCACATTCTTCCCTATACCCACCTCCTCTTTGAATAATGTATTTGTGGCCTCCTTATCCTCTCTCTCTCTCTCTATTCCTTCATCTCATATATCACCAGATTACCTTTCCTGGCTTTCTTATCCTCCTCTTCCCTAAATTCTTCTATCACATGTTTTACCAGTTCTCCTTTTAATTCTCTTATATTTATACTACGGGCTCCATTGATTTGTACCTCCCCCCTCTCTGTAATCTCTTATTTGAATTTTTCCATTTTATCCTCTAAAGACGTCAGTCTCTCTTTCCAGGCTTCCCTTTCCTCTTCTAATCTTTTTAGCTGTTGTTTCATTTCCCAATTTTCTTTCCTCATAACTTTCACGTTACCCCAACAGCTTCTGCAGAACCAGCTCAGTGAGGTGTTTACTTTGCAAAGTACCTTCATCTCCTCGCTTGAAACCTTTTCACAACCCGCATGGTACCAACACTGGCAGTCCTCACATAAAATGCCTGCTTCCCCATTTTTCACTTTTCCCCTCCACCCTTTTTATTTGATTTGTGGAGGGGTTCACCACTCTTGGATGGAGTATGTCTTCCCACCAGACCAGTATTTTTTTTATTTGTTCTTCATTAATTTCCATTTTTTGGAGGTATGTTAATGATGGTGGGTCTAAGAGAGTTAGACACTACACAGTTTGCTGCACTGTATAATTGGTATAATTATGAGTTTATATTATAATTATGTGAACTATTGATTCTCTCTTTTCTTTCCTTTTTTTATCTTATTTATTTTAATATGTAAAATCTTATTGATTTCTCTTTTAAAGGTGAATAACTGTATTAATACGTTTAAAGATATTTATTAATTTTGAGTTACATCTGGTTCCTGAGATAATTGAAAGTGATAGCTATAGTTAATAGAATAGAAACCCACACCAATCTTCACCTATCGGGTTCCTCTCCATAAGGCTTCAGAAAAGAAGTGGAACCTTGTTAGTATCCTTAATATTTGAACCAGAATATGTTCTTGACTGGATTTGGTCAAAGGTAACATTTACGTAGGTATTTATAGACAAGTTAAATTTGTGAATCGGATAGTTAAGGTAAAATAGAGTGACTGATCAAGTAGACTTAGTTTATGGATATTGAGTTATTTATAGTTATTGTGATAATCAAGTTGGTGTATACTAGGTACCTATAATAGTAATATATTCATTATTTTTAAGCAGTTTAAGTTTTATAATTTTGATAATTTTCTAGTAGAAGCAAGATATTTAAGAAGTATTTTTTTTATCTTTTCTTGGGTATGTGGGCTGAAACCACCTCGTCCCAAAAGGGTTTTGAGAGTTATATTTTTTTATATTCAGTAAGCTTAGATTGCCTATCATTTTTTGTCTTTTTATATTATAAGCAGGAAATTCTAATAGAAAATGTTTTACTGTCTCAGGTAAATTGCAGTGATCACAATTTGGTGAGTTTTTTAACTTAATTTTGTTTAGGTAGCAATTTAAGCCTACATGTCCTGATCTCAGTCTGACAAGTGCAGTTTTGAGTGTCCTTTGTTTATCAAATGACCATGGCCAATGATTGAATTTGTTTTTTATTTCACTAAATTGAGTAGAAATTACAGATCTTTCCCAAATAGGAGTATTCTTTTTGTATCTTTTCTCTTAATAAGTTTACAATTTCGCTTTTAAAGAATGGAGTGGTTTCAATGTTATTAAAATTGTAGGAGGCTTTAGCTAATAGTCTGCTTTTTCATTTCCCACTATCCCTATGTGAGAGGGTATCCATTGAAAATATATTTTATGATTGTTGCTCTGAAGGCAATACCACAATATTATTTCATTAACTAGGTTTGAGTATGATTGGTTTGTCCTGTGGTCTTCTAATATATAGAGGCTAGATTGTGAGTCAGTAAGTATAACAGCAGATGTAGCAGAGTAGTTTTTGCAATGACTAAGTGCCTTTTTAATGGCAAATAGTTCAGTGAAAAGTATGGTATGATCTCCATCCAATTTCCAAGAGTAACACTGACCAGAGTCTTGAATAAAGATAGCAGCTGAACATGAATATTTATCATTTAGGAGTACTTTAGATACATCAGTAAAGATTTTTTGGATTCCGGTAAAATTGTTGTTGATGTAATCTTCTATTAGTGTTTTGCTAATATTTGACATTGATTTTGGGTAAGTTATTGGTAAATTCAATTGTATCGGTACTTTCATGTTTTTCCAAGGTGGTATATTACTAATATAGGATTCCCTATATATGAAGTGGTCTATGCCAAGTCTATTACATAGATTGATAGCTCTATAGTAATAAGGCAGTTTGTTTCGGGTAGTACACATAACTTCTGTGACAGCTTTTTTGTGAATATTGAAGTTTTCTTTCAAAATATGGTTATTTGGTGATGAGAGTATTTTTAAAAAGTACTTCATGCTAACAAAATCTCTCTGATACTGAAGTGGTAGCATAGAAGTTTCACCATAAAGAGAGGCAATGGGAGAAGACCTCATTGCTCCAATGCTAATTCTAATTCCTGCATTAACAATAACATCTAGTTTCTTTTTTACAGATTGGCAGGCGGAATCATAAACTTCACATCCATATTGTGTCTTGCTCCGTATGATAATTTACTGAAAGATTTTAGTATATTCAGGCGTTTTTGGCAATTTAATACAAGGTAATTTATATGATATTTCCAGGTCAAGTAAGGTGCATCAAAAAAGAGACCTAGAAATTTATTTTCTCTAACATCTTTTATTCTTTGATTATTTATTGATATAAATGGTGTTCTAAGTATTCTTTGATTTGTAAAATACATTAGTTTAGTTTTATTAATGTTAATTGTAGTTCCCTATGTGTCACAGAAATCTTTTATTTTATTAACGGTTCTTTGAAGATTTTTTTCAGCTTCCTGTATATTGCCTGATCATCTGCAAAACAGGATATATTGCAGTTTATTAATTGAGGCATGTAATTGTTGAAAATTGTGTATAGAATAGGCGACAATGTGGTATTCCTCTAACAAAATTAAAGCTGTGATAAGAATTCTCCAATGGAGATTTTAAATGAGCTGTTTTTAAGATAATTCACTAGAATAGTTAATAGTCTTCCTGTTACACCAGATTTTGCGAGTTTGTACATTAGAGCCAGATGTGGGACGAGATCAAATGCTTTTTTGATATCAAGGAATAGCACTATAACATGCTTTTTTTTTTGTTTTACATTTATCCTAATAAAAAATTTCTAATTTCACTAGTTGATCAATTGAACTGTTTCTTACGGAAACCACATTGGAAGGATTTTATTATGTTAATTTTTCCTAGATTTTTTTTTTTTTAATTTACGGGGCTATCTGGCGACTGCCGACTTAGGCATAAGTCGCCGTAAACAAAACAATAACACAAACAATTAAACCTGGTTAAATGAAAGGGAGAAGGCCGGCCTCCCCCCAAAAGTCAACAAGTCCACCAGTCAAAGTGCACGCACTCGTCCCTAGTACAAGGGACCTGCGGTAGCAAACCCGCCCATCCCAGTACCGGGACAGGTATCATGCACGAAGATCACCCAGACTGGGACATTCGACAAGAATGTGCCAAACAGTCTGGAGGACTACGCAGTCATTGCAATAGGCCGCAGGCGAGCGCTGAATCAAATAGCGATGCGTCACACAATGTGTCCGATTCGGAGATGACAGAAAGCAACCTGAAGCCGCCGCGGCATTGGGGGATAGGTCCATGGGAACAGTGGCGGCGCAATGGCACGCAACTTTAAGTTCCCTTCGACCGTCTCCCATCTTCTTTGCCAAGCAGTCTGAAGAGCTGCCCGTATTCCTGCCAATGTAGTCGGTGTGAGGAAGAGCGAAAGCTGGTCCGGTTGCAGAGTCCTCACAGACTCTTTGGCACCCTCATCAGGAGGCTCATTCCCCGCAATTCCTACATGTCCAGGAACCCAGCAGAAGATAATCTCGCTTCCACAACTCAGCATAAGGGGTCTTCCCGTTAAGTGAAGACACGTATGCCCGACAAGAAGAGCGGCGGGCGTGCTCCGAAATATACCGAAACCTAGCCCTAGCCTGACGAAATTCAGCGACAGTGAAATCGTTCGGGCGGTGCTTATAGCGCATGTAGGGCCGTATCACACTCAAACGACCACCATAGGAGTGGTTGGAGTGCAAAATGGCCAGACGTCCTAGGAATAGTAGTCAGGCCCACGGCGATGAGGTTGCCGGAGAAGAACTCAACGGCCTCATCTACCGACCTAAACTCCTCGACTGAGATAGAGAATTCAGTCATTTCCTGAAATGCAGGCCACTGCGCCCGTGCCAAGCACCACCAAGGTGGGCTCTCAGCGGCAGTTGGCCTGAAAATGATATTTGAATGGGAAAGCGATCACTACCATGGAGGTCATCAACCACCCCCCAATCAAAATCAGGCTGTGCATCCGAAGAGCACAAAGATAGGTCAAGACAAGAAAATGAAGCGGTTCTCGGACAGTGATGCGTAAACTCATCCACGTTTAGGACACCCATCTCAAGCTCTTCGATCAGATCGGCAAAGACTTGTCCCCTGGGATTTATGGAGTAATCTCCCCAGAGAGGATGCCTGCCGTTCAGATCTCCAAGCAAGAGAAAGGGTCAGGAACTGTCCAGAGCGCCCTGGTTGGGTAGAGCCCACAGAAGAGCTCCTAATGGGCGCGGAAACAACCGTGCTCGTTGGCCTGGATGGGCCAGGAGCAGAGGGTGCCTTTCTAACTATTGAGGCATATGACGTCCCAGGCAGAGACGGGTGCGCCAGGACCAAGCCCTTAGCCTCGTGGAATGATAGTCGATCCTGGGCCTGAACAGCCAAGATTTCTTTCTCAAGGAGATATGCACATTGCTTCGAAGAAGCAGGGTGCGGCTCTCCGCAATTGACACACTTGGCCACACACGATTTGGACTTATCGTGTGCGACCTTGGAGCAATTTACAAAGACTTCGGGTGACCCCGACTTTGCATGTCTACATGAGCAATTCGTATGGCCGAAGCGGTGACAGTAATAGCACCGCCGCGGCAGTGGCACGAATGCCTTCACGCGGTAGCAGTACCAATCGGCACGCACCGACTCAGGGAGCTTGTCACAGTCGAACGTGACGAACAGTGTAGGGGTGGGTCTCGAGGCCCCTCCCTGTTTTCTCATCACACGTTTGACCTTGACCGCCCCATGGTTGGCCAGCTCTAGGGTGATGTCCTCAATGGAGTAGTCAACGAGTTCCCTCGCATAAACTACTCCTTTCACAAAGTTCATGGTAGAGTGCAGCATCACACTCACCGGTGGTGCCATGAAGTGTCCGAAGAGCACTTATCTTGGCCGCCTCAGCGGGATTCGCCGCATTCGACAACATAGTGCCATCAGTGGAGTGAATAATGAGGAAGCGTTTAAAGCCAGCGGGCTCGAAAACGATCTTGGCTTGGTCGCTTGCCAAAGTGGAGGCAGATCCATCCGTCCCCGTAGCCCCTGCGGATGGAGAGGAGCCCTGAGTCTTCTTCGTCTTTTTGGTGCTTTTCTTTTTGGAGAGGAGGGCGGGGAATGAACCCAATTCTCAACCCAGTAGAAACCCCCAGGCCAGATGGACCAGCCTCAGCCAGGTCCTTCTCCGAAATGGAGAAGGTCCTGGTGGTTGCAGGGGCATCATCCGGAGGAGATCCCTCCCCTCGTTGTACTACCTGAGAATCCCCAGCCGTTTGAGGAGGACCTTGCATATGGGCGGATTCGGGTTCGGTGTTTGGCGCTGAGCGAGGATTCCTCCCCATGGAAGGCCCTACCGTCTGCCATCTGAGGCTGGGTTTCCTCAAGGACCATGTCTATCTCAGGGAAGGCCTCCAGTTGGCCATCCCCTCCCAAGACATCGCAGGTCCTGTTGGCAGTATCGTCACTAGTCTTCTTTGGCGAGGCCTGGGCCTTGACCCCGGCAAGGTTCAGTATTCTTGCCAGCAGGTCTTTTGAGGGAAGCGACCGAAGGGGCCTGGCTTCCCTCTCCCCCCTAAGAGGGTTTGCCTACCGAGCCGCTTTGATGTGCAGTGGCTGGCTAAGGGCTGCCTGCTGGCTTTCTTGGCAGTCCCCTTGGAAAGAACAGAGGGGACTGCCGCTGGTAAAAGGGAGGCACCCGAAAGCACCTCCAGAGAAGGGGGTGAGGGGGAGTCCCCTACACCCGTAAGCGAAGGAGAGGAGTAAGCCTCCTCTCCAGTTAGAGATATATGGAGGGTCCCCTGAGCAAGCACAGGGGGGGGGGACCTCCATTTTTTTGCTGGAGCTGCCCAAGAGCGGCTCCGTCGATGTTATAGGGGAAGTTGGGGGTTGGGTTATTTTTTAAAACTCATCATTGAGCATGGTGACCCTCTTTTTGACACAGGATGCAATCGCGCATCACCTCTCGCAGTAGCCCGCACTACGAGAGGTGCTTACAAGCCTGGAAGAGCCAGGCACTGCAATTTCGGACCACCCCTCCCGCCTGGTGGCCTGGCAGTCCATCGGCATGGCGGCTCCACCTTGAACACGGCGTAAAAAATATATAGATTGTGAAGAGGAGAGGAAAAGGAATGTGAGGAAGGTATGGGTGGGGATAAAGCAGGTTGTTAAAAACCAACCACCCCAGACCGGAGCTCAGGGGTTAGGGAACATTGTCCCCTCCCCCCTCAGCCCCGATCCGGGACGGTTGACTTAAGAAGAAGGTCAGCATCTACCCTGTGAAATTAGAGGCTGACCATTGAAAGTTGTGAGAGAAGTTGTATGAAAAGCGAGGAAACAAGTGTTTTGAAGGAAGGAGAAGAGGCTAAGCTGGGGTTGGACGGGGTGCTGAGTCCCATCAGCATGGCGGCCAGGATGGCAAATCGCCGCGCCCCTTACGGGGTCTTGTTTTAAGACCTAGAGGAGTTGCTATAGTTAGATCTGATTGGGCAATATAATTATTGAAAGCGGTTGCTTGTTGCAGAGGTTCACGCTTGAGATGATTATCCCATGCAGGGTGTCTTTGATTTAGATCACCACAAATAATTAATTTATTGCCTAGTTGAGATGTATAGAATTCTAGTTCTTGTTCAATAAAATTGTTTGCATAGGGATTATATAAATTGAGTATATCTACAGCATTATTATTTTTTCGATAAATTCTGATAGCCTGAGCTTCATGGGCTTTGTTAATATAGTCATTTAGATTTATTATGTAATAGTTAATGTCTTTGCGAATTAAGATCATTATACCTCCACCCCTTCTATCTCTGTCTCTTCTAAAAGTTGCAGAGTTAATAAAACTAACATTTGATTTGATGCCCAATCGTGTTTCGCATATACAACACAAGTGGGGTTTGTTAGCATATAAGTAAACTTTGAATTCCGATAGATGAGAAAATAAGCTCTGGCAATTCCATTGCAAAATTTTTATCTTATTTGTTTTATTATCCATTTTACTCAGCTTTTTTATTTATAGGTTCAGGTTCACTACAAACGGGTCTTTTATTTCATTTGATTAAGTTTAGATTATTAGTTTTGCCGTTTCTTTTATTTTTTTCAGGTTCAGAATTTAGGGAGGTTTTATTTTTACCTTTGAGGTTAACTGCATCATTTGCTTCAACAATGGGAGGTTTTTATCTGGGGCTACATTTTTATGAGATATAGTGATATTTAGTTTATTTTCTTTAAGTTTTGAATTACTTGTCTTATCTGATTATCAGCTTCAATGAGCATTTCCTGATTTTTATTTCCTTTTTCACCTTAATATTAGTTGAGTTTCATTATTAAGCGTTGTATTAGCAGGTTGAGAGTGCATAGCTTCTTGTTGCATTTGTTTTGCTTCAACTAATGCTTCTTCAAAGTCCTTCTGTCCCAAGAGTTTTAAGCAAAGCAATTAAAAGAAAGTTGTAAATATGTGTATCATTTGCATTATTTTGATAATTACTAATTTTGAGAAGGTCGGTAGAGGGCATATTTGAATTAGTAAGAAAATTTGGATTTCTTGTCTTATCATAAACAAGTGGATTGGGGTTATTAATCAAGGTTTGATGGTGAATTGATTTGCCATTTGCTGTATTATTATTGATGGTTCTATCTTGTAGGTTAGTTTTTAAGATATGAGCATAGCTAGCTTGGTAGTGGTATCGGTAGTGGAATATAATCGTTTACATGGAAATTTGTATACAGTATTTTAATTATAGTTTTGAATAATTACAGCAGTTTCCTTGGGAATAGAGGAGGGATAGGAGTTTATATTATAAGGTTTATTATTGTTTTCTTTTATTTGTGTTTTAGCGCTTTCATAACTGATATTTAACTTTTTTGCTACAATTTCAACTTTCTTAGCTTCCTTGTATACTTTGCATCCTTTAAAGTTTGATACATGATTTAAGTTGCAATTTGCGCATTTTAAAGTTTCTCTTGGGCAGTCTTTAGCCGAGTGATCATTGCTACATATTAAAGTAAATATGTAGATTAGCGGCCCAGCTGAAAAAAAATTTGTGTGTAAATATTATCGTTCACTCATGTCAGAATATTCATGCGCGTTTGAGTCCTTTTCAAATTATTATTCTATAAACAATTAGAATTATATACTGGGGGCTGTGCCCCCCAGACCCCCCCAATTTAATGAAACTCAGGATCATCGTAGTGTAGTCCCCCCATTGTGTTTACTCCCACACGAGCCGTCAACTTAAATGTACTCCAAAAACGTGAAACATTTTGGAACACGGACAAAATAGTAAGTCTCATCGTTCGCGCCGATAATCTACATATTTACCCATATTAAGACATTTTGCTCTTGATCAACAGGAATTAAATGTATGTCCATATTTTTGACATCTGAAGCATTGTATCAGTAGTGGAATATAATGATTTACATGGAAATTTGTATACAGTATTTTAATTATAGTTGGTTTATTTTCAACTGAGAAGTCAATTTTAATAAATTTTGTTGGAATATCCTTTTTTTATTCTTTTATTGATACGAGACATTGATAGTATAGGGTAGCCTTTAGATATTAATTCATTCTTTATTTCCACTACATTCTCATTTAGAGCAATTGGGCCAATAACCCCATAGGATTTTGGAAGATCTGATAGTAATTTACAGTTACTTTCCACTCACCTAGTAAGAAACTTACACTATCTAAGAAGATATCTTTAATCTTAATACTGGGGTACTAATGTTTCGGCTCCCCTTTGTTCCTTTGTCGCTATCTTCTCTTCTCTCGCTTTCCGCCTTGGAGGTGGCGTCCTAATCGCGTAGTCACAGCTTCCACACAGCTCACCTGCATTCAGCCTCCACTCATAATCACATCTCTTTTTCCTTGCACCTGTTCCGGTATCCATATCTAATGTTTATATTTTATTTGTTTTGTTACAATTCGAAGCACATGTTACAACATTCTTTTTCTTCTTAAAAATGATAACCAATTTTTCTTCATTTTTTTGCAAAAAAATTGACTATGGAAATTTTTAACCAAAGTTTACAATCATAAGTAACACTTAAGTTTCAGGGCGCACGATAGGTGGCGCTGTTTATAGGCTACAATTTTGGGCTACAATATATGTCTTATGACGGCGGACGGTAGCGTCAGATGTGAACAATTACGGCGTTATATTTTTTTTTATATGAGTATATACTGGGGGGCTGCGCCCCCAGACCCCCCCAATTGATTGAAACTCAGGATCATCGCAGGGGGGTTTCTACATAGTGATATCTTCCCCATGAGCAGTCCCCTTGAATTTAATGGGGGTTTTTTCCCCAACAGCTTTCTACTGGCAGAAAAACCTAACCTAATAACAAACAATTCTTACTTTTATAGGTTTCTTGATTAGTTTATGCGCCTCTAGATAATCTAAAAGTTTTTCGCGCTTATACAAACTAAAGCCGAATTTGAATAACGAAGAAGCACACGGAGAGCACGAAAACGCAATAACGAAAGAAAAACATTGCAAAAAGGGTCCTATTTATAAGCTACGACGTAGCCAGTAAGAAGCTGTTATCGTTCGCAGCAAACAAAAAATTCGAAAACAAAACAAAAAACAATAAAAGACATCAAGAACCCTTACCTAACTTAGAAAAAAAAACTATTTACGAACAGAGGCGCAGATATTTAGTAAATAATACAGACTAAAAGTTACAAATCCCCAAAACAACAAAAAAAATATAACGCCGTGATTGGTCACATCTGAAGCTACCGTCTGACGTCATAAGAGATATATTGTACCCCAAAATTGCAGTCTACTAACAGCGCCACCTACCGTGCGCCCCGAATAGCAAGTATTACCTATTTGTGTGATATACTTCTTAAAAGTTCAATTAATGGAATTTTTGATAGCAAAATAGAAAGTATTTTTGCATATCAAAATCAAAAGTATTTATATTTGACTTCACAAAAATTGTATCACACCTTAATGAGAAGGCTGACATTGTTTCTTTTTTGATTTGTAGAAGTGTGAATAAACTAGAATCACATAAATAGGTACAGTGGAACCTCAGTTGTCGAATGGCTCTCTTTTCAAACAAATCGGTTGTCGAACAAAAAATTTCTCCAGTTGTCGTACCATAACTTGGTTGCCGAACAAGCCAACAAAAACACGTGGGCAGCATGTGATCACTGAGTGACTGAGCGTGTGGCGTCAGTCTTACCTCAGCCCGCTCTCTGAGTATACATGCTAAGAACTGTTGTCTGATTTTGCTGGTATTTCTTGTGTTGTGCATTACTTCTTATATTTTTTTTTAGGTAAACATTACGATCGGCAGCGCGAACGATGGGACACAAACTATTTCGTCCGTGTTCCAATATGTTTCACCTTTTAGAATAAATTCAAGGGGACTGTTCGTGGGGAGTTTAGGACTACACGGGACCTTCCTACGATGATCCTGAGTTTCAATCAATTGGGGGGGATCTGGGGGGCACGGCCCCCCAGTATATAATCATAATTGTATATAGAATAATGTTCTAACGCTTTTATTTAACCAAACGCGCATGAATATGCATGCGCCATGGGACCTGATAAAGCTAGTGAAAGTGGAAAGAAAATAATGAGAACAACAATAGAAGTGAGGAAAGAGATTATACGAAAGCATGAGAGTGGCGTTTGTGTTTCACATCTGGCTTTAAAGTATAACTTAGCAAAGTCGTCGATTTGTACCATCCTTAAGAACAAGGAAGCAATAAAAGAAGCTAAGGTTGCCAAAGGAGTGACTGTGATCACCAAGCAACGATCTCAGACATTAGAAGAAGTAGAAAAGTTGCGGTAAACATGTAAATTGGCGGCTCGGCCGAATAAGTGGATTTTTGTTTGCTTATATTTCGTTCACCCGTGCCTGAATATTCATGCGCGTTGGAGTCATATTTGAAATATACCCAGAACCATTTTTTTATATAAAAATGCCCGAAACTAACCAAACGAAAAACGATAAACTGAGTGGCTGTGCCCCCCAGAACCCCCAATTGATTGAAACTCAGGATCATCGTAGGGGGGTGCCCCCATTGTGTTTACCCCCACACCAGCCGTCCCCTTAAATTTACTCCAAAAAGGTAAGACATATTGGAACACGGACGAAATAGTTTACGTCCCATCGTTTGAGCCACCAATCTACATATTTACCAAAGTTGCTACTAATTTGGATCAACGAAAAGTAGTTGGCCGGCAACAGTATTTCAGGGAAAATAATTTGTGAGAAAGCGAAGCATTTTCATCAGGATTTGCTCAAGAAAATCCCAGGTACAAGTTCTGAGACTGATGTGTTTAAGGCTGTCGAGGCTGGTTTGAAAAGTTTAAGAAGCGAAGTGTCATACACAGTGTGGTTCGTCATGGAGAGCCTGCAAGTGCTAACAAAAAAATGCGGAAGAGTTTGGTGCGTATGTGAGTGTTGAGGGTTTTACCCCCCAGCAAGTGTTTAATGTGATGAAACTGGACTGTTTTGGAAGAAAATGCCCAAAAGAACATATATAAGGATTTGATAAATCATAGTTGCTCTCAGATACAGTGTAATTATAAAATGTTTGCAGACCATCTAGGTATATTTCCATTCATCAGCTCCTTCACCTGGTTGCTTTCAGTTTCTACCTGACATACAGAACAGTATTGACTTGCTGTCTCAATAGCTTCTTGGGGGCTAAATTTTTCTACAACCAAATGTGTCCATCTTCGTTTTGCTAGACAGTGTCATATACATGCTGGGTATCTTTAAACACTTTTCTATACTCTTTCATGGTAATCCCATATCTCCTTGCTCATCACATAAAGATCTTGGTGAAACAATTAACAAATTAAAATTCCATCAACATATAAGAAGTGCGGTTACAAGAGTTGGAGATATTGCCTCAAACTTATTTAAATCTATTGTCTGTCGCTCAACTAACTTCTTGTCAACTTTATTTAATTCTGATTTATGACCTATGGTAGAATTTGCATCTCCAGTATGGAATCTTGGGTTTCTTGGCCAGAACAGGCTCTTGGAATCTGTGCAGCACAGGTGGACAAAACAGGTGGTTGGATTAACAGAGCTTTCATATCCGGAGAGGCTAGCCAGATCGAGATTGTTCTCTATTAAAGGTAGATTGCTGTGATTATTTATTAGGGAATTTCACATGACGATAGTGACGCCGACATTTATCAATCACTCTTTGCATTCAAATCTGGTGTTAACCTTTTCAATTAGGAATATAACAAGGTTTTTTTTTAAAGTTGCAGGGTGATGTGGGTGCAACTCAACACCGCACAATTAAGTGGGGGTATGGGGAGCGAAGCCCTTCATTTCGAAAGTAACTAAAAAATGTTAATTTTCGGCCGAAGTAGCTTAAAGTAGGGGGCGCTATCGACTTTATTATTTTGATAAACGTGCAGAACTGATTGCATTAATTGTAGCCAGAAATAGCTCCTCTTATCATGCGCCCCTAAACTGAAGTATTACGAAAGTGCATATACGAATAATCTATAAATAAATAGTAAGTACGTAAAAACAGTACCAATGGTGTTTGTCGGCATTTTACTCATCGTTTAGGGCTTCGTTTTCGCGCGGAAAGAAGTTATTTTTAAGATAGCATCGCTGCAGATAGTCATAATCAGTGCTAGTATCTTAAAAGTAAGTGCTTTCCGAGCCTAACTGAAACCCTAAATGATTAAAATCCTTAAAACACAACACGACGTAGGTCTTCTGAAGTTTCACGCAAGATAATTATTGTTTACCTTTCATTCACATCAAAATTTTAAAAGTTAATGACTTATCTACCTTTACTATTTACCGGAAAATCACCAATTGAATCTGGGAATGAAATGGAGTGGAGAGGCCGAAGGCGAAGAGCAAAGTTTACAAATGCTAGCATTGTAGATAGAGAGGAGTAGGAAAAGGGACAAGGAAAAAATAGTAGCGTAGGCGAGTTGCGAACAGCTTCCCACGTCGCTGGACCACTGCTAGCTAGCGGTGAATCCACTCGGTCACCTTGAGTGTCAGAAAAGGCTTATTCAAACGAAGCTTTTAAGCCGCTCGCCTGCACTTCTCATACGCTATACAACGCCCCTCCTAGAAGCGGAGCGTATTTTGGAGAAATGAAGAGAGCCCATTTGGAAATGTTATCCAAGGGCTAACGCTCCCCCTCCCGGGTCTGGGCACCAAATCAAATTTATCAATTAATATTCGTCAAACCATTTAACATATTATCAATTACTATTTATAAATTATCAATTTATTTATCAAACTATTTACAAATTACTATTTACCCATTATCGTTAACTCATGCAAATTTAATTCACACGCGTAAAATTCAATCCAGTCAAACTGCTACTGTATAAATTCACCTTTAAATAATTTAACTGTTTATTCAACAATATATATTTTTCTTAACTTTTTGTTTTTGATTCAGGTATTCCCCCAACGTCGCCGAGGTTTAGGCCTAAGAAAATTCGTCTGCAAAATTCAGACTTCACGTTAACATTCAACTTCATTCCCTTGATTAAGGTAATATAGGTTTTGATGTTTATTGTGATCAGAGCTATCTACAATATTGACGCAATATTCACTTAAACCTATAAAGGGTGCTCAGAATAGTTTAATTATCTCCCATCCATTTATTCATTCGAAAAATTAATTTTCACGGTCACGTGTGTTGCATTTTTTCGGACGACGCATTTCGCCTCCCTCAGTCCAATTTTTTTTCTCGCGCGGACTCATATTTTTCACGAGTGACTTTTCGACACGTGCTCGTTTTCAATCCTAAGTTTACATTAACATCCTTAAGTGATCCTTTAGCAATTTCGTAAAAAAATAATTATAATATACAGCAATAAATACAAAGAGTGACCAATTTTCAATATATTTTCAAATTTTACGTTCAAGCGCGTGAATTGAATTTGTGCATACACACACACACACACACACACACACACACTTATATTTTTATAAATGGATTATAACAGAGCCCCAACTTCGGGCAAAGTAACAACTACGCAAGCATCCTCCCCAGCAACAACAACGACGTATTTATCCACCTTCGCTTCCCATGCAAGAATTCTCCCTCATTCGCCTCCCACTCAACACCCTCTCCCCACTCCCTCTCCGATTCAGCTTCCGCCATTCGACCCACAAAATCCCATTGACTGGTGGAAATTGGTGGAGATCATCCTCCTGCACCAGACAGTTCCTGAGGACCATAGAACAATCGTCGTAACCCAGAAATTACTTCTAAGTATTTTTGTTCCACTTTTAAGAGTATTCTGCTTGATGGGGTAATTTTTGGTTCTTGAGGAATTTTCACGAGGGCATTCATGGAGGAATTTTGGAGGTCGCAAATCGAGGACCTGCGGATGCTTCTCGATACGAAAGAGATGCGGGACAGGCACCTCACGCATTTTCTGGACCATCTCAAGGACCTGGCACATGCCAAGGGGACACAGCTCGACCAACTCGAGCCACTCATAACTGAGATATTCATGCGTGGGATGCCGGACCAAATTAAGCCCCTTATACTAATGTCCTCCCCATCGAACGTGGAGAAGATGGCAGAGGCGGCTGACGCCCTGTATGTATAATAATCCATTCGTTAGCTTGGGAAATGCAGGCCATGGGTTGTTTAAAGCACATCATACAACTCTAATGTTAAACACTACTCACATGTATCCATTTCTTATTTTAAGTCACCGGCCGAGATTCCTTACAACCGGAAAGGACTTCGTCAGGATGAATTATCCAAGGTTTCAGGTCTATTATCCGTTCTGGAGAGGATTGAAATGGATATTCGTGCCCTAAAGGTGCGAACGGGTCTTCACCGAGAGCAAAATCGTGAGCAGGACGGAGTAGTCAGACGTCGTTTCTCCTCCCGAAAAAGGTAACACCAACGAGTGAACTCCAGCACAAGAGGTGAGGCACAGCAGTTTAAATTAAACCTAGGCCTAATTCCCCTTATCCTGACAACTCTCAGGATATCTGCTGGTACCACTCTAATTATGGAAGCAACGCTGTCCACTGTGTTCAGCCTTGCAGTTTTTACCGGGCATCATCTTATGCCAACAAATTTAACCCCTTATTCTGGTCGTGAGGCTCATACTGCTATCTTTCAGCCTTCAGGTTTTTGCTGGCACCACCTCAAATTTGGTGCAAGAGCAGAAAAATGCTCAAAGCCATGCTAGTACCATCAAAATGATCAATCTCAACCTACCCTTACATCACCACCTCCGATTTCACAAAACTCTACCAGTTCCCTCACCCAAATTTTACCTTCAGCACAGGGAACTTTAAAATGAATTCGCAAGTGATACGTGAGTTTGTCACCTCTGCGAACTCATACCTTCATCAGGTCGATCCTCCATTTAGTATTCATGACCCACTCTCTGGTTTCTCCTTCCTAGTTGACATTGGCGTTCAATGCAGTGTCATTCCCGCCTCTTTAGTTCAGAAAGCTTGCACTTCTTCTGATCTTGTCCTTAAAGCTGCCAATTCATCGGACATAAGGACTCATGGGAGGCGTATCCTCTCTCTCTCTCTCTCGGGTTACGTCGTGTTTTCCCATGGACATTCATCATTGTCGACGTCGACATTCCAGTTTTGGGCCTCAATTTTCTTTCCACTCATGACCTTTTGGTAGATTCTCGTCACCGCAAGCTTATCGACAGAACCACGGCACTAACTGTTTCTGGTTCATTCTTTCCCTCTACCAGCTCTCTCTTCTCTGTTAGTCTCTCTGCAACTGCTCCCCGTTTCGAGAAGCTTCTGCGGGAGTTTCCAAGACTCCGTCTGCCTCCTTCTAAGGACAGAACGATAAGCACAAAATAGTGCACAAGATCGAGACAACAGGAGGGCCAAGTATTCTCACGCCCCCGTCGACTGGCCCTGGATAGACTTGCCCGAATGAAGCAGGAATTTAAATACATGATGTAGGCTGGGATCGGTCGCCATCCACCTCCCCATGGGCTTCACCGCTTCATGTAGTACCTAAGTCTACTCCGGGAGAATTCAGAGCTCTAGGTGACTACAGGTGACTCAAGGCCTGTACGGTTTCGGATAGGTATCTTCTGCCTTTCTTATCGGATTTTAACTCCACTCTCTTCAGTTACTCCATTTTTTCTCGGCTCGATTTGGTTCGCGCTTTAAACCAAATCCCGATTCACCCTGATGATATCCCTAAAACGGCAATCACCACTCCATTTGGTTCCTTCGTCATGAACCAAATGCTTTACGGGCTTCGTAACAGTGGTCAGACCTTCCAACGCTTCATCGATCAGGTTCTGAGAGGTCTTCCCTTCGTATTTTGTTATATAGATGACCTCCTGATAGCATCTTCATCTTTAGAGGAGCATTTTTCTCACCTTCGCCAGATTTTTGCACGTTTAGATAAGCATGGTATTGTACTCAACACTCCTAAGTGTATCTTTAGTGTCACACAGCTCTCCTTTTGGAGACACCACATTTCCCCTGAGGGAATTCGTCCTCTCGAGGACAAAGTTGAAGTTATCCGGGCTTTTCCCCGACCTTCTTCGTTAAAGCAACTTCGTAGATTCATTTCCAACATCTTTTACATTATGCAACCTCTCTACGAATTGCTTGCCAAGTCTAAGAATAACCTTCCTCTTTCCTGGTTCCCCGAAGCTTGCGAAGCTTTCTCTCGCACCAAAGAGGCTATGGTTTCCACGGTCGCCCTGACCTATCCTTGCCCAGGAGCTCCCATAAGCGTTGTTTCGGACGCGTCCGCTACTCATGTCGGTGCGACACTACAACAGAAGGTTAGTGACTCTTGGCAACCCCTCGCCTTCTTCTCTAAGGCTCTTCTTTCTTCTCAACAGAGGTACAGTACGTTTTCCCGCGAAGTATTGAGCATATACCTCACCCTCCGTCACTTCCAACAATGCTTCGAAGGGCGTTGAGTTCACTGTCTTTACCGACCACAAGCCATTGGTTGGTGCGCTCGCCTCTAGTACTACCTCCTCTGTGCACTCTGCAGTTGATACTCGTCACCTTGACTTCATCCTGCAGATGACAAACGATATTCGCTACGTTCCTGGTTCTTCAAACGTCGTCCCAGATGAGCTCTCTCACATTTCATTGATTTCGAGCACGCAACTCTCCCAAACTGCGCCCATCAATCACGCGACTATAGCGCTTGCCCAAGAACAAGATGAAGACACACAAGCACTCCGCCACTCTTCACAGCTTACTGTTCACGAGATCGACTTGCCGGACAGTCCCTCCAAGTGTATCCTGGTTGACTATTCATTGCCTGACGGTCCTCGTCCACTCATTCTTCTCGCTTACCATCGGCACATTTTTGACCAGACTCACGGTCTCTCTCATCCTGGCATTCGAACAACTCGCAAGCTCATCACACAACGTTATGTGTGGCCAGGTATGAACACCGACGTGGCCAAATGGACCCGGGCATGTCTGCCTTGTCAACGCGCAAAGGTTCAATGCCACACAAAGTCACCTCTGGCTGCTTTTCCGCTTCCATCAGCACGCTTCGACGCCGTTCATATCGATCTGGTTGGTCCTCTGCCCCTTTCGCGAGGTTGAAATTACCTTCTCACCATAATCGATCGTTTTACTTGTTGGCCAGAGGTAGTTCCTATCCCGGACATCAGAGCTTCTACTGTAACTCGAGCTTTCGTCTCAGCATGAGTTGCTCGTTTTGGTGTCCCATCAACGATCATGACTGATTGAGGTAGCAAATTTGATTCCCACAAATGGGATGCACTCATGTCAGTACTTGGCTTCTTTGGTTTCCGTACCACTAGCTACCATCCCCAGAGTAACTCTAAGGTGGAACGTTTACACAGGACTCTCAAGGAACGCTTACGCTTCACTGACCTCAAGATCACTTGGGTGGAGAAGTTACCCTTAATTCTACTGGGAATTCGTGCCTCTTTGAAAAAGAATTTGAATTGCTCTGCTGCAGAACACGTCTATGGAACGCAACTTCGTCTTCCAGGTCAATTCTTTTCTTCCGCTGACTGTCCTCTTCCTTCCGACATACATCCTGCTGCATACGTACACAATTTAGGACGGGCCATGTCTGAGGTTAAGCCGACTGCCACAAGAGTGTCTGCTAATCAGAAAACTTTCGTGCCAAAGGAGATGGCAACTTGCCGCCATGTGTTTGTCCGTCGCGATTCCACTCGCACATCCTTGGAACCTGTCTATGGTGGACCCTTTCCCATCGTCTCCAGGAAGCCGAAAGTCATTGTACTGCAGCTTGGCACTAAGCAGGATACGGTTTCCATCGGTCGGCTTAAACCCGCTTTCATAGAGGCCGTTCATCTGGAACAGCCACTACCTTCCTCTTCCACTAATATAGGTCCAGTGGTCATCCCAGCCTACCTTTTTCACCCAACTATTCCTTCAACACTTCCCAACCAACTAACTCCACTTCCGAACCCTTCTTCGGCTTTTTCAAATCAAACTGCAACTTTTCATTCTACCTCTTTACTCGCCAACCCTCCGCCAACCATCTCTACATCCCCTAATTCTTCTTCCTAACTGCTGTCGCCTCCCTTTTTTTTGCAGGACCACTCGACAGCAGCTGGAGAACACCAAGCGACCAACGCGCAACTCCCGACAGTCGCCTTTTCGGGAGGTCCAGAACAATCGTTACCCGAAACTCAGGTCTTCGCTCGCAACAATCTCCCGCATCAATCGAGTGGCACTACTAATCGCCACCTGACTCGCAATCCGAGTCAGCAAATTGGCACCATAACCCGTTCTGGACGCGTTGTAAGGAGGCCTCGCCGCTATATAGACTAAAATTTATGTAAATACTTTGTGTTGTGCGAGCTTTTCCCTCGGTGGGGCAGTATTGTAGCGGTCTATACCCCTACAAGTGTAAATATTTATTTCTAACTGTATATATATATATATATATATATAAATGATAAATAACACCCACAAGGAAAATGGAAAAACGATTCCGAGCGCTTTCGTCTTTATTCTAAAAGACCTCTTCATGGAATAACGTATGTCAAGACAGTCAATGTTTTAAATAGTAAGGAGTAGGGGGTTAAAACGGCTACCTGCATCAAACCCTAACTAGGGGCACAAATTCTTTAAACACTTTAATTTGTGATTTAATATAATTAGATATGATAGAATCTAGGCTAAACAATCCAGGGCTAATATTAAAATTTGAGAAAGTATTAGTAGAGATACACTCCAAAATTTTTCTTGAAATGTAGTTTGTACATTTAATAATAGGTTTAGCACTATTCCAATTAATAGTATGAATTTCGCCATGTTCCGGTCGTTCGCAAGCAGAACTTGACGCGACCCAAACTTGCGAAATGGTAGAATTAGGCTAAGGGCCGTGGTTTTGGACGCTACTTCAATTTATGTGAGGAGGTAAAAAGGGTCAGCTTTAGCGCATTTTGTCCTGATAAGGTCCTTTAGGTGATTTAAAAAACAGGTAGAACACCTATCTCGCATTTATTGAGTATTTAACAGCTACCTCAGATCCTCCACTTGGGACTTCCCAAATTCCCTTCGAAAAGCCTCCATCAGTTCAATAAATCCCCAACCTTTTTAATGTTAAACAATATGTCCCTAAATTTGATGAAAATACTTATGGGAACTATTTGTATGATGGAAGCAATCTTTTTCTCTCCCGTTATCGCTTGGGCCCTCAGAATATGGCCGCATACGTTCGATCAAGTGATGGGGTTTGTTGAGTCAAAAGTTGGGAGTGTGACGTAGGTATGTTGGCTCCTACGAGCTTTCTCGTGAGTTGAAAGAGGCGGCTGCAATATTGGAGAAATTGATTCATCAATCACCATTGTAGATTTAGCCGAGGTTGATTGCGCAGCTGGGCGATTAACCATTGCAATCCTTATGTTCGTATATGGGATGTATGCTTATAAGAAATACCATAAATGGTAGAATGTAGATGATGTGCGTGAAAAGTTACGCGAAAAAAATTTCAGAGGTGCTTATATATGTGTGCGCGCAGAAAATGAATCACGGGAAAGAATCGTGAAGAAGTGTGATATTTTTCTAATAAATTATGACTTGTTGAATTGAAAGGATACTAAATTACTTAAAACGATTAGAAAATGGAAAAATGGCTATGATATTAATACACCGTGATATGAAAAAAAACAAAACGAACACGCAGACTGAGGTGGGTGTTCCACCGGCAAAAGGGAAATGGCCGCGAGGCGTTTGTAAAAATATATTTTATGTTTGAAGCTTTAATATTGATTGATTAGGAGACTTATATATTCTGGGCACCATTTTTATGTGTACTAGTTATTATATCGCTGGCCTAGATAGCATATATGTATAATACCCAGTACATATAAACGTTTGTTTAAATGAATGTTATATTGAATTGAGATGTTAAGCTTAACGGGACGGCCTGAGGTAGTTCACATGTAGGGCACACATGTATTCACCTGAAGGGTGTACATGTAGATACCTACACAACGGAACCCGAGGTAAGGAAGAGAGAGCGAGTTTAGAAGGTCGAGATAAAGGCTCAATTTTTTCACTGTAATAAAGGGGTAGTCTCCATATATGGGCTTAAGTCAGACAGGTGCCAGAGAAGTAAACATTAGGAAACAGAATGTTTAGAGGTAATAAAAGGGCGCGTGATAAAAGCATTTTACCATTCTGTAACAAATATAGCCAGAAGTTAAATAAATGTTAGCCTAATAATAAAGATCTGCCTTCTAGAAATATTGGCCAATAGCCATGTACGGCAGTGTAGACGCCATCCAATCAGAATTAAATAAAGAATTAATTTAAGCCAATCAGGAGGCGAGATAAAGGAATGAGCATCCAATCACGTGCGCCAACGTCATTTGTAGGTGGAGCGTGAGGCTGACTTGATGAAAGTTTCTCCCCCCCTTATAAAGGGGTGTAGAGAGGTTAAAACAGGGAGTCTTTCATTATTACTATATTAATTATTACGCGTTCATTTTATTCAATAATTAGATCATTATAATCACCCAGTCGCTCTACCATATTCCCGCATTACTTTGTTGTAAAATCGAATTGTGAAATTATACTCGGAGTACCTCCTATTTTGGTGCAAAGCTGGTATCCTCTTCTCGGATCAAGTACAAGGCTACCTAAAGGAATATTTCCGTTGGGCATTCAAATAACTTGTTACCATTGCCGGTTTTCATTTAAAACCTATACAAGCGTTATCACAATCCTAACAAGCTCACCCTTTTGAGTGGCAACGTTATCACTAACGGACAAACAAACCCCCTATTGGTACGAATGATTACCACTCCAGAGGCAAGCTCCATTAACATATAGGAGTGGCAACTATAGCTGAAAACAACCAAGTAAAATCATCATCATAATACCCCCCCTCCCCCATACACACACGAAGGATCAAATACAACGAGATAAAAGAGATAAATTGTATTTAAAAATTAACAGATAGTATCACGATTAAAGATAATTAGTTTCACAGGGGAATAATAAAAAAAAATTAATTGAATACAATACAAGATACAAAATCGGTAGAAAACGCGGGACTGATGGAGAGGAGGGAGAGAGAGATATTAAGGATTAAATTGTTAATGGTTCAAGATTGATCGATAGGAGTATAGGAATCCCAAATGGAGTGTAAATTGGGGGTTTTCGTGGATCGAAGCGAAGGCACAGGTAATTAAATAACGCTTAGAAAAGTTGGTATAAAGGCAGTTCTGTACCACCCAGATTGCAAAGGAAAGTATGCCTGTAACACCCAAATAAAATCCTGAAATTGGGTACACGTATTAATTAATGAGATAATATACCATGTAATATTTATTTATTTTAAGGATTTATAGCCCTTTTTGCCCTTTAGGTTCATCTGGTTTAAGTTGGTAATAAATACAAGAGATAAAAATACAAACTGCGGTCAAAAGAGGCAGTCAAATAATGTGGACATAAATATTATCAGTTCAATTAAAAGATTAAAAACAAAATAAAAGAGGACTAACATGCGATTAGGTAAAGTCCTTCATTTAAAAATATGGTGGACAAGGCTCGGATAAAACTAAGCAGAGTAAGATATGATTAAAATATAGGGTCGTAAGGAAGTAACTAAGGTATTAGATATGTGGACATAAATTTTAGCAGTTCAATTAAAATATTGAAACAAAATAAAGGGCACTGACATGCGATTCATGTTAAATACGGATGTACAAGGTTCGAAAAAAACTAAGGGTAAAATATTATTAAAATGTAGGCCAGTAAGAAAGTAACTAAGGTATTAAATTTTGGAGGAAATGCCAGCATCTGCCAGGAATCTTACTAAGTTGGGATTAACATGGGAAGAATCTCCGAGGATAGAAGCAAAGGTGGGGTGAAGACCGAAATACTTCTTTCGATGGGCAGAGTATTGTGGGCAGGTGAGTAAGATGTGTAGCATTGAGATGCGAGAATGACACGTCTTGCAAGATGGTGGTTCCTCGCCAGCCATTAAGTGTCCGTGGGTGAGGCGACGGTGGCCGATACGGAGGCGGCACAGTATAACACCATGCCTTCTGATGGAGGTGTAGGATGATGGCCACGAGGAAGCATTTTTCTTAAGTTGGAGTAGGTGGGGATGTCCATATGAGTTCCAATATCACTCCCATTCTTATCTGATCAATTTGCGAATGAGAAGGATGTAGTCTCGGTGAAAGATGGGCAATTCAGGTATGAACGGTGCAGTATGGAGGGCGGCCTTCTTAGCTTCTAGATCGGCCGTTTCATTTTCCTGGTTGTTTGAGTGTCCAGACAGCCAGCAGAACGATATAGAGTAGGAGCGTCCGGTCAAGAGGTATATGATTTCCAGTATATTCATGGCTACAGGGAGACGAGGGAACACTCGCTGAGGGAAAGTCAGGGCGCTCATAGAGTCCAAAAATATGGTATATAACCCTAGGCAACGGAGACCGAGGGCAAGCACGACTAGTTTGATGGCTACGAGCTCTGGGGTAGCGTAAATGGTCTTTCCAAAGCAACAGAGAGGTGTCTAAACTCGAGTTTTTCTAAAAGTTGTGCTATACGTAAGGTGTATGAACATAAGGTACGAGGGCGAATCTCTGGTGGAGGGGGTCGTGGAGAAGAGAATTCGAGGGAGTTTAGAGCGCATACGGAGGGATCTGATGTAGAATCGGAGGCAAGATTCATCCCAGCGAGATGAGAAAGAGAGGAATCCTGTTTCAGCATAGATAGATATCACAAGGAAAGGCTTAAATATTCATGTAGCAAGGCGGAAGCGTCTGTGATGTAGCGAGTTCAGCTTATTCAGCATGCTTTCGGAAGCTGAGCCATACAGGTGGCAGCCGTAATCAAGCTTTGGCAGGATAAGTGATTTGTGGATGTCAGAGAGGTCGTGGAGGTTATATCCTCACTGTAGCTTCGATAAAGAGGCCATAAGGGTAAGTACGGGGGCATATCTTCTTATAAGGACTTCAATATGATATCGCCATGTCATATGCTTGCCGAATATATGACCTAGGAATTTAGCATGGGTTGCAAATTTGATCGGCGATCCAGAATTATTAAGGTTTATCTTAGGAATCACTTTGCGCCGAGTAAAAATAACGGCCGTTGTTTTAGGGAGGGAGATGATGAATCCGGTCGATGAAGCATGAGCAACTATTGAGTCGACGGCTCACTGGAGCATAGTGGTGGCCATCGCCGCGGACTAGCACGTCACCCAGATGGCAATATCGCCTAAATAAACGGAGTAGTGCACAGGCGGTAATAGATGTTTTGAGAAAGAATTGATCTCAATTATAAAAAGAGTAGTGCTAAGTACGCTTCCTCGAGAGGACAACCTCATATTGTACTAGCTTGGAAGAGCGGGCGCCTCGAAGATCGACATAGAAAGGGAGGAAAGAGAGGTCTTTTAAGAAGTTACGTATAAACAATGCCAAGGGTTCACGAACTCTCATGCCGTATAGCTGTTGCTAAATCAAGCGCCGCCAGACGGTATGTGATGCCTTTTCTAAGTCGAAGAAGAGAGCGGTGGGGAAGTTTCTTCTAGAGAAAGTAAGTCCAATATCATGGTCAAGTAGAGTAAGAGAGTCCAGTGTGGAGCAATTTGAGCGAAACCCAAATGGGGACGGAGAAAGCTCCTGTTCTTCAAGATTAGGCGGGCGTTCACCATACCATCGAGCAATTTGCATAGGCACGAGGTAAGGGCAATCGGCCGGTAATTTATTGGATTGCAAAGGTCTTTTCCTTGTTTGAGGAAAGGGAGGATAGTGCTGTGGCGCCATTCTTGGGAAAAAGTTCCCGAGAGGAAAATATCATTAAAAATTGTTAAGAGGCACTGAAGGGCATCTACATGGGCGTGTTGGATGAGTTTGTATGATATTTAGTCATCTGAAGGGGTGGGGTTCTTACACGATGAGAGTGCCTCCTGGAGTTCTTTCCTCGAGAAAGGTTCGTTGTAGCACAGTTTTCTAGGCGTTTCAAACATTAATGGTTGTGATTCTATAAGTACTTTTTGTCGGTTGAATTCGGGGAGGAGGGATCCATGGGAGATTGAGCTGAGCGTGTTCCCAATTAACTGTGCAACGTCCTGGTGGACACTCGCTAGGCTGCCATTATGGCTGAGGATGGGGAGGTGGGGGTGTCGTGAGAAGCCACGGATTTTATGTATTCTTCGCCAGACCTTGGCTAGAGGGTTGCGGGATGAGATGGAGAATGTATATTGAATCCAGGAGTGACGTTTTGTCTGGTGGAAGGTCCGACGTGCGAGGGCGCATTGTCTTTTATAACTAATTTAATACGATGTGCGGGGATTTTCTCGAAAGGTGCGATGGAGCCCATTTTGTTCGCGCTTAGCTGTGCTACACTCTTTGTTCCATCAGGCGAACGATGGTTTGAGTCGAGCGTTGCAGAGTCGAACATGTTTGTGGGCCGTTGCTGAAAAAAGCTCTACAAACTTTGTTTAAGCGGTATGTACCGTCTGTTATTTCATCAGACACAGTTATGAAAGAGGACGACGTTACAAAAGCTCCCAAGTCAGCTTTTTGGTAGGCCCAATACGGTCTTGGGAAGTGGGGGAAATTGGGAATAGATCTAGGAGCAGGGAGTAATGATCACTTCCGCACAGATCATCAAATACTCTGAAAAAGTGACCAGATGGGAAGTCAGTTGGGCACAGACAGATATCTATGTGGGTAAAGGAGTCTGTCTGAGGATGATAATGGGTAGTGGCTTCGTCATTGAGGACTTGTATGTCTTGTTGCAAGACTACCTCTAGTACAGCATGTCCCATGCTGTTGTTTATGTCATCATACCAGTACTGGTTACGAGCATTAAAGTCTCCAGTTAATAGGAATAGTTTCGGGAGTTGGGAGACAAGTTCATTCAGTGAGGCAAAGGTGATTGGTTAGGAAGGTGGGAGGTATATTGAGCACACATATAAGAGCGTAGATCGGCGGTTAACAGTGAGGGCGTTAAGGTTTGTGCGGAGAGAGATGGTGGTAAATGATATATCCTTGTTTGTACGGAGGAAGATGGTGGTAAACGGTATGTCCGTGCGGAGTAGGAGGAGGTTACCATAAAATTTGGGTTGTAGAAGGCTGACCTGGGTGTAGCCGGCAGAAGAAAATTACGAGGGGCCTAGGCGCTTTATTTCACTGAGGCTAATCACTTCAAGAAAAACTGTTTTAAGAGGGCCCGCAGTGAGCCATAATTGGCCCGGTGTCCGTGGATATTTCATGTCAAACAAAAGGTTGAAGACGTTGGAGCGTTAACGGGTGAGTTAGGCAAAAAGGCGGGAGTATGGTTCATCCATTTTGGTCCAGGCGTGCTCAGAGAGGGGGCAGTAGGGTACATCACGAGCGTGGGTTAAAAAGTTTGGTGGCGATTGGTGGGTAGTTTTCTTGGTGGTCGGATAAGAATCTGGAGATGAGGATGTCGGGTTGTAGTATGCTATATTGGCAGCTGTACAACCCGGAGGCAGATCATAATCTGTAATCAGGGAGGTGCGGTTATGTAGTACGAGGGGCATTAGGGAAGGTGATGAGTCGACCAGGTGGTCACATGACTGACAAGGGTAAGTAGTTGGGGCGGTCTCGGGGGTTTTATTTAAGCATGAGAATATCCGAGTTTATCGTTATCGGTACAGTGAGGGGGGTCTGGTGTACCGATTCCATGTAGTTTAGCGAGCGAGGGGTCTACAAAATCTTTCTCGTCGGTTGGAGGTATTTTCTCGGGTAGTATGTTTTGCGAGGCGCTATACGAGGTATATGATTTAATGTCGTAAAGCCACGTTTCTTCTGAGGAGCTCATTGCTCCAGGCGATGGTAGGGTCATCTTGGAGTAGAGTGCATGTCTTTAGGGGGCTCAATGAGGAGGAATCGGAGAGAGAAGGTATAAAGCCCTTACGACCTCCACCTCCCTCACGATTGGTCCCCGGGGGACTAAGGGATTCACTATCGGGAGCAACATTGGGCAGTGATACCCTGCGGTGAAGGGGACCGGGAAGCGGCTTACTCGAGGCAAGAACAGCTTCCATATCCATTGGGCTCTTAGTAGAGGCAGGCACATGGGTAAGTGGATGATCTATAATTACATCCTCGAGCGGCATCGTTGAGGATTTAGTTGTAGATGGTACATGGGTGAGTTCATGATTTGATACATATAAGGGGGAGGGAGGTAATTGAGTTCGGTCTCTGCATCTTCGATGGTTGTTCCTGCGATTTGGGGGAGACTCGTACCTTGAAGATAGGTGAACCACATGTAGTTCGGGCGAGAGTGGCACTCTTCGACGGGGAGAGATGGGTTGTATTCTTCAAAATCGGGGAGTCATAGTGGTTCTTATATTGCGTCTTGTTGCGAAGACGTAGCTGGGTGTACTCGCAAAAATTCATTGGTGCGTTGTTTCCAGGGAGGGGGCGACCATTGGAGATAATGAGGCTCGTGTCGGGTGGTCGGTTTTCAACGCCGATGTGCTAGACGTGGGTAGAGTGTCGTGAATGCTAGGAGCACCACTTGTCACAGTAGAAAAGGTGGGTGTTGACAGTGTGGTGCCTTCTTCACGCATATCTAGTTTTGCTTGGTGTCTAGATATACCGCATCGTAGGCGGTAAGGTACTGAGGGCACTTCTTGTGGCGGGCATGATATGTGCCGCCATAGTTGAGGCAGTGCGTATATCCTGTGCAATCTAAGACATTGTGCCCCAATTGTCCACATCGAAAGCACGGATTCCTGGCGCGTTAGAAGGTTGGTTAATATTGCGAGGGGGCTACCTCGAAGTGGTTGCTGCCACGACTTCCGTTTGAAGGTGAGATAGGGGCTGTCGCGTAGGCTTCGAACTCGCCTGGTCCGAAGAGAAGTCCATGATCATATCCAGTGGAGGAGCAAGAGTCGGGTGATCAAGAGTTTTTTTATATAATTTTCATTGATGGGCAGGGGGGGGGAGAGGCTGTTATTAACACGGGACGCAAACGCCAATCACCTCCTCGGAGTAGCCCGCTCTGCGAAGGGTGAATACGAGGCCAGCGAAGTCGGTTGACGCCTTTTAAGGCCATACCTCCCGCCCAATGGCCAGGCAGCCCATCAGAGTGGCGGCTCCACCTTGGTTAGGCGTAAATTATATAAGCTGCCGAAATAAAGAGAGGGTATGCGAGGAAGATGAGGGTGGGAGTGAAGCAGGTTGTTACCCCCTCCCCCTCCTCCACTAACATGAGCTCAGCGATGAAGGGGCGTTGTCCCCTCCCCCCTCAGTCCAGATCCGGGATGGTTGGGTGAGATGAAGCTGGTCGGTATTTACCCTGTGAAATCAGAGGCCGACCAGAGAAAGTTGTGGGATAGGTTTTATGGAAAGTGAAGAAGCACGGTAAGACGACAGGGTGTCAGAAAAAAGGAAAAGCGGTTAAGCTGTGGCAAGACAGAGCGCTGAGTCCAGTCAGCACGGTGGCCAGTAGGGCAAATCGCCGTGCCCCTTTCGGGGGTGCCATGTAATAAGTAGTCAACCAATGTAAAATAGAGAGAAATTCTTATATCACAATTGTATATTTATTAAAGGAAGCATTAGACAAGTGGCAGCCAGCCAGAGTTCCCACGCGTTAACACAAACATACACAAGCTAGAACACAGTTGCCAGACGAAACGATTTCAATAATAGATAAAAATGGCAAGCCGAGCAAATTCAGGGTGGTATGTGCTTTGCCCAGTTAAGATTTTCGAGGACCTGTGAAATGCAAACGGTCTTTCTGATATTGAAGTAGACCCAACTTGGGAAAAATATGTAGTTTCAATAATCGCACATATCTCTTGTAATTCCGCCCAACGGTCAACAAAGGAAATGACGAACATATTTATGATAATTAGCTCTGCCCCGCGAACAGGTCAAAGAAAAGAGGTCATGCACCTTAGAAGTGAGGGGCCTATATATATGTCGTGGTATACAGCCGAGTATGTATGTACGTTTGTTCCGTACATGAATAACTCCTTTCTTTTTCTCTACGCGTGATATACTTTTATTTACTTTTGATTTGATTCCTTAACCAGGGGGCATTCCTCATATTATATACCTATTGCCATATACAGCGTTTCGAGGATTTAATTAAACAACTAGGGCAAAAATATACTTTAATTACATACAAAAATGAAATATTATAACTTTAAATATACTAAGGCTATAATAAGAGGATATAAATAAAAAATAATACTACCAATGAGTACTACGCGATGGTTGGCACAAAAATTCACTTTAGTACGGAATGGTAACTAAAGAACATAAATATGTTGGATTCCTTTTACCTTTAACTAAGTGGGAGTCGGGCGTGGGATGACCTTGAACGAAAACCTCGTTTAGGCTATGATTCGAGGCGTGAGACAGACGCGGGAAAACCACTGTCTGTCTCGCTGAGCTAATCCCGGGGTAAATGAGGCGCGTGGGCGATGCTCCTTGAATGGAAGATATACGCGAAGGGGATTGTGGATGTAAGATTCATCCAATCCTTGGGTTATACTTGCGGGCTTCTCGATAATGAGACTTGTCGATATATGCGTGGGGGATTGTGGATGTACGATTATTCCAATCCTTGGGTTACACTTGCGGGCTTCTCGATGATGAGAGGTGAATCTATTCTCGAGTGGAACTTCACATTGGTATTCCTCAATGGTAAGGGGTATCTCTATTTTTATTCTAAAAACTGAGGTAGGGGGTTTCTCTGAACGTGATTTGGTATGAGAGTGATTCTCTATACCGATGGTCTACTCTTCGATGTGACCAAAAAGAACAGCCTCGGGAAGAAAAATCCCGCTCGGTTCCACTTCTTCTTGATTTCCGGTTTGATTCTGTGACTCGTCTTCTTCTCCTAATTGCAACCTCGATTCTCCTCATTTTTCCAGATCGAACTATATATATATATATATATATATATATATATATATATATATATATATATATATATATATATATATATATATATATACCTCGATTATCCCATGGGGGGAATGGGGGGGGGGAGATATGGGTCTATGTTTATATGGAACGTAACTGTTGACGCTGTGTAACCAACCTAGCGTCTGTTTGTCCTCGCTATATTGATTTCCCCACAATATACATACGGACGTAAGAATTAAATAGAGGAAACTAAGATAGAAAGAGAATTAGTTAAGTCGTCTGTCAGTATAGCATACTTGCCTTTTGTTATTATTAGCGTCACGAGGCCATTCCTCGTCCTAAACTCCTGCCTCCTTAGCATAGGTGGGCGCGATAACGAAAAAATGTATCACGATAACCGATAAATCAATAACGATAACCTTATCAGCGACAACCGATAATCAATGACTGGCGATAAATTTATCGCCTGATAAGGTGATAACCGATAAATCGATAAATCTAAATTTATAATACAATATTGATTATTTTTTAGTTTCTTACCTGGTGAGGCTCTCCTTCATCTCCTCATTGGTTTTGAGGATCCACCTCCAAGCTCGGACCTACCTATTTCGGCCTCCAAGGAACGCGCGGTTCGCCCCTGTGCTAAACTGGAACCAAAAACTGAAATTATCGACTATCGCTAGTTTGGAACCAAAAGTATCGGCGATACCTATGAATCGATAATGCGGAAAAAAATGGATAACCGATAATCCGATATCGTTATCGAGATAAATTATCGCGATAACACCCACCTATGCTTCTTAGCCCGCGATCTAACATTAACGGAAAACTTACACACGGGCGCGTAGGACTCGAACTATTTTGCTTGCTCCAATTTTATGTTGGTCCAAGCTAAGAATAAAGCTTACTTATCGCCGCGTTCCTTTCGAGTTCTTTTCCATTACCTGTGATTACCAAGGCTCCTTCTGGAACCCAGCTTAGACAGGTATTCTCTGTGAGAAACTTTGGGAGTCAGAGGAAACTCGACTGGAAGACTAAAAGTATTCCTACAACCTACATACTCCAATATACCCTTGTACACCTTCCTTACCGTCCAAAGGATAAAAACAAATTTAGTAATACAAAGTGTCTATCCCTCTCTTTTTCTCTCCTCCTCAAAGGAGTAAGCAAAGTTATTTCTCAAGGCCTATCAACATTTAAATACCTTTTTTCTATCTTTAAATCTTTCCCTTCGACCAAGCCACTGGATCAGCCAAATGAAGCAGGTGTATATTTAATATCGTGTGGGTCTACAAACTGTCCCTCATTTTAAATAGGAGAAACCGGAAGAACCTTAACAAAACGAATTTATGAACATGAAGGTGAGGTCAGACGAGGCAATACCACATCCAGTAAAAAGAATATTAGAAATCTTAGCAATTTCAACCACAAATTGACTATTTAAAGACACAGATCATATATAATTTTAAAGATTTCCATATAAGAAAAATAGTAGAATCTATATTAATAGGAGAAATTCCCAATTTTAATCTGTCAGATGGGCAATTAAAATGCAGCCCCCATTCCCGTAACCTCATCATAAACAGCTTAGTAAACGATCTTAGACTCGCATCCCCTGATTAATGACCCTTTCCCCCCGTTTTGTGTTTCTTGTTTTTTTATATTTATCTGAACGCTATTTATAGACTTTTGTAACAATTTCATTGTCAGTATACGACTGAAGAAGATATGTATGATAAACTAGATATTGAAACTAGTCTCGTAAATTAAACTTTTGGCTCCTAAACAGTGGTTTCATTACCATATACCATAACTCACCATTGAGTTCTTTTACTTATATATATATTGCCACCTCTGCTGCTTCACATTTGCCATATAATTTTATTTTTAGAAATAACTGATAATATATATATATATATATATATATATATATATATATATATATATATATATATATATATATATATATATTAAGAGAGCAGAAGGGGTGCGCGTTGACAGGTATAATCGGATTTTTAGGATTAATAAGAAAGTTGCATTTAGGAATTTCATTATAGTATTTTAACTTCTTAGTACCGATGTTTCGGGTAGGAACCCACTTTCAAGGATACACCATTAATAATGTATATGTATAAACATAAGAATTTTTTTTCGAATATTATCAGTTATTTCTAAAAATAAAATTATATGGGAAATGTGAAGCAGCAGAGGTGGCAATATTCAAATTATGAAAATGAAGGGTTTTAAATATTAGGAAATGGAATTTTTATTTTTTTATTTTTTAGGTTTTAAATAAAAACTGAGATTAATTTGTTTTGGGTGTCTTCGTTGTAGAAAAGTGATATAATGAAAATATTCGAACAGTATGGGTTAGTTTTTATGGGAGTGGTTTGGGCGTGTGTGGTTCCTGGGTTTTTATAGTTGTAGTAAATGTGGAAATACGCTTGTGTCTGAGTTTAATGTTGGGTTTGTAAATCTAATGTAAAGGGATGAGTGTGTTCGGTGTTGGCTTTATCTTGAATTGAAAAGTTGTTCAAGTTGGGTTTGTGGGGTGGCCACAAGCTCATAGTTGGGCTTGTGGCAAGTTGGGGCAAGATGACCAGCCATTGTAGAGTGTTGCTGGAGACTGCCGTGTAGTCGGTCTAATAAAGCTCGCCTAGTGCAGGTCACCACAGCAGATTTTGCATTACGGGTTGACTCCCGAAGTCTTTGTCCAGTCAAGGACATCTGCAAGACAGTGGGTCAGGAGTTGGCGAGGGACCAGGGTGTGTCGACAGACACGTTGGCGGGGGCCAAGGTCCAACACTTCTGAGGTCTCCTGCTGCTCCGAGATCCTCCCGGTTCGCTGTTTTATTCTCGAAGCTGATCTACATTATTTTTATCATTTTGTAGGAGGATCTTGCGCGTCGCACGCAGACCTTCGACTACTACTACTGAAAGCCATGATTTGTTTGTTTATGACCACATAGTTATTTCACGAACTACACACGCCCAAACCACTCACACAAAATCCAACCCATATAGTTCCAACATTTTCATCATCTCACTTTTGTATAACGAAGACGCCCAAAAGAGGTTAATCTCAGTTTTTATTTTAATAAAACAAAACATATTTCCCATTCCCTTATAGGTAAAAGCCCTTCATTTTCATAATTTAAATACTGCAACCTCTGCTGCTTCACATTTACCATATAATTTATTTCTAAATATCTGCTAACTATTCTAAAAAATTCTTAGGATTGTATATATAGATTATTAATGCTATAACCTTAAAAATGGGTTCCTACCCGAAACGTCGGTACTAAGAATTTGAAAACCAAGCTGTCTTTGAACGTTTCGAGGACCTAGCATTATCATCGGAACTAAGAAAGTAAATGGTTAAAATTTCTAGTTTTCATAAAATACTAAAATTAAATAGTGTAATTAATGATAAGCTGCTTAATACAAAAAAAAAAAAAAATCGATGATCTTTTATATTAGCGACTCGGGAGTTTTTGGTTGTTGTTTTTCGTTTCAAATTGAACGATATCGGCGTGTTTCATCGTTGGTTGCGTATTTGGTTATGCGTATATGTGTTTGGTTACTGGAAGCCGATATATGTATTTGGTTATTCGTATATATGTTTGGTAACTGGAAACCGGTTTCGAACCGTACTATGGGTTACTATATGAGGGGGAAGGGGGTCGTACTCTCAGGAACAAGTAAATAAACGAAATATTATGGAACAAAGAACGAATCATTATGGAATAAAAGGAAAAAAAAATCTAGAGTTGTTAAGGTAAACGATTCCCAAAGTTTCAATAATTCATGATGCAATATAAAGATTGGATGCAGTCTGGATAACTTTAAAATACTTAGTCATAGCCCCCATCCGAATGAACTACGAATATTAAAATCACTTTACATCCTAAAACTTAAACCTAATTTAAATATAAATCAAACTGCATCCAATCTTTATATTGTATCATGAATTATTGATTTTTTTATTCTTGCTTCAGCAGCTTATACTAAAGTGCACTATTCAATTTTAGTATTTTATGAAAACTAGACATTTTAATTATTTACTATCTTAGTTTTTAGTGCCTCGAAACATTCAAACACAGATAAATAAAGATGCTATTATCAATAGTGTGCTTGGTTTATTCCGATTTGGAAGAAGCTCAACAGTTCATGATATATATATATATATATATATATATATATATATATATATATATATATATATATATATATATATATATATATATATATATATATATATATATATATATATATATATTATATGATAAATAAGCAGGATAAATTTAGGAAGTTTATTACTATATTATAACTTCTTGGTACCGACGTTTCGGGTAGTAACCCACTCTCAAGGATGAGAGATTATAAATATATACAAACATAAGAATTTTTTAGATAAGTTATCAGATATTTATAAATTAACTATATGGGAAATGGGAAGCAGCAGAGGTGGTAATTTTCAAATTATTAAAATGCAGGGCTTTTAACTATTAGGGGACAGGAAATATGTTTTTGTTTTTAAATAAAACTGAGATTAATTAGTTTTGGGTGTCTTCATTGTAAAAAGGGGGAGATAATAGAAATATTTGAAAGATAGGGGTTGTTTTATGGGGAGTGGATTTGGCGTGTGTAATTTGTGGATGATTATAGTTGTAGTAAAATTGGAAATAAGATTGTGTCAGAGTTTAAAGTGGGGTTTTTAAATCTAATATAAAGAGATCCCAGTGTACGTTGTTGGTTTTAGTTGTTTGCTTTGTCTTTAATTGAAAAATTATTTAAGTTTGGTTTATGGTGTGGATGTCTGTTTTCGTAGTGTATTCGGATAAGGGAGAACTCGGGAGTAGTGAGTGGGGCTCCAGTTCTATTGCTGATGCCTAAATGTGCGCAAATACGGAATACTATCAATTAAGGACAAACAAAGTAAACGTAATATTACAAAAAATAAAGAATTGAAATGGAAAAATAGAGAATTGGATACAAACAGGAAGGAATTCAAAGAATCAATACAGCTTGGTTGGTTATTAGGTATAGTATATGGTTATTCATGTGATTTTTTTCCTGTTAATAAATCATGCTAAATAGCGTTTCGAAAACCATAACCATAAATTTGCTTGATCGTAGTTGTCGCCTGATAGTTTTTAGGCCTAAGACGAAAGCGAAATAAATTTTTGAAATAATGAACTGTGTTTTACAAAAAACAATTAAACAAATATAAATATATTCATAGAATCAATGAATGTACAATGAGATAAGTAGATTAGGTATACGATGTAAGATATGGTAAAATATGATTTACAGTAACAAGATGCGAAGAGAATTGAAGTATGTGAAATAAATATGAAATAATATGGTGGAATAATATGGTGACTATGATGGACACTGAATTAGGGGCTTTATACAAAGAATGGCGAGAGTTGAATGGGGCTTTATACGAAGAATGGCGAGAGTCGAATGGGAGTGAATAGTGTGCTATTTAGTCAAGCTGAAAGCGTATGTTTGTTTGTTTGTTAAATTTTAAGAGATCTTGTTTGAAACAGTAGGACGTTAAATGAATTAACAAGTAAAATAAATGAATGAATTAATTATTAAGTTGTACATAAATATGATTTAATTTACAAAGGTTAAGTAAAATAATTGAACGATTAAATTTACAAAGTTAAAGTATTGCATGATATGAATTTTACATAATAATTGATGTATATATATATTTAAGTTTCCCAGGAGGTTTTTATTATTTGAATGCCCAGAGGCATTGCTATAACACTCCCGCCCTAAGAAGGTACCCCCCCCTCCCCTTTTACTATTTTGAAATTACAAGTCCGAGTACCGACGAGGCCTCCTGACGACGCGACCGGAGCGTGGGACAGTGCCATTGGTTTGGCTGCGGGTGCGGGGACACAGATTTGCTGTATCAGTGCCATTAGCGTTGAACAAGGCCCTGGCACGAGAGAAGGTTGATGGAGCGAAGGTGATCCGCTTGTTGGTTCCTTCCGAGATGGCGTCAAGAGGGATGTGGGAGTCTTGAGACCCGTTGTGCGCTGACGGAGTGACCGGTAGGGAAGAGATTTGCTCCTGACTATCCACTTCTGCCGACGAGGGTTCCTGCAACAAAGGAGGAGGAGGCAGCAAAACGGAAGGTAGAGTTGGAGAGGAAGGATTAGTTAAAAAAGGTGGGGTTTAGGTTGTTTGGGGGGATTACTGTACCATAAAGGGGTATAGTAGGAGGAGAATGAGGTGATAGTGGTTCTAGATGAACATTTTCGGTATAATAGGTTTCAGGCGTGTTACCAGAGAACTATGCGAGTGCGAGCGAATTGATGACTTGTCAGAGCACTATGTGAGGCGAAAGAATTAATGGCGTGTTGCCAGAGCACTATATAAGTACTGAATGTAATGGCGTGTTGCCAGAGCACTCTGTGAGTGTGAGGATTGATGATGTAACGTTCATTTTATATTTTTAACGTCGTTTTTGTGATTTTCTCTGATCTGTGGGTTTTAACTTTGAACTTGTGCTGTTATTTATGATTTTGGGCTTAGATTACTCATTTAGAATTTGTTTCTAGCTCCTGAAGATGAGTTTTGTAATAACTCGAAACATTAGAATTAAAGATGGGACCCGCCATCTTCGTTTTGTCCTTCTTACTGAATATATATATATATATATATATATATATATATATATATATATATATATATATATATATATATATATATATATATATATTATAGTGTATGGTTATCAATGTGATTTATCTTCAGGGAATAAATCAGCCTAGATAGCGTTTCGAAAACCATGACCATAAATTTTGTTTGATTGAAGATGTCTGCCGTTAGCTTTAGGCCTAAAGGCGACAGCGAAATGAATTTTTGGAATAATGACTTGGGCTTTAAGAAAGACAATTACACAAATATAAATATATTCATAAAATCAACGAATGTACATGAGATAGTAGGTTAAGTAAATATGGTGCATATTATTGTGAAACAATAAGGTGAATAATATATAATATCGTGTAGTAATGTAGTGAATAATATAGAGTATCTTTGAGTAAATAATATTGAGTATCTATGAGTAAATAATATTGAATATCTATGTTAATATAGTAAATAATTTAGAGTATCTTTGATGTAGAGTAAATGTGTGGTAATTTAGAGTATCTATAAAGGACTGAATTGAGGCTGCAATGAAAAGCAAATATAATTAGGACTTACTCTCGTATTGTCGTTTGCAAAGAATGTGAGAGTGGAATTAACTCAGTATGATTTGTTTGGAGGTAAATGAATAATTGTAGAAGGAATGGTTACCGAGCTTTATACGAAGAAATCAGTGCGTCGAGTGAGCAGGTTCGCGTGCTCTTTTGATCGAGCTGGAAACGTGTGTTTGTTTGTTTGTGTGTGAAATTTAAGAGATGTTGTTTGGAACAGTATACGTTGATTGAATTGACAAGAATAAATGAATTAATTAATTATTAAGTTTAACATAAATGATTGGATTTACAAAAGTTGAAGTAAATTAATTTGGAAGATTAAATTGACAAAGTTAGAGTAAAATAAATGAATGATTAAAATAACAGTTAAAGTAAAATAATTAAATGACAAAAGAATTGAATTTTATACATAATAAATGATGATATATACATTTGAGTTTCCCAGGAGGTTTTTATTATAGGAATGCCCAGAGGCATTGCTATGGGGCTGCTTCTGTTTGAGGGCCGCCTGAGACACGGCTGACCACCACATAAGCAGCCGGCGTGCGAAACAGCCAGACTTTCTAGGTATAGCACTTAGGCTTACAGTGATGACGTAGCCAGGGAAGAACTAAACGGCCTCCTTTACCGACCTAAACTCGACTGAGACAGCGAAATCAGTCATTTCTGAAATGCGGACCAGCGCACCCGTGCCAATCACCACCGGGTCGGGCTCTCAGGTGGCAGCAGCCCAGAAAATGATATTTTAATGTAAAAGTTATTATTGCCATGGATGTCGTCGACTACTCCAACCCCAAATCAGGCTATGAATCTTGAGACTACAAAGATAAATCGAGACAAGAATATAAAGCGGTTCTCGGGAAGTGATGCGTAACTCATCCACATTTAGAACACTTATCTCCACTCGCTGATCAGGTCAGCAAGGACCTAACCACTGGGATCGATCGAGTAGTCTCCCCAGAGAGGGTGTTCTCTCTTTAAATCACCGAGCAAGTTCAAGGGCCTCGACAATCGTGCCACGATGTGGCGGAAGTCCCCTGTGTCCAAGTCGGCTGGCGGTAGAATGCTCGCGGAAATAAAAGTATACCTCCTATCCAGATGCAACTGCATAACTACTGCCTGAAAGGAGGTGTCTAAAGCGAAGAGAAGATCTAAGACATCATCCCGGGTGTAAATCGTGCATTGTCTTTCCTGGCCCCCATCCAGGCAAAATCATTATACCCGGGGAGGGTGGGCGGGAGGCATGCGCCCAGCATGGTCTCATGTAAAAATATAGCTAAGGGAAAACAGGAGGAGATGAGCCTCTGCAGCTCCTCCCCGGTGGCCCAGAGTCCGCGATAATTCCATTGAAGGAATATTCCCTCCAGCCTAGCTTGGAGAAGATGCGGGACCCTCTTCAAAAGAAGACTCTCAGGGAATGGGCGTGCGGTTCCCGGAGGCAGAACTCCGGACGCTGTTGGCCGGACAATGCGCTGAAGGCGCTGTCTCGCCTTCAATACCTTATCAGGGAAGGTTAGGCTCGCCATGCGAGTCTTTTCCTATCGCCGCCTCGAAACGTAAGGCACGCGGGGATCACTCTTTTGGAAGATCCACCGTCTTCAAGCCACCAAGCCTAGCACTCGGTGTGGGCGTAGGAGCCGAAACTCCTTTAATGCTGTCCTTCTTTCGGGCGGCAGCTTCAGAAACCCAGGAAGATGCCCTCACGATCAACTTCATGGTTGTTACCTCCTGTGAGTCTAACGACTCGGTGGAGGCATGCCGCTGTTTCGCCTTAAGGGAAACGCGCACGCATGGGGAAGGAGAGGGAGCCCTGGTTTTAGCCGGGGCTGGGTGTCAACTCTTTATTCAGCCATCTCTACCAGGGAAGCGCCCGGGGTGGGTAGAACTCGCAGAAGGGTTCTGAATGAGCGCGGAAACAACCGTGCTCGTAGGCCTGGAGAGACTAGGAGCAGAGGGTGTCTTTTTTAACATTGAAGCAGAAGACGTCCCAGGTAGCACCGGGCGCGCCAGGACCAAGTCCTTAGCCCCGCGGAATGAGATCCGATCCTGGGCTTGAACGGCCAGGAGTTCCTTTTTAATGACATACGCACCACAGTACGAGGTAAATAAGTTTTGAGAATCGATAGGGCAAAATAGAGGTAGGGGGATGGCTGTTTGTTGGGGTGTTAGGACAAGTTATCACAAGTAAGGACCTGCACCTGCACGCTCCTGCCTCGTCTATTTAAAAAGCAGTAGTGATCGCAGATCGTCAGTCACAAATTTTTCAACAATGGAGAAGGTTGAGCGCCGCGTAGTGATAAGATAAAATCTTTGACCGAGGAATGCAAGAATGCAAGAGAGATCCATGAACGCATGATTGCAGTGTACACCGACACCGCCCCTTCCTATGCAACCATTGCTGGCTGGAATAGAGAGTTCCGCCATGGTCGTGAATCCCTTGAAGATAACCCCCGTCCAGGACGCCCGTCAGACGTGACCAACGAGAACAATGTGGCCCGTGTGGAGAGGATGATCCTCGAAAAATTCGATGGGTGAAGGTCGAAGAAATCGAGCGAGGACTTGGAATATCACATGGAAGTGTTATTAACATCATCCACGACAATTTGGCCATGACCAAGGTCTCTGCCCGTTGGGTCCCTAGAAACCTCACGCCCCATGATCGGCTTCAAAGTCGTCAAAGTCCACAAGGCCAGAGTTGCACAAGCTGCCCTGCGCGAGTGTGGATTCGAGGAGCTCAACCATCCCCCTACAGTCCAGATCTGGCCCCTAGTGACTACTTTTTATTCCACCAGCTCAAAGCTGCACTGCGTAGACGCCAGTTTGGGGACGATGAAGATGTCCAGCTCACCGTCCAGGAGTGGATTGAACATCAGTCAGGAGATTTCTGGTTGTCGGGAATTCAAAGCCTCAGGGACAAGTGGCGCAAGTGCATTGAAGTCGAGGGTAGTTATATTGAAAAATAATAAAACACTTTTCCTCATATCTCCTTTCCTTATATCCGAATTGCAAAACTTATTGACTACCCCCCGTACCTCGAAGAAGCTGGGTGCGGCTCTCTGCAATTGACACACTTGGCCACTCAGGATTTGGATTTATCGTGTGCGACCTTAGAGCAACTCACACAGCATTCGGGTAACCCCGACTTTCCTCGTCTATAGGAGCGATTCGTATGGCCGAAGCGGTAGCACTAGTAGCACCTCCGCGGCAGTGGCACGAATATCTTCACATGGTAGCGATACCAACCTGCACGCACCCGTGGCTCCCAAGGAGAGGAACCCCGAGCCTTCTTTGTCTTTTTCTTCTTAGGAGAGGAGGGCGAGGAATGAGTCCGGTTCTCTCCTCCACCAGTAGGATCTCCTAGGCCAGCCCTGGCCTCGACAAGATCAATCTCTGAAATGGAGAAGGTCTTGGCTTTCGCCAGGGGCACGGGCCGGGGTAAGAGACCCCTCATCTCATTGTGGATCTTCGGGAGCCTGAGCCGTCTGAGGAGAAGCTTACATAGGAGCGGACTCGAGTTCTGTCCTTGGCACCGAGCCCGGGTTCGACCCCATTAAAGATTCTACCGTCTGGAGATGGGTTACCTCAGAGGTCCCTCCATGTGGCTCTTCCCCTCCCACAATACATAACGGATCCCATTCGAAGAACCTTTTTTCTTCTCTTGGGCCTGTGAACCGGCATCCATCGGCGAAGAGAGGGGGGCAGGTACACTGACCCCCTGCAAGCAGAACAATAGGGGACAGGGGGAACCGGCCGACGGGCCCTACCGTCCCTTGCTCCTCTAAGGGGGTTGGCCCTATCGAGCCGCTCCCACCGGGAGCGGCCAATTATGGCCCGCCTGCCTGCTATCTTGGCATATTCCCCTTGGATAGTAAAGTGAGGACTACCACTTGGAAAAGGGAGTAGCCAAGTCCAGAGAAGTGGGTGAGGAAAAGTCCCCTGCACCCGTAGGCATAGGAGAGGAGTAAGCCTCCTTTCCGGTCAAAGAGGTTTGGGGGTTCCCTTGCGAAAGCACAGGCAGGTGGGGGGCGGGATCTCCCTTTCTTCTGTGGAGCTTCCCGAAGGCGGCTCCGATGATGTTAGATGCGAAGGTAAAGGGGGAGTATAAAAAAATTCTTATGACCCTATTGTTTTCACGTGACGCAAATGCTAATTAGCCCTACGCAGTAGCCCGCTCTGCGAGGGGTAAAGACGGGGCCGGCAAAGCCAGCTAAGACCATTTGAGGCCACTCATCCATCTTAGTGGCCAGGCAGCCCATCAGCATGGCGGCTTCACCTTAGGCTCGGCGTAAAATTGATAGACTGTGAAAGGAGAGAAATGGTATTTGAGGAAGGTGTTGGTGGGGGTGAAGCAGGTTGTTAAAAACTCAACACCCCAAACCGGAGTTCAGGAGTAAGGGAAATTTGCCCCCACCCCCTCAGACCCGATCCGGAATGGTTGGGTGAGAGGAAGTTGGTCGGTGTCTAGCCTGTGAAATTAGAGGCCGACCAGAGAAAGTTGTGGGAGAGGTTGTAAGGAAAGTGAGGAAGCAGGGTGTCAGAAAGAAGAGGCTAAGCTGTGGCCGGACGGAGCGACGAGTTCCATCAGCACGGCGGCCAGGAAAGCAAATCACCGTGCCCCTTACGGGGTTGTGAGGGAAGTATTTGTGGTTTATCCGCTGGCGGCCAGGGGGTAAACCAGGGCTCAAAGAAGTGTTACAGTACATAAAACTACCCCATTCCTATGAAGATCCATTTCCATGCGGAAAAAGGATGGATGGCTTTGTCCTGATAGGGGATAAACGGGCGGGAGGTTACTGCGTTGATGTTTGCCGACATCACTTTGTGGACATCACCTACTCCCCTTTCAAGGGAGTTCTGCTTGCGACCACCACAGAGGGTATGGTTGTCAAAAAACATCAAACCTAATCACTGCTTACTTTAGAAAATAAGCAGAAAAACAAAAGGCAAAAAACAGCCCAAAACAAAAACAATTTACAAAAATCCTGAAGAGAAAACGGATGTTGGGATGTCAAGAGAGAAGCCCGCCTCCATCTGACACCTGAGCATACAACCAATAAAGGAAACCTATAATGCTCTCCACCCCCTCCCCCTTCCTCCTCAAAAAATTATATTATTCTACCATCAAGTGTGCACGGGCCCATAATGAGTACATGCGGTAGCGACCCCGTCCATCCTGGTACCAGGGCAGGTAGAGTGCGCGTTGATCTCCAGGAAGTGGACACTCAACATGAGTTTAAGTTTAAGGAAAAACCAGGTGGCAGCCATCCATTCCTAATGGACTCTCACTGGCAGCACTGGTAAAACGGGGTCGCTCGAAAAAGGTCATAAGGGGCATGGGAAACACTCAATAAAAATGGGGAAATGCAAAGGATTAAAAGCAAACAGCACAGCACAAACAGACGCACACTTAAATTACAGGTATACAGCACACATTCTAAAAACAAGGGTGGCTGGGGCAATAAACAAATGACATACACCAGCCGCAGGAGAGGGCGCAAGACCAAACAATAAACCTAAACACAAAAGTGGAAAGACAATTTATAAAGGGATTAAAACGCCACTTTGCGATAGACATGTAAAGGGGGAGGACGGCCGAAGGGAGTACTCTGTTAAAAGAAAGCGAAGTTGAGCAGGATGGGGAGGAGCAACGCCAGAAAGGGTAGGGAAGCAAGAATTTCGAAGAGAAGCAAGGCGGGTACAAACTACTAAAATGTGAGCCACAGACAGCTCGTCCCCGCAAAAGGGACATTCAGGGGCAACTCGGCCTCCATCCGAAACTAAATAGCCATGGGTGAGTCGCGTGTGTCCAATTCGTAATCTCCCAACACCGGAGTCGCTTAGAGCTAGAGGACCAGGAACGGATAGAGCGTTTAATAAGGGACAGCTTAGAAGAGGGGAACGAATCCCACTCTCTCTGCCACAAACGAAAAATATACGCCCTGATTATGGGGTAGGAATCACTAAAAGGCAGAGGGGCGGCATCCGGGACCTCGAGGGCGGCCGAACGGGCCAGCCGATCGGCCTCCTCATTGCCCGGGAACCCAACATGAGCCGGAGCCGAACAGAACGCCACCCTGTAACGGGAGGCATTTCTAACCAGCCAGGAACGAATGCGTAAAACCAAAGGGCGAGTAGATGTAAAAGAGCGAACCTCCTCCAAAGGGGGCCGGGAATCGCTAAAAACAATAATTCCGAAGAATTGAGGGGTAAAATCAAATTAAAAGCCAAAAGAATGGGCGTCAATTTTGCGGTAAAAACGGATGCTACTGGAGGGAGAGCAGACCGAAGGGACTCCGTAGAGGACACCGCGGCCGCCCCAACACCCGAGGTCCGATTTCTAGCCTTCAGTATAGATGAAACGCTGCTGCGCATGAGAACATGCATGTTCAAGAAACAGGCACTTTATTAGACGGGAGTCAGTAGACCCTTTTTCGAAATGCCAAAAAGCAGTACAAACCTCACGAGGGCGAACGCTCCAACATGGAGACGGCGGGAATTGGAAGACCAAAATCCCGCGAACACCGAGGGAGGCGAGATGGTCCCTAACCCGGAGTCCCAGAGGCCGGGGTAGAGATGGCCGCCGATCAAAGGATGCCGAAGAGGACGGGGCTAAAAGGCACTCATGGACTAGGGATGAAGGGTACTGCTGAACACGAAACAGGGATCGTAGGCACACCTGCAGCTGGTGATATCGCAAGGGAAGCATGCAACCCTCCACACAGATGCCATGGATAGAAGAGGTGCGAAAGGGTCGACTACTAAGACGAGCCCCAAGCGAACGAACAGAGTCAAGTAACTTCAAGGCAGAAGGAGACGCTGAAGAGTACACCTGGCAACCGTAGTCCAGCCGGGATTGAAGCAGCGCGAATAAAGCGACCACAAGGTGCGCCTATTACTACCCGAAGTGGTGTGAGATAAAACCCGAAGCAAATCCATAGCCTTCGAACATAAAGCCCTCAAGCGACGCAAATGGGGCACCCAAGGGAGCTTGCTATCAAGCGTTAAACCCAAGAAATTAAAAACGGGGACATACTCAATCGCCGTGCCGCCCAAGAAGAGGTGTGTAGGGGGAAGGGGGACCAAGGACACCACGACCCCGATAAAAATGCATGCCCTCCGTTTTGATGACCGAAAAATGGAAATCCTTGGAGACAATACGACCCAACACGGCAGCAAAAGGCAAGCGGGGAGATGAACAAAACAACGCCAAGTCATCCACGAAGAGAGAAGCCAAAACCCCCTCCGGAAGAGTGGACACCAGACTATTAATGGCAAAGGTGAAACATGTCAACACATAGCCCCCCCCCCCCCTCCCTTCCCCATGGGACCACCCTCCTCTTGAACCCGCAAGCCTGAAAAAGCATCCCTAATATGGACCTTAAAAATAAAAACCGGTAAAAAGCCCCTCATACCCCAATCATATAACTGATGTAAAACACCATATCTCCAGGTGGTATCGTAGGCCTTTTGAATGTCGAAGAACACCGCTAACACCTGATGCTTGGATGAAAAATTCTATAAAATGGAGTCTTCCAAACGGATGAATTGGTCAAGAGTACTACAGCCGCTGCAAAAACCGCACTGAAATGGAGAGAGGAGCGAGTTAGGACTCCAAAAACCAAGTGAGGCGAACTTGATCCATCCTCTCGAATAACTTACTGAGGCAGCTCGTAAGAGCAATAGAGCTTTAGTGACTGGGGTCCAAACCGTCCCTACCGGGCTTGAGAAAGTAGAACAACCCCCACATGCCAGGAGGATGGATAAATTCCTTTGACCCAAAGAAGGTTGTAGAGGTCAACCAAAAATAACTCCGAGTGGGGATGGAGACGACGGAGAAAGTCGTAGTGGATGCAATCATCACTGGAAGAGGTGGAGCCACAGTGAGACAAAGCATCCCGCAGCTCATAGATGAAAAAGAGAGCATTATAAGAGTAGGTGGCGCACGTGGTAAAATCTAAAAGGCAAGACTCTATGGCGACCTTATGATCGATAAACCGTCGAGGATAGCTACCAGCGGTACTCACAGAAGCAAAATGGTCAGACGAAGCTTCGCTGACAAACTGGTCATCCGACACAAGCGAGCCTCCAATATGCAGAGTGGGGATGGCATGACCAGCGTAGCGACCATGGATCTTATTGACCTGCTTCTAAACCCAAGTCAACGAAGAGATGGAAGATACGTACCGGCGCCAATACTCACGGCGGGCACGACAGAGGGTCTTCTGGCGGATGGCACGAGCCCAGTTACGATCGACCCTATTCGAGACTGTCGGGTTCCGCCTATAACGGGAATGGGCCAACTGATAGGCAGAAATAGTTGACGCACAATCTTTCGACCACCGGGGGACGGTGGAGCACCCCGCAACAGGGCACCTCCGCGGAATAAAGCGCGCTCAACAGCCTCGAAAATATGAGTAGTAAGATATGAGACAGCTGAATCAACGGTATCGAAGGAACCCCGGGCGGCATCAATAAAGGAAGCCTCCTGGAACCTACCCTAATTTGCTCGCCGCAGATCTCAACGAGGAGGGAGGGAAAGGCACGAGCCAGGAAGGGCGGCGAAGACAGAACGATCGGGAAGTGATCACTCCCGGAAAGGTCGTCCCGAATCGACCACCGGAAACCAAGGAAACAGTCGGGCGAACATAAGGACAAGTCTACAGCATTAAAAGAATCCGTTTGAACATGGTAAGAAGTAAAATCGCCTGAATTTAAAAGACAAAGGGAATCAGATAATAAGAGGGATTCAACCACTCCACCCCGGAGATTACGAGCAGTATCACCTCAAGATGGACGGGGGGGAGCATTAAAATCACCAAGTAATAAAAACGGGGTAGGTAACTGACTTGTGATCTCTAAAAGGTCAGACCGACTCAAATTAAAATCCGGGGGATGGAAACAGAACAAACAGTTAAAAGCTTGGAAATAAAATAAGCCCTCGCAGCAACAGCCTACAAGGCAGTACGGAGGGAAAGTAGCGCAAAAAATAGCGAAGAGGAAATTAAAAGAGAAGCACCACCATGGGACAAGCCCCCAGCGGGGTGGATGGAATTAAACACTCGGAAGTGCGAAAGCACCGGGAAGGGAAGAGTCACAAGCTTATTTTCCGGCGGGAAAATGGCCCGCAGGGAGAGGAGGATCGAGCAGAGATGGGCGAGAACTGATTCGAAAGAAAATGGAACATGAGGCGGAACATGGACAGAGGATGAGGAAGGAACAGAAAGGAAGGAATAGGGTCAGAGGGTGAGAAGGGTTCAGGGTCAGAAGGTGATGAAGAAACAAGGGTAGGAGGCAAGGGAGACGGAACTGGGGTAGGAGATATCGAAGACAGAACAGAGGTAAGGGGATGGGAAAAAGGAACCGGGTGAACCTCCGCCCTCACAATGACATCGGTGATGCCAACGGGGTAGGCCAGCGAAGATCCGGGAGGAGAACGCATCAAAACAGCGGGCACACCAACAGAGGCAGCGCGCTTGGACTCCGAACGGAGTGAGGATGAACCCTTCCATTTGCGCTGGGGCAAAGGAACGGGAGGAACAGCGTTGCCAGACGCCTAGATGAACTACTGGATATCCTCCAGCGTCGCAGAGCCGTCGATCTCACGGTCCACGACAGAGGGAAGAACAAGAGAAGATAACAAAGGTAAAGGAGAGGGCTCAACGGAGGAACCGCGGGGAGGGACCGGGATGAGGACGGCAGGAACCCACCTCCCGGAGAATGTCAGAGAAGAAAGGGACGGAGGGGGCGAGCTGCCCCCGCACCCAACGACATGCCTCACGGAAGTTCAGCCTGAGGGAGTCCCGAAGAGCCAGGACCTCGTTCTCAAAAAGGAATACGGGACAAGAACGCGAAGCCGCGCTATGCGAACCTCCACAATTGGCCAACATTCATGATTCCCACAAGAGGAGCCATGGTACGCCAACGCACAGGCCACACAGCGACGAGCCTCTCTACAATTGCTGGTCATATGGCCAAACTGGTGGCAATTAAAACAACATCTGGGGGAGCTCGTCATAATGGGACACGAACAAACTGGGGCAGATCTTGACGCTTAAAGGTGACGATGAGCGTACTAGTTTATTCTTTAGTCTCGAAACATCATATTGCAATAATTCGTTGGAGCGAATCACTTCCTTAACAAATTAAGGCGAGGGTGGGGCACAACCAAAACCGGGACCTCCGAAAGGGAGGAAAAATACCGCACGGCGCCACACTGCTCTCACGAAGATACCTCAACCACTAAATCGCCACTACCACGGGCCCACATACGGCAGGGCGCACCACAGCAGGACTCTAAACTCCTCATTCAAAGCAAACACGTCCAATTTAGAAAGCGGAGCCCCGGAACTGGAATTCAGCACCAGAAAACGAGGATACTCCAAATGAGGATCTATTTCTTCTGCGAAGGGATCTAACAAGCACGGAAAAGAAGACTTATTGATAGGCGTAGTAGTCTGCGACTTCTGGGAGAGAAATATTTTATTATTACCCATATAAAGTAGAGTATAAAACGGGGTGCAACTCGCGCAACGCAGTCCCTGTCTACCTTCGCAACACCTACTCGTACTTGGAGCGCCGATCCAACCATGAAGGTAAGCCCGTCGATCCCTGACCCAACCATCGTTTTAAAAATGGCAGGCCAACCTCGGAAATTTAACGGTTGAGAAAGCAAAGACCCCTCCCAAAGAGCGCCACTCCGGCTAAGGCACCCACCAGGGGGAACCGCGCCCCCTGACGGACAGCTCTGATACACCGAGATCGCCAAACAAACGTAGATGGAAAGACGATGCAGGGTGAAAGAGAATTGGTACAGAATACGAAGTAGGGGTTAACGGAAGAAGAAAAAGAATGCTAAGCTGGGGCTGGACGGGGCGCTGAGTCCCGTCAGCACGGCGGCCATGAGAGCAATTCGCTGTGCCACTTATGGGGCGGCAACATGAATAACCGATTCGGAGATTATAGGAGACAACCTGGAGCTTTCGAGGCTTTGTTAGGTGGAAAAACGTTAACAACCGCAGCCCGATAGTGACTAAATTTAGGCTCCCGTCTTCTTAGACAGCTAGCCCGAAGGGCTGACATGAATCCTGCCATGCAGTGTGTGACTAGAGTGAAACGATGATCTGGTCGCCTAGTCCTCGCGGACTGTTTGGTGCCATCATTCTCCACAATTTCCACAGATCCAGGAACCAGGTAAAATACAATTTCGACCCCGCCCCCTCCGGGCTCATGGCAACCACAGGGGCAGGGATACCGCGAACGACGGACTGCGGAAATGCCAATGACCAGGGAGCATTCTAAGTATCTAAAAAATCGCAATTTCGTCTCCGAAATTGAGCAGGACGCGTCATCTCCCGTCATGAGCGGTGTATTGCAACTACCTCGGCCAAGATAGACGGAGCGGCCGGTAGAGCCCCGGCAAATTCGAACAGATCAGACACGTCAGGAAAACCAACCCCTCCGGTTTTGGAGCCATTCGTCCATACTGACACGGCTCCAAAAGGTTCGAACACAATTCTCCAGGCGCTGTAGAGTCTTTTGGTGCAGAGGGGTAGCACAAATGGTCCTCTCCAGGGGGGCATCCTGGGTAGAACCAGAGGCGCCAGTCTCGAAAGCTACATTGAGCCCTCGCACGAGTTGCCTAGCTCAAAAGCTGAAATGCTTAGGGCATGCTTGGCCTCTCTTGGCGGCATAGACACATCGAGATCTGACGTGGATGCAATGAGAACCATTGGCGACTGACGGAGATGTCAGGCCCGCGCATGATGTACTGTGTACGTCGCAGAGCAAGTGATATCTCCCTGGCATCGACAAGCAAGGTTTCGATACTGGATTTGCGGAAGACAACACTCACTAAACGGAGTTCGATGTGGTGGATCGAGTCCACTTTCCACAATTCCCGCTCGGCTGCAGAAAACTCGCATCCGTAGTCGATCTTCAAGAAAATTAAAGAACGGTAGAAAGGTTGAGCAATAGGCCTATCAGCACCAAGCACTGAACACCAAGGAACGAACAATGTCCATGGCGCCGGTACAAGAGCCCCAATTTGTGGAAAAACACAAGACAAGAAATAGTCCGGACCATTTGTTTGAGATTAAGCATGTGTCTATATCAGCTGTCTGAATATAGCGGCAAGAAGAAATTTGTGTATGCCAGTTTATTAATTTTAGAATGACTTGTGTAAAGACTAGTTTTAGAACGTGGGGAAAAAACTGCAAAGTAGTCATCTTAGCACGTGGAGGAATCCTGTACTTAGTACTCTAAGAATATATACAAGGACCCTTTTCTGGGGTGGCTAAACCCTTCACATGACGATGTACCTACATCTTGGTTTTCATGACAACTAAAACCCACAATTAGAAAATATCCTTATTGAACTTGGATCTGTAGGAGAGTTAAAGTGGCTTCTCCCCGAATCTGATGTTAGATAATTGGCCCCCTCCCCCGTCTCTCTTCAATTGGAGACGAGGTCCCCATACTTTATAATGAAATTCCCATAAAGATGAAAATGACAAACATTGACAATCCCAAAGGCACCAGGAAGGAGCCTCGTTCGATAGGGAGGTGCAGAAAGTGCGATATTAGTATTTTACCAGCAAATAGCAAACACTACTCTTTTAGACCCAAGGAAGAGCCACCAGTCTCGTTTCAGGGGTATGTAATGCACGCCTGAGTAGCGGCAGCTCCCTACGCGGGGCATATTTTTAGGGATGGGTTTCCCATCCCGCCGTGATTCGGCCGGCGGTACCACGGCGTAGAAATCCAACTCCATATCCAGGGAGAGCTCGGAATATGTGGTTGAAAACATCTTCGTTGAATTCTTCAGAGTTAGTAACCGATTTCCCCCTTCCCCCCATGATGACATGAGGCTTATAAGAAAAAACAACTTTCTTTTCAATTAAAGGAAAAATTAAACAAAGATTCGAAAAATACTCTCGTGTATAACTTAACAAAATGCCTAGTCAGCACTACACATAATTAATTACACTGAGACCAGAGCGAAAGAATTCCTTATGAACGAAATTGCCAATGAAGAAACTTAATGTTCCCTCTCGAATGTCACCGATGGCTCTGTTTCGATGTAGAAAGGGCCTTGATGGTAGAACGTCGTCACATTTTGTAACACTTCTTCGTCCAAAACACTAGTAGTGGCGGGGCTATGATGAATACTTGTAATAATGTTATATCGAATTTCACAGCTGTTCTTATCTTTGCAAGTATCTCGGTCGAGCAACCACTCCAATAAACCTGAAAAAGAGAACTACTTCATTTCAAATACGAGGAATTCTTGGTTCGCAACCCAAGTTACCGCCAGCATGGCAACGTCGACGACCTCTGATTGGATGGGGTTTGTGGCAAGCATGTGCCGCATAGATATGCAGGAGTAAACATAAGATGGAGAATGAGGAGAAGGTGAAAGTGAGTATGAGTGGTATGGTTCTCGGGGTGAAAGAATATACTGAGGGATGTGTTCGATGTGAAAGCTGTGATTATGTCTCACATGCAACGTTATTTTAAATTGGTTGGTGTGTGGATATGTTTCCTCCCTCGAATTTAAAGCGCAATAGCAACGAGGCCGAAAAAGGACCCCAAAATGTAAGATATATATAAAGAAGCAAAAATGTATATATATATAGTTACATATCATCCAGCAGCCATTGGAACAGGGGTGAGGGGGGGCTGGATGCTAGAATTAGGAGGACACACACGGCTCCAGATGTGCCCTGACATACCCTTGCGGGTACATAAAAATATAAGGCAAAGAAAATGGGGAAAATTGGCGAGAGGTTTGTAAATAAAGTGGAGAAAAAGGGGTAAAAAGCACAGGTAGTATCAATTTAGTAAGAGACTGCCCCAGAACTGGGGCCGGAAGGGTGAGCCGCTCCTCCAAGTACCAGGTGTAACAATCTACACGGGATACCCACTTGCGGGAGAGATGTGAGGAAGGCCGCACGGAGGAAGCAGTGAGAGAAATTAACAGATTTCGCAAAAGTTCTGTTACACTCGTTCTTTGTAATCTTTTGGTGGCCACAGTGTTCAGGGCCGTCAAACAGGAGGGCGACAAGAAACTGTTTGAAAGGAGGTATCTAAAACAAAAAGAAGAACGGAGACGACATGCGGATGTAAATCGTACGTCATCCTGCCCTGCCCTCATTCCGTGGAGGTGAGGTCGCAATACCCTTATACCCCGAGAGGGTGGGCAGGGGGCACGGTCTCCTAGAAAAAGAAAGCTAAAGGGAAACGTGAGGAGACGAGCTCCGCAGCTACTCCCAGTTAGCCCTAAGTCAGCGGCAATTCCATTGAAGGAATATGCCCCCCCCCCCCCAGGCCTAGCTCGGAGGAGATACAGGGGCCTTCTTTGAAGAGAAGACCCTCACAGGAATGGCCGTACGCTTCCCGGAGGCAGAACTCCGGGCGCTGTTGCCTTCGAGGACTTATCGGGGGAGGTTTCAACTTGCCTCGAAACCTAAGGCGAGCTGGGCGGCTTCGGAGGCAGGGGGTCCTTCTTTTGGAGGATCTACCAAGTCTACCACTGGGTGTGGGCGAAGGAGCCGAAGCCCCTTTAGTGCTGTCCTCCTTTCAGGAGGCAGCTTTAAGAACCCAGGGGTTCACGGGTGTTGCTGCCTATGACTCAGTGGAGGCGCGCAACCGTTTCGCCTTACGGGAAATGGTCACGGTGGGGAAAGGGAGGGGAGCCCTGGTTTTAGCCGGGGCTGGGTGTGAACCCTTTGTGCCGCCAGCTTCAGCAGGGAAGCGCCTGAGGGAGGGGAGGGGTAGAACTCACAGAAGGGTTCCGAATGGGCGTGAAAACGACCATGCTCGTAGGCCTGGAGGGACCAGGAGCAGAGGGCATCTTTCTTAACATTAAGGCATATGATGTTCCAGGCAGCGCCGTGGCGACGGACCAAGTCCTTAGCCTCGCGAAATGAGAGACGATCCTGGGCCTGAACGGCTAAGATTTCGTTCTCAAGGAGATACGCACTACATTACTTCTAAGAAGCGGGGTGAGGCTCTCCGCAATTGACACACTTGACCACACACGATTTGGACTTATCGTGTGTGGCTTTGGAGCAACTTACACAGACCGGGTAACCCCGACTTTGTGCGTCTACAGGAGTGATTAGTATAGCTGAAGTGGTGACAGTAGTAGCACCTCCGCGGCAGTGGAACGAATGCCTTCACGAGTTAGCGATACCAACCGGCACGCACCGATTCAGTGAGCTTGGCACAGTCGAACGTGACGAAGAGTGTAGGGGTGGGTCTCGAGGCCCCTCCCTGTTTTCTCATCACACGTTCGACCTTGACCAGTCCACGAGTTACCTCGCATAAACTACTCCTTTCACAAAGTTCATGGTAGAGTGCGGAGTCACACTCACCGGGGTGCCATGAAATGTCCGAAGAGCACTTATCTTTGCCGCCTCGGATGGATTCGCCGCACTCGCCAGAAGGCTCCCGTCCGAGAAACGGGTCACCTTCGGCTCTCTACCAATTGCACTAGCTAATCCTCTCCTCTGATGGATCATGTTGCCCTTGGACAACATGCTGCCATCAGTGGAGCGAATAACGAGGAAGCGTTTGAAGCCAGCGGGCTCGAAAACGCCAGGTAACCTCTAAATGAGGGGCCCCGATGTTATCGAGGCTCCGCCCTGTGAACTTTACGGGCTCCGCACACGGGGGACGGGAAAGAGGGGCCGGATGTGCCGATCTTGGGTTGGTCGCTTGCCAAAGTGGCAGCAGACCCATCGGTCCCCGGAGCCCCCGCGGATGGAGAGGAGCCCTGAGTCTTCTTAGTCACCCCTCGCAATAGCCCGCACTGCAAGAGGTGCCTACAGGCCTGGCAGAGCCAGGTGCCGCCATTCAGGACCACGCCTCCCGCCTGGTGGCCTGGCAGTCCATCGGCATGGCGGCTCCACCTTGAACACGGCGTAAAATTGATAGAGTGTGAAGAGGAAAGGAAAAGGGATGTGAGGAAGGTATGGGTGGGGATGAAGCAGGTTGTTAAAAAGCCCCCATCCCAGACCGAATTTTTTTTTTATAGAGCCCATCTGGAACCTGCCCACTTGGGCATAAGTCGCCGAAAAACACGACAGCCTAGAACTAGGCTACTTTAAAATAAAAATATGAAAACTTAACAATGATATAAATTGGAAAAACTTAACAATCAGGAAGCAATCTCCGGCAGCGGGGGAAAGTCTCCCTCACCCCGGTGCAGGAGAGTGCAACCTACAAACAAAACAATAAGAAAAAAAACAACCTTAAATAAAGGGGAGAAGCCCGGCCTCCCCCAAAAAGTCACAAGTCAATGTGCACGAATCTGTCCCGAGTACAAGGGACAGGCGGTAGCGACCCCGCCCATCCCGGTACCGGGACAGGTATCGTGCGCGAAGATCACCCAGACTGGGACATTCGACAAGAATGTGCCGAACAGTCTGGAGGACGACGCAGTCGTTGCAATAGGGCGCAGGCGAGCACTCCATCAAATAGCAATGCGTCACACGAGTGTGTCCGATTCGGAGACGACAGAAAGCAACCTGAAGCCGCCGCGGCATTGGGGGATAGGTCCATGGGAACAGTCGCGGCGCAATGGCACGCAACTTTAAGTTCCCTTCGACCGTCTCCCATCTTCTTTGCCAAGGAGTCCGAAGAGCTGCCCGTATTCCTGCCATGTAGTCGGTGTGAGGAAGAGCGAAACGCTGGTCCGGTCGTAGAGTCCTCGCGGACTCTTTGGCGCGCTCATTCCCCGCAATTCCTACATGTCCAGGAACCCAGCAGAAGATAATCTCGACATCTGCCCAGCTCGCCAAAACCGTGGCTTCACGGATTTCGCGAACCAGGGAATGCGGAGATTCCAATGCCCCGAGAGCACTCAGGGCGCTTTGTGAGTCGCTATACATCACAATCCGGTCTCCGAACCGGGCACGTCGCGTAATCTCCCGTACCCAGTGGTGTATTGCCACCAGCTCGGCCGTGAAGACAGACGCAGCGCCTGGTAGAGCCCCGCTGACTTCAAACAGAGGGGATACGGCGTGGAAGCCGACCCCCTCTTGGGACTTGGAGCCATCCGTATACACTGGCACGGTTCCAGCGTTACACGATGTGTGCTCCAAAAAGGACGAACGCAATACTCCCGGCGCAGTACAAGCTTTGGGAGTAGAGGCGTGGCGACAAATAGCCAAATGTGGTACCCTCCAGGGTGGCGTCCTGGGCAGAACCAGGGGCGCCACCGGCCCGAGAGCTATATCTACCTCTCGAAGGAGTTTCCTGGCCCTAAACCCAAAGGGCTTAGGGTATGACTGGCGTCTCTCGGCGGCATAGGCACCATCGAGATCAGCTGCGGATGCAGTGAGAGCTGTTAGCGACTGAGGGAGGCGCCGGGCTCGCGCGTACAGGCGAGTGGCATCTCCCCAGCATCGACCAACAGGCTCTCAATGGGGGAAGTGCGGAAGGCACCGGTCGCAAGGCGAAGGCCGGTGTGGTGGATCGAATCCACCTTCCGCAATAAACGCTCGGCTGCGGATGCATAAAACTCGAATCCGTAGTCGAGCTTCGAACGAACAAAGGATCGATAAAAAAGGAAAATGTCCATGGCGCGGGTACAAGAGACCCTAAGGCTGCGAATATGAGCCTCCCAGGTGAGGCGTCGGTCGAATACAAGACCAAGGAAACGGTGCGACTCAACCACATCCAGGCGCACCTCATTAAGAAACAAATCTGGGTCGGGGTGAAGCCGTGGATGGCGGCAGAGGTGCACCACCTTAGTCTTATCCCAAGAAAACCGAAACCTGTGCGCTTCGGCATCGCGAGAGACGCGGTTCAATGCCTGTTGGAGTCGACGCTCCAGAGTTGGCATCTGGGACGCGCCAAAAGAGATCGAAAGGTCGTCCACGTAGAGCGTAGCGAGAACATCTTCCGGCAGCACCGAGGTGATGCCGTTGATGCTCAGGGCAAAGAGTGTGACACTGAGGACACTTCCCTGCGGGACAACCTCTTCCTGCTCCTTTGGGCCGGAGGGCTTCCCCCACCCGTACGCGGAATCGACGATCTCGCAAAAATTCAGATATAAACATTGGGAGGCGTCCCCTCACTCCCATCGTGTGGAGAGTCTCCAGGATACCGTATCGCCATGCGGTATCATAGGCCTTCTCCAGATCGAAAAACCATGGCGTAGTGCTGTCTACGAAGGAAAGCCTCACAGACGGCGTTTTCCAGTCGGAGCAGAGCATCAGACGTGGAGTGGAACTTGGGGAAGCCGCACTGTGCGGAAGACAGATGGCCTCCGCTGTCCAGGAAATAGGCCAATCTAACATTTACCAATTTCTCCATCAACTTGCACACGCAAGAGGTTAGAGAGATTGGGCGGAAACCGGTCGGAGTAGAGTGATCTCTCCCCGGTTTGCGAAAGGCGAGCACAGTAGCGATTCGCCAGGTGTCTGGGAGAAGACCTTCCACCCAGATCCTGTTGAACAAATCTAACAGAAAGGCCATGCCTCGCTCACCCAGGTGTCGAAGCATGGCGTACGGGACATCGTCCGGACCATGGGCGGTGTCCACGCACGAAGCGAGAGCGGAACGCAACTCACTCACAGTAAACTTGTCGTTGAAGGGTTCTCCGCCTCTAGAGGTAAAGTCCAGCACGCGGCCTTCCGCGACATCACGACGTGCATTGAATGCTGGCGGAGCAGCATCACGGCTAGAGAATGCGGAAAAAGCGGTCGCTAAGGATTCCGCCACGGACGTGGGGTCCGAGATTGCGGTCCCATTCTCCTGGAGAACGGGAGAGGGGTCCTGCGAGAGCTTGCCCCGAATCCTTTTGACTCGCTTCCACACCTCAGCTAAAGGGGTCTTCCCGTTAAGTGAAGACACGTATGCCCGCCAAGAAGAGCGGCGGGCGTGCTTCGATATATACCGGAACCTAGCCCTAGCCCGACGAAATTCAGCGACAGTGAAATCGTTCGGGCGGCGCTTATAGCGCATGTAGGCATAACGCTTCTGTTTGAGGGCCGTCTCACACTCGGCCGACCACCATGTGAGTGGTCGGCGTGCAAAACGGCCAGACGTCCTAGGAATAGTAGTCAGGCCCACGGCGATGAGGTTGCCGGAGAAGAACTCTGCGGCCTCATCTACCGACCTAAACTCCTCGACAGAGATAGAGAATTCAGTCATTTCCTGAAATGCAGGCCACCGCACCCGCGCCAAGCACCACCGAGGTGGGCTTTCAGGCGGCAGTTGCCCTGAAAATGATATTTGAATGGGAAAGTGATCACTACCATGGAGGTCATCGACCACCCCCCAATCAAAATCAGGCTGTGCATCCAAAGAGCACAAAGATAGCTCAAGGCAAGAAAATGAAGCGGTTCTCGGACAGTGATGCGTAAACTCATTCACGTTTAGGTCACCCATCTCAAGCTCTTCGATCAGATCGGCAAGGACTTGTACCCTGGGATTTATGGAGTAATCTCCCCAGAGAGGATGCCTGCCGTTCAGATCTCCAAGCAAGAGATAGGGCCTCGGCAACCGTGCCACGACGCGGCGGAAGTCCCCCGCGTCGAAGTCAGATGACGGTGGAATGTACGCAGAAATGATAGTATACCTCCTATCCAGGTGCAGCTGCACAGCCAATGCCTGAAAGGAGGTATCTAAAGAGAAAGGAAGAACGGAGACATCACGTCGGGTGTAAACCGCGCATCCCCCAGCCCGGCCATCCCGCGGTGGTGGGGTCGCAAGACCCTTATACCCCGGGAGGCCAGGCAGGGGGCACGCGCCTAGCATGGTCTCCTGCAAAAAGATAGCTAACGGGGAATGGGACGAGACGAGCCTCCGCAGCTCCTCCCAGTTGGCCCGGAGTCCACAGGAATTCCATTGAAGGAATACTCCAGGCCTAGCTCGGAGGAGACGCGGGGGGCCCTCCTCGAACAGAAGACCCTCACGGGAATGGCCGTACGCTTCCCGGGGGCAGAACCCCGGGCGCTGTTGGCCGGACAAAGCGCTGAAGGCGCTGTCGCCTTCGAGGACTTATTGGGGGAGGTTGGGCTCGCCATGCGAGTCTTTTCCTCCCTCCGCCTCGAAACTTTAGGCGGGCGTTGCGGCTTCGGAAGCGAAGGGCCTCCTTTTCGAGGAACTACCGTCTCCGAGCCACTCGCTCCACCTTTGGGCGTGGGCGAAAGAGCCGAAGCCCCTTTGTTGCTGTCCTCCTTTCGGGGGACAGCTTTAGGAATCCCCGAAGATGGCCTAGCGACCATCTTCAGGGGTGTTGCCTCCTGTGAGTCTAACGACTCGGTGGAGGCGCGTGGCCGATTCGCCTTACGGGAAACGGTCACGCTGGGGGAAGAGGGGGGAGCCTTGGTTTTAGCCGGGGCTGGGTATGAACCCTTTTTGCCGCCAGCTTTAACAGGGGAGCGCCCAGGCTGGGTAGAGCCCGCAGAAGGGCTCCGAATGAGCGCGTAAACAACCGTGCTCGTTGGCCTGGATGGGCCAGGGGCAGAGAATGCCTTTCTAACTATTGAGGAATATGACGTCCCAGGCAGAGCCGGGCGCGCCAGGACCAAGTCCTTAGCCTCGCGGAATGAGAGTCGATCCTGGGCCTGAACGGCCAGGATTTCTTTCTCAAGGAGATATGCACCACATTGCTTCGAAGAAGCGAGGTGCTGCTCTCCGCAATTGACACACTTTGCCACACACGATTTGGACTTATTGTGTGCGACCTTGGAGCAATTTACACAGACTTCGGGTGACCCCGACTTTGCACGTCTACATGAGCGATTTGTATGGCCGAAGCGGTGACAGTAATAGCACCGCCGCGGCAGTGGCACGAATGCCTTCACGCGGTAGCGGTACCAACCGGCACGCACCGACTCAGGGAGCTTGTCACAGTCGAACGTGACGAAGAGTGTAGGGATGGGTCTCGAGGCCCCTCCCTGTTTTCTCATCACACGTTCGACCTTGACCGCCCCATGGTCGGCCAGCTCTAGGGTGATGTCCTCAATGGAGTAGTCAACGAGTTTCCTCGCACAAACTATTTCTTTCACAAAGTTCATGGTAGAGTGCGGCGTCACACTCACCGGGGTGCCATGAAGTGTCCGAAGAGCACTTATCTTTGCCGCCTCGGCGGGATTCGCCGCACTCGCCAGAAGGCTCCCGTCCGAGAAACGGGTCACCTTCGGCTCTCTACCAATTGCACTAGCTAATCCTCTCCTCTGATGGATCATGTTGCCCTTGGACAACATGCTGCCATCAGTGGAGCGAATAACGAAGAAGCGTTTGAAGCCAGCGGGCTCAAAAACGCCAGGTAACCTCTGAATCAAGGGCCCCGATGTCATCGAGGCTCCGCCCTGTGCACTTTTCGTCTTAGTCAGGGGCTCCAAAACCGGGGGTGCAGAGGGTCCGGATGTGCCGATCTTGGCTTGGTCGCTTGACAAAGTGGCAGCAGACCCATCCGTCCCCGTAGCCCCAGCGGATGGAGAGGAGCCCTGAGTCTTTTTTTTTCTTTTTTGGAGAGGAGGGCGGGGAATGAACCCGCTTCTTACCTTCGCCGGAAGGAGCCCCCAGGCCAGATGGACCGGCCTCAGCCAGGTCACTCTCCGAAATGGAGAAGGTCCTGGTAGTCGTGGGGGCACCAGTCGGAGGAGATCCCTCCCCTCCTTGTACTGCTTCAGAAACCACAGCCGTTTGAGGAGGACCTGCATAGGGGCGTATTCGGGTTCGGTGCTTGGCGCCGAGCCCGGATTCCCCCCCATGGAAGGCCCTACCATCTGAGGCTGGGTTTCCTCAAGGATATGTCTATCTCAGGAGGGGCCTCCAGTTGGCCATCCTCCCCCAAGACATCGCAGGTCCCGTTGGCAGTATCGTCACGAGTCATGTGTGGGAAGGCATGGGCCTTGACCCCGGCATGGTTCAATATTCTTGCCAGCAGGTCTTTTGAGGGAAGCGACCGAAGGGGCCTGGCTTCCCTCTCCCCAATAAGGGGGTTTGCCCTACCGAGCCACTTCGATGTGGAGCAGCTGGCTAAGGGCTGCCTGCTGGCTTTCTTGGCAGTCCCCTTGGAAAGAACAGAGGGGACTGCCGCTGGTAAGAAGGAGGTGCCCGAAAGCACCTCCAGAGAAGGGGGGAGGGGAAGTCCCCTTCACCCGTAGGCGTTGGAGAGGAGTAAGCCTCCTCTCCATTTGAAGAGATATGGAGGGTCCCCTGCGCAAGCACAGGGGGAGGAGGGGGACCTCCATTTATTTGCTGGAGCTGCCCGAGGGCGGCTCCGTCGCTGTTTCACGGGAAGTTAGGGGTTAGGTTTTTTTTTTGTTGTTTTTTTCATACATGGGCATGGTGACCCTCTTTTTTATACGGGACGCAATAGCTCATCACCTTTTGCAGTTGCCCGCACTGCAAGAGGTGCTTACAGGCCTGGCAGAGCCAGGCACCGCAATTTCGGACCACCCCTCCCGCTTGGTGGCCTGGCAGTCCATCGGCATGGCGGCTCCACCTTAAACCCGGAGTAAAAATGGATAGAATGTGAAGAGGAGAGGAAAAGGGATGTGAGGAAGGTATGGGTGGGGATGAAGCTGGTTGTTAAAAAAAACCCATCCCGAACCGGAGCTCAGGGGTTAGGGAACGTTGTCCCCTCCCCCCTCAGCCCCGATCCGGGACGGTTGTCTTGAGAAGAAGGTCAGCATCTTCCCTGTGAAATTAGAGGCTGACCAGAGAAAGTTTCGGAGAGGTTGTGTGAAAAGAAAGGAAACAAGTGTTTTGAAGGAAGGAAGAGAGGCTAAGCTGGGGCCGGACGGGGTGCTGAGTCCCGTCAGCACGGCGGCCAGGATGGCAAATCACCGCGCCCCTTACGGGGATCCCAGACCTGAGCTCAGGGGTTAGGGAACATTGTCCCCTCCCCCCCCCCCCCAATCCCCGATCCGGGACGGTTGGCTGAGAAGGTCAGCATCTACCCTGTGAAATTAGAGGCCTAACAAAGAAAGTTGTGGGAGAGGTTGTATGAAAAGCGACGAAGTAGGGAAGAAATACAGGCTATCTGAAGGAAGGAAGAGAGGCTAAGCTGGGGCCGGACGGAGAGAAAGAAAGGGAATGTGAGGAAGGTGTGGGTGGGGCTGAAGCAGGTTATTAAAAACTCACCTCCCAACAAAACCGGAGCTCAGGGGTGAGGGGGCCTTGTCCCCTCTCCCCTCAGCCCCGATCCGTTGGATGAGAAAAAGCTGGTCGGTATCTACCCTATAAAATTAGAGGCCGACCAGAGAAAGTTGTGTGCAAAGTGAGGAAGTAAGGTAAGAGGACAGGGAGTTAGAAAGGAGAAGAGGCTAAGCTGGGGCCGGCTGGGGCCCTTAAGTCTCGTCAGCATGGCGGCCAAAATGACAAATCGTCGTGCCCCTTACGGGGGTGAGAAGACTTGGAAGAGCGTGTGAAAGGTGGGTTGATTTGTGTGAATGAGTGATTGAGAAAGAAAGGGGGGACCGGGGAGGAAGTGGACGATAGGGTACATGAAAGGGGTGCATCGAGGGGCTTTGTGTGGGTAGTGCTAGGGTGGAGTTCTACCAGGAATGAAGTCTGAGTGGACAAGATGGTACAGTACAGAGTACCCCATCGATATGAATGGCCAATTTGCCATGGAAAAAATCATGGGTGGCCTCGTGCTTAATATCAAGTAAAGGGGGTGGCGGGATAGGTAGCTTTGAGGGGCGTTGGGGCGCGCCAACCCTACTGTGGGGAAACTGTTTGATGTTGAAGTTAATAATTAGTCATTCATTATAGTTTCATTTCCGAACACCACCATTGGAGTAACGGTCTTTTATTAGGCAGCTAAATGCGAATGTGCTAGTGTGAAATGCAGGTGGACGTTGGCCAGAAACCTGATGTTTTGCATAACAATTTCATACGCATTACAATATTTCATCTCTTTCCCCTTATGTTGAGGACCCAAAATTGGTCATTTGTATGGTACAGTAAAGCAGTGGAATGATCTTCCTGCAGAAGTTATGCAGGAAGATCTTAATATCTTCAAACGAGGTTGCAATACTAGATTAAGGGTGGGTGCTACTGCCTCATAATCTTAAAACTTATTTGTTTATTTATTTACACATTTCAATTTCTTTCTTCTAGCATTAATTTTTCTTACTTGACATATGGACACTGTGTTCTGTGGGAGCTTGTTTTCAAGTTCATGCTAGGCTTTTCCCATAAAAATTTTGTGTCATTATCTCAAATAATAATGAGTCATTCAATCTCTATTTCAGCCTTCCATTTAATCAAGCGGATAGACGTGAGATTCTTGAATCTCTCTTCAGCATCTTCGCTCCACCCTATATAGATCCAACTTATGGACATGTACGCTTTCAGATAGATAAGTTACCCTCACCATATAGAAAAGAATTGGTCGGGGTTTACAGCCTTAACTTGGGATTCGAACCCACGAGTATCTACAGAGTATGGCAGCCGCAGTGAAGTAGACCCGAATCGGGACCCCCTCAGCTGACTAATCACTCCCGATATGGCTTAACTTCACTGTCATCCAAAGCGGTGTTTCCCCTGGCGTACCCTTAGCCAAATAGTGGAGTTTGAAATGCACCTGGTTAAACTCTGAGGGTGACTCGAACTATTTAAATTTCATCAGCAGAATTATTCAATTAAATCGTCTCGAATGTATTTGATGCGAACGGTCAAGGAGGCATAGGTATAGAACTATAAGAACACGGGAGAGTGCTGTGGATGAGTAGACGGCGAAGGAAGGGGATATGAAGGATGAATCAATGAGTCTGGTGAATTACAGAGTGCAGAATACTAGGGAGTAGGAGAGAGGAAGTGTGGACATTAGGATAGAGAAAATGTAAAACAAATTTAAGGAAGTGATGGGTAGAGTGCAAGAGGTTTATGTGGTTTTCACATATCAGTGGACATTGAAGGTAAAAGATTCAAGCGGTACCTGGTTCTTCAGCCATCCGGCGTAATCCCCAGGGTAGAAGGACCAGAGACTGCATCAAGGTCAGAGCTGCAGACAGGATGTCGGGAAAGGGTTGTCGGGCCACGTTGAATACCATGCCCATGGCAGACTTTTCAGACAAATGCTCAAACCATGTTTCGAGGAGACTGAGGAGGTCTTCCGTTTGCTGATCCATCTGCATAAGATCGCACATTTATCAAATACTACTCTTATACCAAACTTACCAAATAAATTCCGCTGCAGCACACAAATATATAACGAACCCCATTTCGACCTTCATATTACTGAGTATAGTGACGAAATTTCTTAATAGATTATATACATATTCTTACCTGCACCAACACACTTATTTTTGAGTAAGCTAACATCTCGTTCCCCTTAAACACAACACTATTTTCCCCTCCGAATTTAGAGCGAAATGGCAATGCGAGCGAGCGAGGCTGAAAACTTGAAAGGAAAGTTCTGTAAAGAAAGTGGCGAAGATAGGATATTTTTTAATGGCGTCTATCTGGCAAATGTGTGCAGGAACAATCATGGAAAAAAGGAACATCAACCTACAAATAGGCGCCATAGTGAGAGCCGTTTCTTCATTTGTCCGGACATACAATCAACACATAAACCAAAAAATACAGTAGAGTAGGCAAGCCTCCTCCAGAAACTACAAGTGCGGACGAACTTGTCAAAGAACTAGGAACAAGCGATAGTGCCTCCGATCGTCCCGGTACTGGGACAAGTAACGTGCGGGACGATTCCGCAGACTGGGACATTCGACAATAATGTGTCGGACAGTCTGGAAGACCACGGAGTCGTTGCAGTAAGATGCAGGGAAGCGCTCCATCAGATGCTGCTGCATCCCACTTGTATACGATTCAGAGGAAGCAGAAAGCAATTTCAAACCCCCGAGGCATTGAGGGCAGGGTTAGGTACAGGCGAAAAGGCGAGGCGGACTAGCATACAACTTTAAGTTCCTGCAGCCCATCTCCCATTTTCTTTGCCGGGCAGCCGGGGGGCTGATATGATTCCTGCCTTGTAGTCAGAGTGGGAGAGAGAGAAACCATGGTCTGGTCGCCGTCCTTGAAGACTGTTTGGCGCTCTCGTTTCCCGCAATCTCTACATGTCCAGGAACCAAGCAAAAGAAAATCTCGAATTCCTCCTGTCTCGTGGCAGCCGCGGAATCATGGATACTGCGAACTATAGGGTTGGGGGGATTTCAAAGCCTAGAGGGCTCTTAATGGTGCTGAGTCGCTGCTATAGATCACAATTCTGGCTCTGAATCGGGAACATCGCGTAATATCACGTACTGAACGGTATATTGCTACCAGCTCGGCCGGGGCTATAGACGCAGCGCCAGGATGAGGCCAGCAGTCATCAAGCTGGGGAAGAAGAGATGGCAGTCAATCCCCTCTTCGTTCCTGGGTCCGTGCACCTAGGCAAGGCTCCAGCCTGACACGATGTGTGATCTAAATAAATATGAACGAGACATTCCCAGCGTTTAGGAAGTTTTGGCAGCAGAGGAGAAGAGAGAAATATTCACTGGTGGTATTCTTCAGGGTGGCGGCATGGGAAGAACCAGAGGTGCCACCAGCCCAATAGTACATAGATTTCTTGAAGGAGTTGCCTTGCTCTAAATCGGAAAGGATTAGGGTATGATTGACGTCTAGCGAGAGAACAAGCACCGTCGAGATCGGGCGCGGATGGAATGAGAGCCATTGGCGATGGAGGAAGACAGTGAGCCAGGGCCAGCCTTATGGTTGCTGGAGCCCTGGGCAAACAGATATTCGGCGTCCTTTTTTAAGTATAATTAGAAAAAATTCACAAGGAAAAAACAAAAAATATAGAATAATAGAAATGAGTTTATTACCATGGATGTTTTTTAACAACACAAAATAATAGGTTTTCTTTTTTGAAAGATCCTTGATGCAGTAGTGTGTAGTGTAGCCAAGGGGAGGGGGGCGGCGGTCCGCTCCGGGCGCCACTTTGACGTTAATCAGTCTCTCACAGTTGTCAGTTTTATGTTAGGCCTAGATGCGTGCAGACACCTCACAGTGTATTTTAAATATTGTTTATGCACATCACTCAAGTTATTCTATTATTGTTATTTACGCAGCTTGGGATAATTTTCAAGACAACAGTATACAGCTTGAAGTTACTAGGCCTATAGGCCAATAATCACTTTCACTCAGTGATTTGGAAACCTGTTGCAAAGGTGAGAATGTATGAACAATGCAAAATTTAATTTTTTCTAAATACAATTATATCAATTTTCTCTAAGAAAATATATAATTTATTATTGAGCGTAGATTGCAGCCTAATGCAGGTGATATTGTAGTTTTGAAACTTAATTTTTCCATTTATTTTGTCTTTTACTAATTATAGGGAAGCTGTTTACATGGATCATAAATATCATTGAGGTTTGCCAATTACTTCAAATTTTTAACATTCACTAATATTGTATTATTCTATCACTTTTTTCCTAGATGAAGCGAGTGAAGGAAAGTGGCACTACTGAAACAGGAGAAGTTTGCGAATCCAAACCATTATCAGATTCACAAGATTCAACTCCAAGCAATTCGTCAACTACAAGTAATGTAGAACCTGAGCCTCATGAAAGAAAATATTCCAGATGTGGACAGAGTGGACTTAAAAGATGTTGGTCTATGGCCAAGCAAGATTAACAATGACCCACGGCTCTTACTGGTACGTCAAGGTGCATCTGTGATCCAAAATTTAGATTATTTTGTGAAGTAATCTGCCAAGGTGCATCAACCAAGGGAGAAACTAAAACTCTAACACGTGAGTGGTTTTTTCAATTTTGGCAAATGGTGAAAAAATATTAAGATCATGGATGGTGTACTCCCCATCCAAGAAAACTCTTTAATGTTTTTGTTGCAGACTCTTTTCAGAAGAAAATAACTTAAGTTTTAATTCAGTGGGTGAATTCAACATATGGTAGAAACTGAATCCTAAAATATCTCAGCATGAATCCAGTGCAGCACATGTTCAGAATTTCACAAAATGGAAACAGCTGGAAATTAGGATTGCTTTTGGAGCAACAATAGATAAAAAGGAACAAGAAGTTGTTGAAAATTAAGTAAAAAGGTGAAAGGAAATCCTTTCAAGATTGCTTGATATCCTAAGATTACTAGCTAAACAAAATTTGCCTTTAAGAGGGCACCGAGAAGCAATGAATCGTGAGAGTAAAGAGACTGGTACTGAAAGGAAAATAGAGGAAAAATAGAGGTAATTTTTTAGAATTATGTAGTTGATTTCTTGGCAAAATATGACCCAGTGTTATGTGAACATCTTCTAAGAATCCAGATGGGAAACAAGTTCACTACTTCTTATCTGTTACCTACTATTCAAAACAAGTTTATAGAGATTTTTGGAGAAAATATAAGAAGTAAAATCATTAACCAAGTAAAACAAGCCAAGAACTTTTCAATGATATTCAACAGCACTCCTGATATTTCACATAAGGATCAAATGAGCCAATTTTTCGCTATGTTATGATCAATGGAGATCGAGTGAAGGTTGTGGAATCATTTGTTGATTTCATTGAAACAAAAGGTAAAACAGCAGAAAATATTGCAACTGTAATTTTGGAAAAATAAGAAAATGATAGAATTGATATTAAAAATTGCAAAGGCAAGCATATGATAATGCTGCAGCAATGGCTGGTCAACATTCTGGTGTTCAGAAGAGTATTAAGGAAAGTAATCCAAAAGCAGAATTTTTTGCCTGTACAAGTCACTCACTGAATTTGGCATGTTTATGCAGCTTCTGTTGCTTTAAATTCTGTTACCTTTTTTGGAATTGTAAAGCGTGTTTTCATATATTTTCATCATCAACCTATCGTTGGGACATTCTAACTTCTGTCACTGGTCAAAGTATGAAGTGCATAATTGAAACAAGGTGGAGTGCAAGGGGAAATGCTGTATGTGTTGTAAAGGAACATTTCTCAAAAGTCTTACGTGCCTTAGAAAAGGTAACTTGTGCAGAAAAAAATACAGTCAGGTCAGAGGCTGGGGTGCTACTTGGCGCTTTGCAGTCATTTCCATTTCTGCGCTTTCTTGGCCTGTGGGAACCTGTCCTCCTAGAAATTAATGATCCACAGGCCTACCTCCAAACCAAAGGACTTAACTTACAACAATGTGATATAAAACTTGTGGCATTAGAGGATTTTCTGCTTAAGAACAGAGAAAAGCTAGAAAATGATGGGGTTAACTATGCCAAAGGAGTTTGTGATGATCTGGGTATAGTGGAGCGTCGGTTTAGGAACAGAAAGAAGAAACAACCAAGATGCTCTAATTGCCATATGACATTGAATTAGGAATGTTTTCTTCACTGGATAGAGTGATCCAAGAAATAAATTTGACATTTCAACAGCTTCATGAACTTGCTGAGAAATATGTTTTCCTTACTCCTACACATCTTATTGATGATCAGTATGAGTGTCAACTTACTCAAATAGATCATGATGACATTGATAAAGATGAGTTCCTAATTGAAAGAAAAAGACTGCAGCATTTTATTGCTGTTGCTACTAGTCAAGGTGAAACAAATGTGGAAAGACAGCTTCCCTGGAGCTTTTGCAGTTTATTCATAAATATAATCTTGGGAATTCGGTTCCAAATATAGTGGTAATGCTGCAGATTTTCCTCACAATTGCTATCAGTGTTGCTACCTGTGAGAGGAGTTTTTCTAAACTAAAACTAATAAAAAATTACTTAAGGTCTAATGTGAGCAACTGGAAGTTGAGAAATCTTGCCATGTTGTCTATAGAGAGACAACTTGCAGATGAAATAGATTTTGACAATGTTATTGATAATTTTGCTAACAGAAAAATAAGAAAAGTTTTTTGTAACAAGGAGTAACGAGGAAAGAAAGAACCCTAGAAGACCTTACGGTCCATTCAATAAGGGTACCTTTGGACTAGCAGTCGAGCGGGCACATCTCTGCTCAAATATTAAACATCCTTAAATGGCCACTTTTCAAGACCCTGTCTAGTCTTGACTTTAACTGGTCAACAGATTCACTGTTGACAACTTCCACTGGAAGTGCGTTCCAACTACCCCAGATACTGTACGTGAAAAATTTCCACGCAGATCGCGGTTGTAACGGTTCAGTTCAAGTTTAAAGCCGTGATTTCTTGTTCTGCTCTCAACAAGTGTGAAAATATCCCTGTAGTCAACATTGTTGAACCCTCAAAGTATTTTGAAAACTTCGATGAGCTGACCACGCAGTCTACGGGTTTCCAATGAGAACAGATCTGATCTAATTTCCTTAATCTATCTTCATAACTTTTATGTCTGATAGAGGGAATCAGTTTGGTTGCCCTGGCTTGCATGCGTTCCAATCTCGCGATGTCCTTTCGAAATGAAGGACTCCAAAATTGTACAGCATACTCCAGGTGCGGTCGGACAAGTGAGTTGTACAAACACAGTACAATCTCCTTGTTCCGATATCCAAACTGGCTAGCATCCTTTGGGCCTTTTTCTCTGCCTTGATGCACTGTTTCGAGAACTTGAGGTCACTCGTGATTGTTACACCCAAGTCCTTCTCAGTGTCGGTGAATTCAATAGCAGTGCCTTTAAGGATATACTGAGATTGGAGGTTTCTGTGGCCGATATGCATCACTTTGAATTTGTTCACGTTAAAAGGCATTTGCCATGTGTCTGACCACTCCCCAATCTTCCTGCAGGCGGGTAGTATTTCCATCCTTTGCAACGTTCATACCAAGCTTGGTATCGTCAGCAAATTTGGAAATCTTGGCAACCATGTCATTGACGTAGATAATGAATAGTAGTCGTCCCAGGACAGAACCTTGAGGCACCCCGCTAGTAACGGGCACCCACTCAGAAGCCTGTCCATTCACCACCACCCGTTGCTTTCTGCCACTTAGCCAGTTCTCTATCCAGCCGGCTACTTTTCCATTTATGCCCAGTGCTCGTACTTTCCAGAGAAGGCGGCGGTGTGGTACCTTATCAAAGGCTTTCTGAAAGTCTAAGTAGACCACATCCACCGCCTTGTCCCCGATTGTGCTCACTGAAGACGAAGTGGAAGAATTCCACAAGGTTCGTCAGGCATGACCGTTGCCTTCGGAAGCCGTGCAAGGAACTCCTCAGTAGCAGGTTTGACTCTAAATGAGATGTCATTTTGTCCACCGTGATGCTTTCCATGAGTTTACCGACTATCGAAGTCAGACTGATAGGTCGGTAGTTAGACGGTTGGCTAGTCTCCTTTCTTGAAGATAGGAGTCACCTCCGCTTCACGCCAGTCTCTAGGAACGCATTCGGTCCGGATTGACATGTTGAAGATTGCGCTCAGATGTCATGACACTTCATCGCGCACTTCTTTCAACATTTTAGGTAGAAACCCATCCGAGCCAGGTGACTTATTCGTCATTAGGTCAGTGATCTTCTTTTCTATTTCTCCTTCGGTGAAGTCCATATCCTCCAGCTTTTCCCCCTAAGTACGAACTCGTTAGCTGGGGGATGGGACCACACTCTTCAGTAAACACTGAAGAGAAGTAGTTGAGGAGGTTAGCATTTTCTGCATCTGAGTGCTTTAATGTCCCCTCCTAATTCCTCAAAGGGCCAATCGTTCGACGGATTGGTTTACGGCTGTTTACATATCCAAAAAACTCCTTGGGATTCTCTTTACAGTCTCGCCACTCGGAGTTCCTCAGACCGCTTAGCCACCCTTATGCTGGACTTCACTCTCCTGGCTAGCCTCCAGTATTAGTCAAAGTCACCCGAGATCTTCGATTGCCGGTACACATTTCTCTTCTCCCTAAGCAGTTGGCCGATTTCTCGATTAAACAGAAGACCGACGGGAGCATTTCAGAGAGATGAAACGCGATTGAAGACTCATGAATGTGGTTTTGAAACTGTTCCACGAGTCTTCAACAGCATCGCACTCTTCTAGCCTCGCGTCAGTCAGTCCAGCACAAAAACCTGCAAAGTCGGCTCTTCTTAAATCAAGTTTCCTCGATTTACTAGTTGCAGGCTCTGCCTTGGGGACTTTGACTACAAATCTAATTAGTCGGTGGTCACTGCCACCAAGCTCTTCGCCAACAGAGAGGTCCTCAACGATGTCATCCTCAGAGGTGAAAACCAAGTCGAGGATATTGTCTCCTCTCGTTGGTTCTCTCACCCATTGAGTCAGGAACTCGTTGTTCGCGAACTCCAGGAGTAGTGCGTTCTCGCAACAAGGGTTCTCTCGTTTCCCAGTCAACTTGTGTGTTGAAATCCCCCATGACTATACACACACTGTCTTTTACAAGTTCGCCCAACAGCTGGTACAGACTTCTGTCCTTTTCAACGAGTTGGGCAGGAGGTCTATAAAGCACCAGGGTCCTGTATTTGGCAGGACCTATCTCTAGGTCAACACCTAGTAGTTCATGGTCGGATACGATGTTGCAATCCGTCGAGTTGAGAGTATCCTTGACATACAACATCACACCGCAACCCTCTCTCTCTGGCCTATCTTTCAGGAAGAGCTGGTACCCGGGAATCATGAATTCACCTTCAAAATCTCGGCTTGAGGTTTTTACCCACGATTCTGTTATGGCTACCATTTCAGGTTCTTTCGTCGTTACGAGGCCACGAAGTTCAAGAAACTTGTTCCTGATCGACCTTGCATTAAACAGAAGAACTTTGAGGGAGTCCCCGACTGTAGGACTCCCTACGCTCTTCCGTTTCTCGGCTTGTTTGTTGGCGAGGAGGCACCCCTCTTTGCGACCTCTGAGAAGGTCGTTCCAGGAGTGACACGGGCGTACTGACGTACGTCCGCCCTCACTCTGGGCCGGATACTCCTTTGGGTCCTCTCTAAGACATCCTGGATCATGTTCGACAGAAAGGCCTTTACTTTAAAGGAAAGATGTACCCCATCCCATCCCATCCCTTTGGTAGAGATCATTTCAACCATAAAAGGTGCGGTACGGGTCCACAAAAAAGACCCACTCTGCCAGGCGCCGATTTAAAGAGACGTTCATTGAGTGAGCAGTCTGTGTTGGACCTCTCCTCGGGAGCATCCCATCTACAACACGCTTGCGGGTTTTCAGCCCACAGTCGTCCACGGCACCCATGACCATGTGGAGGATTTTACCCATAGGGCCTACCCTACCTCCTTTCAGGTAGAGGTCATTTCCACTGACCATCAGAGCAACGACTGAGCTCTCAGAAATCTGTGATTTCTCAGCCTCTACTTTGATGTGGTGGTTACAACATCCTGGCAGGCAGCTTACCTTCACGCTAGTGCGAAGGTGGGCCGCTAGCAGGGGCTGCAGACTCTGTGCTTGTATCTCAAAATTTATTTTCTTCTTCTTCTTCTTAATTTTCTTGTCTTCCTTTGTTTTCTCTTCTTCTGTTTCTCATTTCTCTTCTTCTGCTTCTACTTTCTCATCTTCTGTTTCCACTTTTTTCTTCTCTTTCTACTTTCTCTTCTTCTATTTTTACTTTCTCTTCTTTTTGGCTTGTTGAGGCAGCCCTGCAGCAGAAGAAATCGGCTGTTGGACATCGGAAGCCTTCTCGCCTGAGCATCTGCATCTCTCTGTTTTTAAGAGTTGAACTTCCCTTTTAAGGAGGGAGTTCTCCTCTCTCAGTTGAGCGATGCTCTTGCCCTAGCGCTTCTCGAGTTCGCAGAAGTCACAGACACTAATGGCATCTGTGAGCTCCTTGCAACTCCTGCCCCCGAAGTCTTCAATCCATCTGTAAACTTTGCAGGTTAGCTTGCAAAACGGAGGACCATTCTTCTTCGCCATCTTATAAAACTCTCGGACCATACACACTGAAAAAGGATTTTTTGGTTGTGATTTTCTCTCACACTAATCACATCCGCCTATTTCCAGGAGGTTTTCGGTCGTTCGGCGAACAGAAACCCTTTGACCAAGCACACCAACTCTAAGGTCTCCCCTGAGCCGGACTTTCCCAATCGTGCCGCAGCTCCCAACTGAGCAGAACGAGAGCCCCAGTGAACTGGTTCTCTGATTTTTCGACGGGGGTGCTTGAGGTGTAACTGTCTTCCTACTAAGCCCTCCTAATCAACTAAAAACGGTCAGACTTAAGGCAAATAGTAAAGCTAAGTGCCCGCAACTTCATCCGAGTTCTTTAGCTGATCTGGCAACCAGCAAGGCACAAAAGCTCTCTCACCAAAGAGCATTTGAGCCTTTATTCACCAAGTAGCGGTCACAGGGGGCTGGTCAGGCCATTACACGTTAGGAGAAAGCTTCTAAGGGGTACCTAGCATTTCTCCATTAATCGTACCCCAAACGCCTGAGATCCCTTCAATCTCAGTCTCTTGCAACCTATGAGTGCTCCAAGGCATTATTAATTTAAAGAGGTTCCAAAGCCTCTCTTCTCATGCGGCTTAAGGGAGCTGGTGAGGCCCTTATTAATAAACAACTTATGTGCAATAGAGATGAATGTTTTTTTTTGACAGTTGAAGAGAGTTGGTGAAACTTAGTACTAACAGAATCAAAGAGGTTGGTAGGGGGATGCAACAAGGAGACGCATCAAAGAAGTGGTAGAGAAGTTTGACAACCCTTAGTCTGGATCCTACTACAGCTACCTTACTGGCATGGGTGACCCTACCGGACTAAAAGTCCCCCAGCTTAGCTAGCTTAACTCAAGCAGATCATACAAGCTCTCTCACTGATGGCAAGGTGGTTGTTTCTCTTTCTCTGAGAAAGAGAGAGAGAGATAATTTTAAACTGATTAAAATTACTCAAAGAAAGCAATTTATGAGTAATTATTAAATTTTTCCTTTTAAAGGATTTAATTCAATTTTCAATCAAGAAAAAAAAGAAGCTAATTTTGTCTGAATATATATATATATATATATATATATATATATATATATATATATATATATATATATATATATAAATTTTGTTAAAGGCCATAGTATATTTCACCTTTATTAATTTTCTTTGGAAGCCTTCTATTTTTCTTATCTTTTTTTTAGTTCATCTTGTAGATGGTAAACAACTGCTTCTACATCCATCTCTTTTTTTTTTAAATGAAATGTGTTTGGTAAAACCAAACTTGACTTTAATTGCTGAGCTTTCAATCTATGCGATCTCTTCAGTGTCTTTCCTCTGTTATCATTGAAGAATTGTGGAATCAATCAGAATGAAAAGAAAATGGGCCACCCTGTGTAAGCAGAATTTTAAAACAACTTTAAAGTTCAATTCTAGCTTCTAGTCTGGATGTTAATGGCTGGTCTTTCTTCAATAATTAAGATGACTTCTAAGGTGTTTAATCTAGCTTTATTTCCCTCCCTTCTTTTGATCGTTGTGTTATTAACCAATATGTCCCTGGTTAAGCTGATGTTATGTACGGTCTCCATATGATTTTGAGGGGGCTTCATGTTGCAGAAGCATTGCCAAATGCCTCAAAAGTGTGGTGGTAGTCATAACAAAATATTTTGAGTTGTTCTGAAGCTTACAGTCTTCATTCGGTAGGTAAACTCGTAAACTATGTTCGTAGACTTCAGGATTGAGGAGTTTTGGCAGATGTTGTTTTTCATAATGAGATTGTTAACTTTTGTCATTTTATAATATATAATCATCTGAATCTTGTCCATTTGCTTCTTAACTTTGATATTACGGTTAACAATCTCCTTCAAGTTTTTTTTTCATCTATTTTGTAGGCTGATGAAATCTGATTTCTATAGTACAATTTGATGATATTTACTGCTTCCTGTTTACTTTCCGTTTCATCCGTGTCTGTGAATTGCCTCCTTAAAAATGATTGAAGTTGTTTTTCAATCATGTTGTTCGGGAAACTGTTGTTCAGGAGGGTTTGTTTTATGTGGAAGATCTCTTGATGGAACAGTTTCCACGTGGAGCAGCATTTGTATGCTTGGCGGATGTATGAGCTGATTACACTTTTTTTGTACCTTTAAGGACATTCACTATCCACATTGAGGCATCTTCCCATGTCTGTAGCTTTTCCGTACACTTTTGTGACGTAATTACCATTGATATTTTCTACCTCCAAATCCAGAAAAGGTAATTTATTGTCCATGTTCAATTCATAAGTGAATTTTAACACGGAGTTCTCCTCAAATCACTGTTTGATGTTCTTCCTTTTGGACATTCATGTAGATGTCATCTACCTATCGGCAGTGTATGCTGTTGTTTATAATAAGCTCTCTTCAAATTGACCCATATAGTAGTTGGCACCAGGGGCGATCCCATAGCTACTCCATTGACTTGTGTGTAGAGATTTCCATGTGTCCTGAACTGAGTGCTCCATCAAATGGTGGTGCATTCCACAAGTGTGTCCAATTCAGAGATGACAATGTAACTTGAAGCCATCGCAGCATTAGGGAATATGTCCAGGCCTATTTAAGTTGCCTTTGGCCATCTCCCATCTCTTTGCCAAGCAGCCAGGAGGGCACATGTATCCCTACCATGTAGCCATTGTGAGGAAAAGTGAAATGCTGGTATGGTTGCCCAGTCTTCGCAGACTCTTTTGCGCCCTCATTTCCCGCAATTTCCACTTGTCCAGGAACCCAGCAAAAAATAATCTCAACATTTGCAAGCTGTTGGCAACTAGGAGGAAGTGCCGGGTCCTGTGTACAGGCGAATAGTGCCCCATGCACAGTGAGTGGCATTGATAAGTAGGTTCTCAATGGCGGACCTGTGGAAGACACTGGTCGCAAGGCAGAAACCAGTGTGGTGGATTGAGTTTACCTTCTGCAATACACGCTCAGCAGTCGGTGCATAAAACTCGTATCTGTAGGTGATGCGTGGGTCAAAAACAAGACCTAGGAAATGGTACGAATCTACCACTTCAGGGCGAACCCCATTTAGGAACAAGTCCTGGTCGGGATGGAGCTGCAATTAGTGACAAAGTGCACTACCTTAGTCTTGTTCAAGGAAAACTGAAACCTGTGCGCTTCGGCATAGTGATAGATGCGGGTGCAATGCCTGTTAAAGTTGATGTTCCAGAGTTGGCATCTGGGCCACAGCAAAAGAGATTATTGAAAGATGATCCACCTAGTTTAGCCACCCCTTTTTTTAAACTGTTCCCAGACATATCATAGTGGGGACCTACAGCTTAACATGAAACTGGAGACCTTGTTCTCTACCTAGAACACTGGCTTATACCTGGCGCCGATGGAGCATGTGTCCTTTGAAGGAAATGCTGCAATCAGTAGAATTATCAAGAAATATTTTAAGCTGGTGGGCTAGAAGACACCAAGCAACCTCTTGATAAGCAGCCTCGACGTCACTGCAGTTCCACTCACACTACCTTCAACTTCAGTCTTTGTTGTAGTGTGGGCCACCCCACCTGAGCCTTCTTGGGGCGAGACAAGACAGCTGTGGCCTTGTCACCTGACATTTCGACAGGTGACCTGTTTGTCCACAAAAGGAGAGGACCCCTTTATCTTAGTCTTTTCTTCTTTTTATGAGAGCAGAGAGTGAGGCCTCTTTTCTCCGCCCAAACTTAGGGCGCTTCCTCTCCTTGCAGTCCTTTTGGGTTTATGCCACCTCTCATATAGTGCCATACTTCCATAAAAATGCACCTATGCTTCGGGGAGTAGATTAACTGACTTAGATTGGCCTTAAAATTCTCCAGACATTAACCTGATTGAAAATTTACGAGTAATAATCAAACTCAGGATTGAGAAAGAAGACTGTTTGACTTTTTAGAAGCTAATTACTGCCTATTACTAGGACCTGGTACCATGATGAACTGTCCAATATGTGTTCAAACTTTGTTTCTTCTAGGCAAGATCATCTAGAAATGCTTGTAAAGGCAAAGGGTGGTCATATCTCATATTAAATGTATTATCAGCAGTATCAGTAGTGTATTTTTAGAATAATCATTAGTGTTAAGAACAATTGTTTTATTTTATCAGTGAATTAATTTGGAAAATAAATGTGACAAGCCTTAACCTCTTCTGTAAAACTCATGAAACGTGTTGCCGGAAAAGAAAAACGATCTTATTGACCCACCTCAAAACATTAGATTTTTGGGTGTTTTAAATAAAATATATATATATATATATATATATTATAAATAAAAAATTGGGGGGTAATATATTGTACATATATATAATAATAATAAAAAATATTGAAAATCACTTACTAAGTTATTTGTTGTGCCATTCTTTGAAGTGTTCAACGCTACATAGGCCTGGTTTTTCTGGGCATCCAATGCAACACTTCCTTGTTTGATTACATTTTGGGTAACACACTCAACAGCGCTTGTTGGGATGCATTTGTGAGCTACCAGGCAATGAATGATTCAATGGGAGCGAGAGTGTGAACAGTTTTTTCGGACTTTTGCTTGCGACCTGCACGAGGATTGCTGACAATAAATTTATCGTGAGTAGCCACTCCTTCTGGATTATGCATTTCCAGGATTTGACTTACGATCATGATGATATATCTCTTGAAAGTAAAATTTTCATTTACAATATTTTTGTAAACGAGAAAACTGTTTAGCAGCATACGCATCAGGAAGTGTAGGCCTAGCCTCTTGAACCATACAAGCGATTTACAACTTGGGTCAAAGGGCTCTAGAAGTTGGTGTGCTTTATCAACTCCTCCCATGAGTTTGTTATACTTTTCAATGTGCAAAGGCTTTTTGTAAACTTTTCTGGTTCTACAAAAATACATTTTATCCTTTTTAATCAAGCCGGCCGAATACCTTGTAGTTATTACATGCACTGATCTTCGGTCTTCCCACTTTACTATTAGAGCCTCATAAGGCCTCATAAGGCTCAAGTTTCTCATTAGCACTCCTCTGTTCACACAAATTGTTGCAGTCATTGTTATTTTATGTGTTTCTAAAAAGTGTGACAAACGAGTGCTTGCATACCAGTTATCCACAATTACATGATGTCCAAGTCCACGCATAGAGTCGAGAAGATGAACAACTAATTTTTCAAAAGACGAAAGTTCATATATTCCATCAACATCAGGCAAAGAAAGATTGTTTTCATGATCTTTGCCGTATTATACTTTCCAATTATAATTGTAGCCACTCCAATTTTGTTCACTGTTGCACATAACAAATATCTTGATGCCAAATCTAGCACATTTGGTTTTTATAAATTGTTGAAATCCTAGCCGCCCTTTCCATAAAACTAGAGCTTCATCAATTGAAATATGCTCATCATCAAAATTATCATCACTGAAATCCGACAAATCGCTACTAACATTGTCCATATCACTTTCATCTGGTGCATAGTCACTCCCACTGTCACTGATACCCTCCTCACTTGACATATTTTTTTATGTTAGTTTGGTAATAAATCACAAATTCACAAAAAATAACAATGAAGTTTCAACTACCACAAACCTCTCAGAAGACGCTGTCAGCAACTGAAATGAAGCCTACTTGTCACTCCTCAGTAAAATGTGTAAGCTTCTGATGGGTCAAGAAAACTGGTCATATCATTGAGCAGCATTATGAACACATCAGAGAATCCTCTGACAAGCATTGCGACATATCCACATTCCAACAGAAAGAATTAAAGTAATGATGCCCCTCATTGACATCATCGCATATTATGACATGGCATGGCATGATGCCTACAGTAGCATCATTGTATGGAAGGGGTTAAGTCCCACTTTGCCACCCCCTCACTGCTAAAAGGCAGGATCCCTATTGAGTCCCAAAACACCATTGTTTGGGAGAGGGCCCTTCCTATTACTCTGCAAGCTAACATCCACAGCACCTCCAAGAGCCCCCTTGCAATGCTCCTAGACTATCTAAAGCCTCTGGCTCATCTGATCTTATCAGGCAGCCTAACCATGTCCTCAGATCAAAGCAGCATTTAATTTAGATTTCCATTCTCCTACTTTCCCATTTGTCTCTCCCACAGTGAAATTGCCCTGGTATACAGACTAACTGGGAGATTAGATTCCTTACAACTTTGTATAAACCTAGTGGTTTCTGTCTCCAGGAATTGATTCTTTCCTCTCCTTACCACAGGGAATATCTCTCCTACACTGACCTTAATGCAGTGGCTGTCTACCTTTACCTGGAACAACAGTACACTATGCTTGATCTACATTACTCCTAATGGAAATGTTTCTGACTATCCGTAACCTTATCCTCCAGGTCTACAGACCATTTTGTCCTTTAAATTTTAAAAGGGGGACCCTGCCATGGGCAACTGATGCTGCCCCTTTTTCTATCCCTTATGAATGAGCTGTTCTTCACATGTATGAATGCCAGCTCACCCACCTATCACCATCCTTCCTGTCTTTAGCTTTCCTTTGTCTCTGGTGAAGTGCTGCTCGCTGGACTTTTCTCAGGACATGTTCCAGAGGGATTTGGATAGTCATCACTTCCCAGTTTCTCTCTCACTCCACCTTAACCCAATTATGAGACAGAGCTGGCTTTTCCAAAGGGCAGGCTGGGCTGGTTTCTCTACTGGCATGATGGTAAATTATTTTTGCAAAGGTGAGGAGGCCCTAGTATTCCTCAATGCACAAAATTTCACATCTGCCTTCTCAACTATCCCCCAAACTTCTGGCACCTCCTACCTTCGGCTGGTACCACAGTGCTCTCATCAGTGTAGTGAAGCAGTTCATGTTAAGAAGTGTGAAACTTGCATAACTACCACACTCAGCTTCCTTAACACAAGACCTGAACTGGGAAAGAACAGTACTACAAAGTTGCCTAAAGAGGCTCGCCGTTGCTCTATAAGTTCATTGTATGGTGAGGAAATCCGCCATACTGTCAACAGGGATTGGCACCTCATGCTTATTTAACCCCTTCCACATGACAATGTTATTGTTGGCCTCATACCATGCCTTGTTATAAATTGCGATGATGCCAATGTGGGCATCATTATTTTTACTTTTCACATCAAAATGTAAATATGTTATGATTCTCTTGTGTGCTCATAATGCTGCTCAATGATGTAATGTCAATTAATTCAGTAGTTGCCACTCATGATAAATTTATGATGATCAATACTCATGCAGGTCACAAGTGAAAGAAAGTCCCCCCCAAAATTCATATTTTCCCCCCAATTGAACCATTGGTTGATAGTTTACAAATGCATCCCAAAAGTGATGCAGTGTGTGTTGCCCTATACAGGATTAAATACTTCAAAGAATGTCATAATAAATAAGGTTCTTCTAAACATAGTATCAGTATATGATTTTCAATATTTGTTTCTTATTATTATTTTATATGAAGGGCATATCTGAAAAATATATACATTTTATTTATAATGTGCTTTAGTGTATGCTTTATAAGAATAAAACACAAAGAATCTGATGTTTTGAGGGACCCATATGCATCAAATGGCAATCCCATACCACCAAAGCAAAAAATCCTTCTGACCCCACTTCGCCTGCATAAGCCTCCAAACCCAGCTATAAAACGGTCTATTCCAAAGCACCCCACCTGGTTTTCCCCCATCTGATTGAACTCTGGATTGCTGAATCAGAGTTTGCAGTTACAATAGCAATGATAAGCACATTGACACTGCATCGGACTCACCTGGAAGGACGATCCTCATCCAAGCTAAGCAAGTGATTTCAATCAATAGGCAAAACTAACAGCCCCCCAAAGCTGTTTCAATTGGTCACTTCATCATTGACACTTGCTGTCACAGAAGTGTGTGTGGGTGACCTACCCATGGGCACCACTATATAATTGTCAGTTAAACTGCATTGAACGTAAGTGCAGTATGAAGTTACTATAACAATGGTAATAAGCTTCCTTGATACTGCAACGAATATTCCTGGGGGATGCTTCACATTCATGCCAAACAACTGACCTGTGACAAGATTGAATGTTAAAATGACCAATTCAAACGGTTCTTTTTAGGGATGTAGGATTGGTGTCAATTGCTCAGCACGGATAAGGAGTGTCTCCCATGCAGTGTTAAGCAGGATTACCATTGCTATAGTAAGTGTATACCGTGACTGCATCCATTACAGTTTAACTGAAAACTCAAGCCCAAGTTTCTCTGGCCTACCTGAATACAAAAATAGAATAAATCTAGACCCCACTACCGCCATGAATGCCCCTGCTCCAACCTCTAACAGTGTGAAAACACTGCCCTTCCCTAACCCATCTCAGATCAAAGTTCAATATAACCTCTCAAGAAGACCAGCGAAAGATCATGTGCTGTGACATCATCCTCAGTGCTTCTTGGTTTTCTTGAATAAATGAAAACAATTGTATGAGAAGTCAGAAAGAAAAGGATGTTGGTGCAACCATCTAAAAGTAAGTTGTCTTGAACTTAGGAAAGTAGTTAAATTTTTCCCCCAAAATAAACTTTCTATAAACAAAATGCCTGAATGACCAATGTCTAGAAAATAGAGATCAGATGACTCAAAGACCCACAAAGGGGATGACTGGCATAGCATAGGCAACCATACTGTGGGTGACACATGGAGGATCATATGCCCTCCTAGTCCCAACATTAATACAAAAATAGAATAAATCCAGAGCCCACACACATATTTTCACTTTCTTTACAGATCTCAAATTTATGTGGGAAATGCCTTCATTGCCATTGTGCTTCTAATTTGAGAGAAAAAAAGACAGAAGATTTGATGAAAAAAAATTAGAAATTATCTATCAATATACCACAAATTATTTATTATACCATCCTACAGCGTGTGTCATATAAAGGTGACTAAGTCTAGATAGGGGCCACAAGCCTGGAAAGAAAGCACCTGAATGTTTTTGTTACTGTGAATACAATGACAGTAATAAGAGGCACTGTCCCAAACCCATCTAACCATGCTGGATGGACAATGATGCATGCAAACCCTCAACATAATAAACACATGCTACAGCCTAGCCGAGTGGATACGCAGCTTCTCAGACAGCAAAAGGAAACCCGATTAGAATCAACTTTGTGGTGATTGTATGATGCTGAGGCAATCAGTGAGTGGCTCAGATACAAAGTTAAATTGTAGGTCCTGACTGAGAAAGGCCTCAGAAAAGAAAGTACCAAATTGGTAGTGAAACATACAAAAAAAACCAACAATATATCCACCTTTTATGCCATCAAGCTCATTCTCATATACATATATTCTCTTCATAAGTTTACATGCTATCATTCTCAAAAATGAGAAGGGAGTTTAGTTTGCTTGCAAGCCTTATCAACTTCATCAGTATTAATACAAATAGAATTCAACTGGATGCTATAACCAGAAGAAAAATAACACATCCAAGTTATGTGTGCACTACACAATTTAAAACAAGACATTTTTTATGAATAAAGCTCCTGAATGAAATAGGTGGGCAAAATATTTTAGGAAGGAACTTTAAAACAGAGGAAAAAGCTTCAATGAGTTGAGAAGATTCTAGTAAAAGAAAAGAAATAATGAACCAGAAATCTTAGATGAGTCTCACTCAAATAGTCTAGTGGTCAAGGAAACAAAGGCATTCATGGTAGGAATGGATTTATTAGTCTCTCATTCCACCGGACCACACACAAAGAAGTCAAGGGCTTGCAGTCAGGCCAAATGTCAGGTGCTGTGTGATCGAAGAAATTCTCCAACAGCCAGGCCTCGGTCTTCTTGCTGGTGTCACAGGGGGCAGACCGAGCCTTGCTGCACCCCGGTCAATCCAGGGCTTCACCACTTCACTCAGAATACAGAGGTAGCTGTCAGTTTCAAGCCTGAGGCCCTCAGGGAAGAAGTGGGGTAGCATGCTGTAACCTTTACTGCTGATGACAGCAAGACCATGATTGTCGCTGGAAATTTATTCTGTACTACTCTGGGCAGGTCCTTGGGTGCAACAGTGAGCCACCTGTTGTTCTGGGAGTTAATCATCTGGTCTTGGCAGAAATTCTTCTCATTGAAGAAGAACCACAGCATGTTTGGCTTCAATGGGTACTTCAACTTGTTGATAAGCTTCTTGGTATCCTTGAGTCACTTTTCCTGTATTGCTTGGACTGAAATTGTCCCTTCCTTATATTGTATGAAAACTAGTGAATGTCCTCATGCACCACCAGCATGATGAGCTTTTCAGCCGCATCTTTCTCCATTGGAATGGCATGAAGACTTTCTGGGATCATTGTTGATGATCTCTTGGATTTCAGTAATGAATTCCAGCATTCTGATGGTGTCAGATCATCGACCATGGGTTTTCTCTCTGCTATCAGTTCATATTCGGATCCTGAATCTTCTAGCTGCTTTCTTACTTTTTCCACAATCCGTCTGCTCAAGTTGAGAAAGTCTGAAATCTCTTTGTCCTTCCTGTGCAAATTCAAAGGACTCCATACCTCTTCCACAAATTGGGCATTTAAAATTTTCTTTAGTCAATTATTTTGAAAAAGAAAATAAAGCAAAAGGTCTTATTGTTTTTAAAAAGAAAAGGACTGACAACAACGGTTAAAAAAAAGGAGAGTAAATTGGCAGTTGAAAATTGTGAATTAATACTGTTCACACCCTGTAGATGTCTCTTTGTCAGAAACCATCCTTGCACCATTGAGCTCCAAGCGCAGCCCCAATACAAAAAGAATCTCATAAACATCATGTACAATTTTTGCATAAATAAAAAAAAAAGAAGCTGGAACTTACTGGGAGATGAAACAACTTTGAAAGGGCCTCCAAAACTCTAACCTTCATTTCAGAAGGAAATGAAGTGATATGGCATGAGAAATCCTTTAAACTGTGCTCCATTTCAACGCCTGTGAAAAATGGCAATATGTAAAAAAAAAACAGACAGTGGAGATAAAAACTTCTCAGGCAAGATCTTACAGAGTGACAAGTGAATGTGAGGTATATGGGAGTTGAGAAAGGATGAAAATTAAGTTGCAACTGCATTCTGAGTTAGGTAGGTAGCTTGGGAATGCTGTGTATCCCATGCATCGTAGGTGAGATCCTCTGACTGAATAATGAAATGCACATAAAGATCAGAATCATGATGGTGAGCCCGAAGGAACCAGGGGCATCCTTGTTGGGGGTGAAGGGGAAAGGGTTACACTATCGAGGGAAGGTAAAACACTTTGTTACCCCCCCTGGAGGCGTGGGAGAGCATCACCTGCTTTATGGCATCAGGGGTATGTGGATACGAGAGCATCAATAAGGGACAATAGTACTCCCATCAGCAGGGTTCCTGGATGGAGGAGAGAGTGAGTATGTTGTGCTGCAAAGGTGTGAAGGGAAATAATAGCAGTGTTATGATTGGCTATTGGAATGATGATGCATCCAGAGCTAATTATGCCTGCAAGGTAAATATCAGTGTATCCACCCAATGGGCAACTAGCTCATGACCAATGACCATACTAAAAGTTTTGTGTCCACACTCACTAGGATTTTGATCCCCTGCCATGACAGATTTTTATTTTGCACCCATCTGGTGACTACCTACAAGTTGCTATAATTATGTTATAACCTGGTGCTAGGCTAGATTAAAAACCAGAAAAAGAAACTGCCCCCAAAAATACAAAAATAAAAAATGAAGGAGGAGGAAGCACACTCTGGAATTAGCAGGAGAGCGTGTGACCAACACCAAAGAGTGTCAAATAAAATAAAGGAGGCCAGCCTCCTCCAAAAAGTTAGATATTCCACATTCTGTATGCATGAATCTGTCCCAAGTACAAGAGACAAGTGGTACGTGCACTGCTCCTCCCGATACTGGGACAGCTAACAGGTGCAAAGATCACCCAGACTGGGACATTCAACAACAATCTATTTTTAACATAATTTTTAGCAGCTACCTGGCAACTGTTTACAGGGCATAAGTGACATACACAATCTCAAACTTAACACTAGGCTACAATAAAATGAGTAAAAAAGCAAACAAACCAAGAAAGAATGCAAAAACAAGAAGAGAGAAGCATGCTCCAGCATCGGAGAGAGGCCAGCCTCTTCCAAAAACAAGTCTGTGTTCACAATTTTTATTTTTTATTTTTAATGAGCTCATCTGGCGACTGCCTACTTGGGCATTTAGTCGCTGTATTAAAAACTGCCTAGTACAAGGCTACTTAAAATCTAATACAATAACACACAAAAACAAACAAACAAGCCAAACAACACCAGAAATTGAAAAAAGGGAAAAGGAAATGAGTAGTAAGCCCGCGACCTATAAGGGAAAAAAAACAAACCCTAGTTAAATAATAGGGAGAAGGCTGGCCTCCCCCCAAAAGTCAACAAGTCCACCAGTCAATGTGCATGCACTAGTCCCGAGTACAAGGGACAGGCGGTAGCAACCCCGCCTATCCCGGTACTGGATCAGGTAATGTGCGCAAAGATCACCCAGACTGGGGGATGACACAGTTGTCACAATAGGGTGCAGGCAAGCGCTCCATCAAATAGCGATGTGTCCGATTCAGAGACGACAGAAAGCGACCTGAAGCCATCGCGGCATTGGGGGATAGGTCCATGGGAACAGTTGCGGCGCAAAAGCATGCAACTTTAAGTTCCCTTCGACCGTCTCCCATCTTCTTTACCAAGCAGTCCGAAGAGCTGCCGGTATTCCTGCCATGTAGTCAGTGTGAGGAAGAGCGAAACGCTGGTCCGGTCGCAGAGTCCTCGCGGACTCTTTGGCGCCCTCATCGGCGCGCTCATTCCCCGCAATTCCTACATGTCCAGGAACCCAGCAGAAGATAATCTCGACATCTGCCCGGCTCGCCAAAACTGTGGCGTCACGGATATCGCGAACCAGGGGATGCGGAGATTCCAATGCCCCAAGAGCACTCAGGGCGCTTTGTGAGTCGCTATAGATCACAATCCGGTCTCCGAACCGGGCACATCACGTAATCTCCCGTACCGAGTGATGTATTGCCACCAGCTTGCCTGTGAAGACAGACGCAGCACCTGGCAGAGTCCCGCTGACTTCAAACAGAGGGGATACAGCATAGAAGCCGACCCCCTCTTCGGACTTGGCTGTCACAGGGGCACCGGCTAGCAGAGGAGATCTCTCCTCTCCTTGTGAGGCCTTGGGGACCCAAGCCATTTTAGGAGGAACTTGCCTAGGGGGCGGACTAGGGTTCTGTGCTTGCAACTGAGCCTGGATTCAACCCTATGAAAGATTCTACCATCTGGGGTGGGGTCACCTCAGGTGGGGCCTCCATGTGGCCACCCCTACCCATCCCAAGACATCATATATCCCATTCGAAGTTCCTTTTTCACCTAATGCCCAGCTTCAGCAAACTGGCATCTGTCAAGGAAGAGAAGGGGGAATGTACAGTGACCCCCTGTAGGCTCTTAGTGCACAAATACAGGATGTTAGGGGTCAAGGAGCGATGGGCCCTGCCCTCCCTTGCCTCCTTGAGGAGATTGGCCCTATCGATGTGCTCCCACTGGGAACGGCCGTCACCCAAGGGTGCTTCCAGAGAAGGGGGTGAGGGAGAGTCCCCTACACCCGTAGACCTGGGAGAGGAGTAAACCTCCTCTCTGGTAGAAGAAATTTGGAGGGTTCTCTGAGAAAACACAGGGGAAGGACCTCCATTTTATTCAGTGTAGTTGCCCAAAGGCAGCTTCGGTGATGGTCGAGGGGGTGTTTTTTTTTTATTTATTTAAATCATAATTGAGCATGGTGACCCTGTAATTGTCATGGGACGCAAACCCTCATCACCCTAGACAATAGCCGACAGGACCAGCTGCCGCTATTTAAGCCTACTCTTCCCGCCTAGTGACCTGGCAGCCCATCATCTTGGTGGCTCCTCTAGGAGGAAGAAAGGGCATGTGATGAAGATGTGGGTCGGGATGAAGCTGGTTGTCAAAAACCTACCACCCCAGGCTGGAGCTCAGTGATGAGGGAACATTCCCCCCCCCCCGCTAATTAAACTATTAACTTGGGCTACTAGGCTAGGCTATTACCAGAAATAAATAAGTGAATGTTAGAGTAGTGATATTCTAACTAGGGTAGCCTTGCCCTTGTTATTTATTAGGGAGGAGCATCATTACCTTAACATATTTTTGTATAGCAATTGTAAGTTTTTCAAAGAATCTTTTTTTTAAACCAATACAAAAGGGAAAAAATTGTAGAACAAAATGTTAACTATTTAATTGAGTAAATTTACTTAAAAATCTATATTTTTAATTTTTCCAAAGCAGAATAAACTTTCTGGATGACATTATAATAATGCTTTAAATAAATAAAATGCCTTGCCTTAGTTTATTTGCAAATTCCAGCTGCTCTTGTGGCATTGATACCATCCAACAGCCCCCAGAAAACCAATCTTAGCCGCATCCGGTTCTCTCCTTCGATGCCTCTGTTACAGGAGCTACACTGGTTACCTATTTGCTTCCGTACCTACTATAAATTTCTTCTCATCACCTACAAGGTCCTAAACCTCAAGGCTACACCTTATCTTTCGTCTGCCCTCTCCCATCGTCAAACTCCTTGGGCACTCCAGTCTAACCTCACTCCCTTCCTGAACACTCCTCGTTCTGTCCTCTGCTCGAAGGGTGACCGTTTCTTCTCAGTTTGTGCTCCTACTCTGGAATGCTCTTCCTGCTGAAGTCCGATCTCTCCCTCCCTTGCTACTTTTAAATGTCTCCTGAAGAATCATCTCTTCAGAATTGCCTTCTCTCCCCTGTAAACTTTCTCTACACTCACTACACAACCTGTGCTCTGGGAGGGCTAACAGCACTGAAGGGTGCATTATAAATACCTATTATTAATATTCAGCCATTCTAATGAAATTTGAAACCCTTATGTTGTTTTACATTCTCTTTCGAATGATATAATTGCAAAAGTCCTGCCACGGTTAGCCATGGAATTATTTTGTTTTGGCAATAACATCATAACTATTTGGCCGATTCTAACAATATTTGAAACCTGAAGGTCATAAGGTTATAAATCAGAACAAGTTGGACATTAAACTTTTGAATCTAAGCAATTAATCTTGGCAAATGATGAACCTTTTCACAAAATTTTATTACACATCAATAATATTAGGCATAATCTATATAGTGATCCATAAGTTTGAGTGAGGCATTGGGTACTTGTCATTTGGCTCAACTTTGTGGCAGCTGCCATTTGTTGTAATGCCTTGCGGTTTGGATCCCACATTGAACTGTAGGTCTTCACTGAAAAAGAAACAAGACAGCGAAAACAAACTCACTTCCAGGAGAGAAAATATACATTACATTTCATTCCTTACGTACTGAACTTTCGGAGCACATTTTTCCCCTCAATCGTGTATCCCACATGGCACAGGGTCTCAAAGGCAATAAGCTGCAAGGACAGCTCCGTAGCCCCAGGAGGAAAGTCACATGATACTCGCATAACCTCTCGCAATGCACCCATCTCCTCTTCAGCAAGGACAGTTGGGTGGATAGCACCCAGATGGCCGAAGAACTTGAGCAAACCTTTAAAGAAATGCAGAGGAAGAAATTTACCCAAAAGAATTGCGAATGGAGGCAGCAGGAAGTCAATAAAGTCATATGTCCTGATAAAATTACCCCCCCCCCCCTACATACACACATCAAGAGTTACCTCCATTCAATTATGAGTACCTCATTTTGACTAAAACCTCCAAATTTGAGGCCAGACTCACGTTTTTGAGTGCCAGTGTCAATATTTGTTGTTACAGGAGATTTGAAATGCACTCTCACAAGCCCAGTCTTTACAGTTGGTGCCTGTATTGTATAATTTTTTACTCTTGTTCCAACATGTGTCCATTCTTTTCGTGACTTTCCACACACAAAAAAAAAATCTCAATGGATTGCATCACTTTCCTTTTTCTTTTCAATAAATACCAGCCACTTACCTGGAAGGAGCACTGCTGCCATTGGATCATTCTTGGCAGTAGCAAGAAGGTAAGATAACTTGGACAAAACGCCATCAAGTTTGAGGTGGTGTAGACCCTCAGGGTGCACTGCCAACTGAGACACAAGCTCAAGTGCATTCAGCTGGGTCAGGATATCCCCGCTGAAGATCTCGGAAATGAGGTGACTCAACACACCTGATGCAGCCACAAGATGCAGGGCATTTTCATTAATAAGACTCACTTGCACACTTAGCTGAAATAGGGAAAAGGGCCATTCTGGTAGACACCACAGTTCAACCAACAGACAACCTCCATCTCAGAAAACCACCAAATAAACCCAGTTTTCCTGGATCAAGGGGAAAATAGCTAACTGCAAATAAAGGAACTAAGAACCTAGAAACAATGCATAATAAGACCCAGATGGGATGACTCATGAATCTCCAGCCATCAGTTTTCAATTATAACTACCCTTACCTTAACATTTTCTGTATGACCCTCCTAAAATTTTAGAAACTTTCTGGCAGATATGCGCCAGTTAATTTTTCATAATCAACCATATATTTTCTAGAAATCAATTCTACATTGGAGTATAAGAATAATACCAGTGGTATCGAATGTGAGGCACAGAAGACAACCAAAATGTGACTAATGTAAGAAAAGTAAAAAAAAAAAGGAACTAATTTTAAAAATATTTTTAAGTAAATTTAAATGATTATATTGGTAGCATTTTGTTCTACAAGCTTTTCAAGTTTTATTGATATGAAAAAATCAAACAAAATTCTTTGAAAAAATAAGAATAAATACTAGGCTAGCCTAGTTAAACTATTAACTCAGGCTACTAGGCTAGGCTATTACCAGAAATAAATAAGTAATAGTCTAATTAGGCTAGCCTTGTCCTTGTCACTCATTACTTAAAAATCTATATTTTTAATTTTTCCAAGGCAGAATAAAGTTTCTGAATGACCTATTATAATAATGCTTTAAATCAATAAAATGCCTTCCAATGAAATGCATGATCAACACTGCCTTGCCTTAGTTTATTTGCAAATTCCATCTGCTCTTGTGGCATTGATGCCATCCAATATCCCCCAGAAAACCAATCCTAGCTTTATTTCTCTTAAAATAGTTTTCTATCATCACTAACTCTATAATTTAAGAAGGGGATTTTTGTGAGTATTTGAATAATAATTTCATCTTAGTTTGGTTATGACTTATGTTTTTTTATCAAAGTTATTTCTAATAATTCTTTTATAATATCAAAAAACAAAATGGTGAAGTTCAGAAATAAATATAAGTATCAAAATTTTGTGAAATTTTTAAAACCCAAAGAATTACAAATGGTGAAGTTCAGAAAATTTATTTTTATATATCTTCTATAATTCTATATTTTAGCAACGTGATATTTTGAAAGGGGGAAAATTTAGTTTAGAGTTCCTTTTTAAAATTATTATAATTGCCGAAGTTCAGAAAATTTATAAAAATTTAACCATGGCTGTTTTTTTTTTAGATTTTAAATTTTAATCCTAGTAGCGAAGCGCAAGCCAACCATATCTGGTATTCTTATTCTATTGAACCAAATACTTTGAAAATGTGTGATTCTAAATTGCATTTTTCAAGTTGCCTTTTACGTTTTTGTTTTTTTGTCATGTATTTACACTACGCTGCAGAATCAAGGCAACTTTTTTGTGTGCCACACAATAAAAACTTGAATCCCCCACAGGAATATGTCTAAAGATGCTCTTCTTTCCCCATTGAGCTAAACTCCCAGGCTTTTGGGATGCAATTAAAGGCATAGATCAATGGACAGATTAGTATGTCCTTTCAATGGCCGAGATGGACATGAACAAATTTCCAATAAGACAAAAGAAATTTTTTCCTTGGCCAGAGAATCAACCTAAAAGGCAACTTGAAAAATGATAAATATATATATATATATGATGAAAATTAATGCAATATCGCAAGAAAAGATGAGGAATTAAACCACATTCTCCGAAGACAATTTAATTCAGAACAGTTTCGGTATATCTCACACCCTTTTTCAACTGACACTGGATAGAAAATATAAGAAAAGTGCATACAAACATAACACAAGGTCAGGTCGTGAAAGATCCCCTCTTTTTCTCCTCAATCCCCTACTTGTGGCTAATCTGGGGGAGGGGGGGGAGGCCTAAACATATGTTAAGAGAAGAATCGATTCTACGATTCTTCTTTTAACATAGCCAATTTAAATACCATTTTACTTCCATTGAAATCGATGGAATGATTCAAGTCTCTAACATGGCAGAATATTCCACTGCTTTCGCTGCCCACTCTAATATATTTTTTGTGTTCATACAATCTCTTGTCTAGATTTCTCCCCGTTTCACCTATATAAACTTTATGGCAATCGTTGCATAGTATTGCCATAAAGTTTATATAGGGGAAATGGGGAGAAATCTAGACAAGAGATTGTATGAACACAAAAGAGATATTAGAGTGGGCAGCGAAAGCAGTGGAATATTTTGCCATGTTAGAGACAAGAATCATACGATCGATTTCAATGGAAGTAAATTGGTATTTAAATCGGCTAACTATGTTAAGAGAAGAATCGTAGAATCGAGCTTGATATCGTCAGTTCCTAATTTAAATCTATCTGAGGATCAATTTTCTTTTAATCCTGTAATAAGAAAGCAAATAAACAAAATAGTAAAATGTCAGCCCTTCAATATGTTTAGGCCTAACCCCCCCCCCCCAGATTAGCCACAAGTAGGGGATTGGGGAAAAAAGAGGGGATCTTTCACGACCTGACCTTGTGTTATGCTGGTATGCACTTTTCTTATATTTTCTATCCAGTGTCAGTTGAAAAAGGGTGTGAGATACACCGAAACTGTTCTGAATTAAATTGTCTTCGGAGAATGTGGTTTAATTCCTCATATATATATATATATATATATATATATATATATATATATATATATATATATATATATATATATATATATATATATATATATATATATATATATATATATATATATATTATATATATATATATATATATGCAAAAAATTCCACAGGAAAATGAAAGAGGGATTCATTTTCCTGTGGGATTTTTTGCATCTATTGCTCTACTCACACGCTACTTTGTGAGTTTCTTATATATATATATATATATATATATATATATGTATATATATATATTAATAATGATAAGTAGCCACATTTACACTTCATCAGGCATGCCTGGGCAATGTTCCTCATCCATGCCAAGAGACTGTAGCCAATAAATCAATCATAACAGAACTAAAAAGAACTATCAATCAGCTACTCATGGCTCTATTAACCCATTTATATGAAGAAAAAATCAAGTTTACAGTCAAGTCACAAGCTTTATATGTTGAAATATATGTACACAGCATCGCAAAACCTATTTTATATGGTTATTTTATGCTTTGATGAAACGTTATATTTAAAACTATCAGTATTGCAAAAATGCAACGAGTAGAGTGACATCATATAGCAATAATCTATTTGGACAGGTTTTGTGTTACAAAAATGCAATGAACGGTATAAATGGGTTAACTGCATAGCACTACCGTGTACATTGCACTTTGCCTTGCTATTGTAAGTTATAGCATGCCCCTATGGGTGGGTGAAAACAATCCAATGTATTGCAACAACAAAAGTGAAGGTTAAACTAGCCAATTGATAGATTGTTTTTTTAAGGCTGTTAGAGTGGTTTATTGGATACAGAGACTCTTTTGGTGTGGATGAAGAGCATCCTCGGTTCGTGCTAGATGCAATGTAAAAATAGCTACTCACTGCTATGCTAACTACATACTATCACTGCATATATCGCAATTTACCTTATGACAAATTAATACAGTGATGGTGAGTCATTTCCAGCACTTCTGTATTTTTTCATGTATTGTTCTGTAATTATGCTATTTTACAGAACACAAGACTAATTTTTCATGTGCCATTCTGTACTTTAGAGGAAATTGGACATATTAAGGTAGAGAAGAGAATAGTAGAATGATTAGTAAGAGAGGTATAGTGGTGAAACTTTTTGAAAAAATAGAAAAGAAGTAGTTTAGTTTGAGTTTGAAAGATTTGTTTCCTCATGAAAGGGTATCTCCAACAAAAGTAAGAATAGCATAAAGAGTAGTATAGCATAGTATAAGTTGCTGTTTTTGTACTTTAAGAGTTCCTTTGCACTTTTGTATGGGGTTGTGCCCGAGATTTTAACAGACACCACACTCTATTCCATATTAACACTTTTGATTCTTTCCCATTCATCCTGACAAAAAAAAATTCTGTTCTGCCCTCACAATTCACACAAAAGCAATTCAATAGCTTTTGCCACATTCCAGCCACAACCACTAGAACTGGTTTCTTCTTTAAAATTGACCTGCAAACACTTTGTTCTTTTCCATCCTTTCTAACCATTTCAAAACCTTCCTGGTCAAGGTGTCCTCATTGGTTATAATCATAAAAAAAACAAAAGAATGGTGGTTGACTCAATCTCTCATAACATTTACATTTTAGGATAAGACAAGGAACCATGAAGACCTGTCAGTTTATTCACTTAACTCATCCTACATCAGTCCAGCCAACAATCAGACACAAACCTCACATCCCATTTCAGTTTAACAAACAATGTCAACACATGACAAGGACCATAGAGACTTACTTGAAGCCATGGAGCAAAAACCAATGTGAGCATCTCTACTGTAAAATTTGTGTGAAGATATTTGGAGAGAAAATTGTGAGAAATGAAAATTTGCGGAAGGTATATTGCCTGAGTAGCTCAAAGAGGAGACCACTTAAGGAACTGAGGACAGGCAGAGTGGACAACTCTTACCTGTCCAACTTCCACAATTATGACACCCCCCGCCTTACTATAGGCATTAAAGATTTAAGACTAAATGCTACATTTAATTAATTCATGTAGTTCTTAAAACACGTCTAAACCAATACAAAGCATTCCAACTCCATGGTCTTGCATCACCATGATCTCCTGTAATTGAATTTATTTGGAAGGAGAAAATACCATGCCGTGCCTCCTACATATCTCCAGATAACTTAAAATCGAATTTAATACATTCCTACATAATTTCAAAGATGATAGCAAATGCCTATGCTCTTTCTGATGACCATACTTACTTCATATACTTGGAATCTGTGAGAATCTGATAGAGCAGACACCCAATTCAGGGTTTCCAATCCTTCTCCATAAAAAATTAGCTTTATTCCAGTGGGGAACTTGCAGAGTTTGACTAATGTTTGATGGCTAGCCTTTGTGACCTCCATATTTGCATCTCCAAGACTCTTGATTAAGGTGAGTAATAAAGGTGTGTGTGACAGAAGCAACTTAACTGCTTCTGGACTATCCCCACAAAGAGACAACTGAAAAGAGATGGAGTGTTAAATGTAATAAATTTAAACCTTTTTGATTACTTGTTTTTTAGGTATCAGTATTTATCAATACTTTGAAAAAAAAAATGAAAAAATGACAAGCATTTGAATAAACTCAATTACACAATTCCATGTGTTGAGTGCGCTTTACCAAAAAGAGCAAAATGCAGTACAAAACTTGATAATATGTGAAAAAGTAGAGTAAAGACATTTATTTGGTACAAGATTTTGCCCAATAGAATAAGCGCATCTCTTTTAGTGGCACTGAAAATAAACCGACTTGAATGCTCTTCCCTATTAGACATTAACTTGGCTATATATGATGAAATGATATATACATGTATCTGAGGCACCTGGCAAAGTTCCACCTGTGACAGTAAACTTACCAAAATGCCTACACTTTTTCAAAAGATTTAAACTCTCTCTCTAAGTAACCTAACAGCATAATTTATTGTAATTAAAAAGAAGCCTCTATTACTAGACTACATTAAAAACCACACACCTAAAAAATCCATCAAAAAATAGAATACAAACAGTAAGCGCAAAAAAACCAACAAACAGCAACAAAACAAAAGGAAGAAGCAGGAGTCAGGCTCCTGCATAGGGGAGGCCCACTTCCTCCCAGTGTCAGAACATGTGACCGACACCAAAGAGAGTAAAATAAAATGGAGGAGGCCTGGCATCCACCAGCGAGGAAACAGCCACAGAAATTACAAAAAGATTTAGGCCATATTAATATAAAACAAGAAAAAAGGCAAGAAAATGGCAACACTCAATATGATAAACCTTTTAAATTAAACTGCAATGATGCAGCTATGTGGTTAAATAGCAAATAGCTTGCCACCAGGCATGCCTTATGCAGTGTTGATGAGGCAAACCATTAGCTATTTAACTGCTGCAGGGAGCCCTAAATACCACAGGGGGCCTGAGCATGCAGCTAACAATTTAACTAATTAAATACTATGGATGAAACTTGCCACCTTCCTAACTCAATAATAGTAATAACCCACCTATTGCAGTACTGGAACAGGTACTGTGCAATAAGTTCCCCCAGACTAGGAAATTCAATCAAAAGGTCCCTCACCGTTTGGGTAACCAAGCAATCTTAAGCTTGCTTAGTTACAAAATGTCTATACTTTCGAGAAGAGGAAATTGCAGTCAAGTCTAAGGTCACAAAGAATAATTAAAGTAGCACTAACTTGTCTTAGAATGAGAAGGCGGACTTCCTCATTGGGGTGACTGAGTCCACGTAAATATTGGGCAATTAAGTTTTCTAATGCCAAACATGGATTTAATTTTGTAAGAATATGGCTTAGAACTTTCACACACACACAGATTTGTTTTCTGAAAATAGATTAGTTATATCATTAAAATAGTTTAAAATATTTTAACTTTATTTGCTCAAATGCTGAAATACTACATAAAATAAAAGGCAATATTAGATAAATTGTGTCCAATAACAAGCTGTAAATTAACTAAGTTTGCTATGCCCTGCTCTGTAGAGCAAGGGATTGATTGCTTAGGTATAAAGTGTGGTAGCATAATCAAATTCTCCAACATTCTCCTTCATCTTGTGCTAGTTGTGGAGTGGCTATAGTCATATCAGTCTGATTTTTTTGTGTGATTTCGGTTAAGTACAGCTCTCTGGAGCCTGCCCAATGTCCATAATTACAGCAGATACGCCAGTAAGCAAGCATTGGAGTGGGATAAGACAAAATCTTCCAGATGTCACATGCAGCATACCTAAGCCTTCAACCAGATAAGCTAAATTCACTACCAAATTACTTTTATATAATACCAAGCCAATGGTTCTCCAACTTTTTTTTCACATGAATTTAAAGTGCAAGAGCAACAGGGCCATATCGCACAAGATTTGTAAGGAGAGATTGTAAAGAAAGTGAATGTGTTTGAAATAGAGTATATATACTTGCAGATCCCAATACAGGCTTTGGGGCCAAGAGGGCAGCAAACTGTATGTTTTGAGGCTGGAAGGCCACATAAGGCTCTAGATATCACTTGACATCCCTTTGCAAGTTACTTTTATATGGAATTATCATTTTAAAAATTCTATAATAGTTATGCACATTAAAAAAATAAATAAATAAAACATTTAATGTAAAGAAGATCTATTGACAAGGACATTTAAGTAAAAAAAGTCAATAGTTAACTGCACTAAATATAATAATCACTCAGGGATATTTTTTTCTAATTGCAACAACTATAACTTCACCTGGCCCTGGCCTACAGGGGCATACATAAAGACCTGTCAGGATAATTTAAAATAAAAAGAAAAAGAAAACAAAGAACAGGAAAAAACAAGAATAAAAACTAAGACAATACAGAGGCTTAAGTGCCCTTGGGGCCTATGGACCTAGGTATGCAAGCGACAATGGAACATTTGGCAACTGTGGGTGATGCTCAATCTGTTTAGACAAAAAGCATGATGCACAAATTGAGAGCGGGGATAGGAGAAGAAAAGCAGAATTGGTATGAGGTCTTTTATTCACATTCCACTCATGCCAAACTTCATCAAAAATAACAGGAATTTTTTTTTTTTAGGAGGGCTAGCAAGGCATTAGTACCCAGCCTCTTTTTTTTCTTTAAAGTGCACTCATCTGGTGAGTGCCACCAAGGGAATCAATTCAGCCGATTAATTAGGATAATAAAAAAGAAAAAAAAGCCAAAATGAAACACAATAAAAAAAAAGCAACAGACACCACTAAAAAAAAACACCCCAAAACCTGAACCAAGCAAAAAAGGGAAAGAAACAAAAGCATGCTCTGGCATCGGAGGGGCTGCATCTTTTTGACCCCCGGGTATGCAGCAAACACCAAATAACTATGTATGGAGGAGGCTGGCCTCCTCAAAAGATTCAAGGACTCCAGAAACAAGGTTGGTCAAATCTGTTCCCTAGGTACAAGGGACAAGCGGTAGCGACCTCGCTCAACATGTATGAACATCTTCAGACTAGGACACTCAACAAGAATGTGCTAGGCAATCTGAGAGAATAAACAGTCATGGCAATAAGGTTGAGCGGAGTACTCCCTCAACTTGTTACGAGTTCCAAGAGTGTGTCCAATTCACAGACAACAGAAAACCTGAGGCTATTTAGGTATTGAGGGGAGGTAGGTCAATGGGAAAAAATCATGGCATGATGGTGCCCAACTTTAGGCTCCCATCAGCCATCTCTTTTTCTTTGCCGTCAGACTGAAGCTCAAAAAAGGTCAAACACATTACTTCTGGTGTTGTGGACACTTTGGGAGCAGAGGATGGCATCCTTGGAAGAAACAGAGGCGCCAGCAACCCATGAGCTTAAAAAGCATTCTCTCAGTGGGAATATGAACTGTTGAGAACAGCTTTGGATGCAATGAGAGCCATTGGCAAGTGAGGGAAATCTATGCCCTGGCTTAAAAGCACAATGCACTGTGCATAGCAAGTGGCATGTCCCCGCAAGAACAAACAAACTCTCAATAGGGGATGTGTGGAAGGCTCCAATCACCAGAGGTATACCGGTATGGTGAATCACATCCTTCCACAATTCATGCTTGGCTGTAAATGGGTCAGTAAAGGTGTAACCCTATTAGCACTCCAAGTGCTGAATGTTGCAGAATGAAGAATGTTGATGCAGTGGGTACAAGAGACTCTGAGGCTGCAAATATGGGATGCTAAGGTGAGGCATCAGTCAAATAGAAGACCAAGGAAATGGTGAGAGTCCAGCACTTCCATGCAAACCCCATTTAGAAACAAGTCTGGGTCAGGGTGGAGCTGTGGATGACAGCAAAAGTGCACTACCTTAGTCTTTGCCAAACCTGTGCGCTTTGGCATAGCAAAAAATGAGACTCAATGTCTGTTGGCATCTGGGTTGTACCAAAAGAGATCAAAAGGTCATATGTGTAGAGTGTAGTAAGAACATCTTATGGCAGGACTAAGGTGATAGAGTTGAGTGTTACAGCAAAGAGTGTGACACTAAGGAAAGTTAGTGCTTTTTTGGACTGGAGAGGGCTCCCCCTCAAGAGTATGTGGAATTGAAAATCTCGTAGAAATTCAGATACAAAGATTGGGAGGCATCCCCTCACCCTATTGTGTGGAGGGTCTTCATGATACTGTATCGCCATATCGCCATGCAGAAGCTCTCTTCAAAGAGAAGACACTCACAGGAATGACCATAATGCTTCCAAGAGGCAAAACTCCAGAAGCTGTTGGCCAAATTGGGAGCAGATACCTTGGACTTATTGGGGGGAGGTTGGGCTCACTATGCGAGTCGTTTCCTCTCTCTACCTTAAAATCTACAGTGGGTGGGCTTTGGAAGGGGAGGTCCCAACTTTGGATGATCCACCATCTCTGAGCCACCCAAGACAGCCTTGGGAAAGGGTGTAGGAGCCAGAGATCCTTTGATTCTGTCCTCTTTTTGGGAGGGAAGTTTTAGGAACCCTGGAAGATGGCCTCACGACCACCTTTAGGAGAGTTTCTTCCTGTGAGTCTAATGACCCATGGAGACACACAGCTGTTTTGCCTTATGGGAAATGGTTATCCTGGGGGAAAGGGGGAAGCCCTGGTTTTAACAAGGCTCAGTGTAAACTCTTTGTGTTATCAACTCCTCTAGCAGGGAAGCGCTCTAGGTGAGTAGAACCAGCCAAAGGGCCGCGAATGGGCATAGAAATGACCATGCTTGTAGACCTGGAGGGGGAAGGAGCAGAGGGTGCCTTTTTAAAAATTGAGGCACAAGATATCTAGGGCACTCAAGGACCAAGTCCTTAACTTCATGAAATGAGAGATGATCCATAGCATGAAATGCTAGGATTTCCTTCTCCAGGAGATATGGCCCACATTGCTTCAAAGAAGTGGGGTGAGGTTCTCTGCAATTGACACACTTAGTCATACAGGATAGGGACTTATCATGTATGGTCATTTTATACAGACCGGGTAAACCAGACTTTGCATGTCTAAATGAGATATTTGTATGGCTGAAGTGGTGGCAGTACTATCACCTCTACAGGACTGGCATGAATGCCTTCACAAGGTAAATATACCAACTGGTTGCATCAACTTAGGGAACCTATCACAGTCAAACGTGACAAAGAGCATAGTAGTGAGTTTTAACACCACTCCCTGTTTTCTCATCATACATTCGACCTTGACCATTCCATGGTCTATGGTGATGTCATCTATGGAGTAGTCCCTAATTTACCTAACTAAACCACTCCTTTCACAAAGTGTATTGTAGAGTTCAGCTTCACACTCACTGGTGAGCCATTAAGTGTCAGAAGGGCACTAATCGTGGCTGCCGCAGAGGGATCTGACGCATTTGCTAGAAGGCTCCCATCTGAGAAATGGGGCAATATTGGCTCTCTACCATCAAGCTAGCTAATGCTCTCCTGTGATGGATCAAGTTACCTTTGGCCAACATTTTGCAATCAGTGGAGCGAATAACCTGAAAGCATTTGAAGACAAGTGGGCTTGAAAATGCCAGCTAGTCTTTCAATGAGGGGGGCCTGACTTAATTGAGTTTCCACTCTGCGTACTTGTGACTTTAGTCTTGGTCTATGCACATGCACCCCACATGAGGGCCCCTCAGGGACAGATCTGCCGATCTTGGCCTGGCCACTGACTGAAACATCAGCCAACCAGTCCATCTCAGGAGCTCCTGCAGAGTGATAGGAACCCTTAGTCCTCTTTATCTTCCTCTTACTTTTCTTTTTAGGAGAGGAAGATGTGAGTGAACCTGATTCTCTCCTCCCACTGAAAGGAGCCTCTAGGTCAGACAGACCAGCCTTAGCTAGATCCTTCCCCAAGATGGAGAAAGTCTTTGCTGTCAAAGGGCCACCAGCCGGGAAAAGAGGTCCCTCCTCTCATTATGATTCATCGGTGGCCCAAACAATGAGAAGGGAAGCTTGCACAGGGGTGAATTCAGTTTCAGTGTTTGACACTGAGTTCAGGTTCACCCACATGGAAGATCCTGCCATTGTGGCTGAGTAACCTCTGGGATGATGTCAAGCTCAGGGGGAGCCTCCATATGGCCTCCCCCCCCAAGGCATCATGAATCCCATTTGAGGTACCTTCAGTCAGAGTCAAGTCTCTGGCTGACAAACTGACCTCCATCAGGAAAGAAAATGTCAAAATACATGACTGCCGGGGGCATGGCCTGATGCACCCTGCTTTGCCTTGCCCCTAAGAGGGTTGGCCCTATCGAGTCGCTTCCACTGAGCAGTCAATTTGGGGGAGCAAGCCCAATCTCCTGGCAGTCCCCTTTGATAGAAAAGGGAGGATTGGCATTCGTCAGAAGATGGAATCATCCAAGGGCTACTCCAAAGAAGGGGATAAGGGGAAAAACCCCACACCCATAGGCCTAGGAGAAGAGTAACCCTCCCCCCCCCTCTGGTAGAAGAGGGTTGGAGGGGCCCCTTCAGAGGTGGAGCTGCCTGAGCAAATCCAAAGATGGCAAAGGGGAGGCCCCTTTGATGCATGCGGATGGTGAAAGGGGAGCCACTCCATCTGTTCAAGGGTGTCTTGTGTTATCTTGGCCTCCCCAACACCTAGGTAGGATGAGGCCACGCTTGGAGGTGGATCCCCATCTGCAGTCGCACTATTGCCTTCTATTGTCACCATACTCGTAGAAAAAGAAAAAATTGGGTACATGGAAAGAATTTTTATTTTAAATATCTCATCTGGCAACTGCCTTCTAGGGCATAAGTTGTCGTACTCAAGCTAGCCTAAATCTAGGCTATATTAAAAGTCAAATTAAAAAACAACAAAAGAAATAAAAAACAAGCAAAAGAAAAACAAACAAATTGAAAAAATATAGAGCGAGCTCCGCCGACGGGGGAAGGCCCACCCTCCCCCGCTGAAGAAGACCACAATCCATAGTCAAGTATTAAATAACAGGGAGAAGGCCAGCCTCCTCCAAAAGTCCACAATAGGGCGCAGGCGAGCGCTCCATCAAATGGCGATGCGTCACACGAGTGTGCCCGATTCGGAGATGAGAGAAAGCGACCTGAAGCCGTCATGGCATTGGGGGATAGGTCCATGGGAACAGTTGAGGCACAATGGCACGCAACTTCAAGTTCCCATCTTGTATGCCAAGCAGTCTGAAGAGCTGCCCGCATTCCTGCCATGTAATCGGTGTGAGGAAGGGCGAAACACTGGTCTGGTCGCCCAATCATAGCAGACTCTTTGGCACCCTCATTCCCAGCAATTCCTACATGTCCAGGAACCCAGCAGAAGATAATCTCGACATCCGCTCGGCTTGCCAAAACTGTGTCATTACGGATATCACGAACGTCAAAATCAGCTGTGAATGCAGTGATAGCTGTTGGCGACTGAGGGAGGCACCGGGCTCACGCATACGGGTGAATGATGCACTGTACACGGCATAGAGCGAGTGGCATCTACCCTGCATCGACGAGTAGGCTCTCAATGATGGAAGTGAGGAAGGCAACGGTCGCCAGGCGAAGGCTGGTGTGGTGGATCGAGTCCACCTTCTGAAATACACACTGGGCTGCGGATGCATAAAACTTGCACCAGTAGCTGAACGTCATAGAACAGAGAATATCCATAGCACAGGTACAAGAGACCCTAAGGCTGCGAATATGAACCTCCCAGGTGAGGCATCGGTAAAATAAAAGAGCAAGGAAACGGTGCGATTCAACCACTTTCAGGCTAACCCCATTAAGAAACAAGTCTGGGTCTGGTGGAGCTGTGGATGGCGGCAGAAGTGCACCACCTTAGTCTTGGCCAAGGAAAACTGAAACCTGTGCGCTCCGGCATAGTGAGAGATGCGGTTCAATACCTGTTGGGAGTGGATGCTCCAGAGTTGGCATCTGGGCCGCGCCAAAAGAGATTGAAAGATCATTCATGTAGAGTGTAGCGAGAACATCTTCCGGCAGCACCGATGTGATGCTGTTGATGCTCAGGGCAAAGAGTGTGACAATGAGGACAATTCCTTGCAGGACACCCTCTTCCTGCTCCATTGGGCCGGAGAGGGTTTCCCTCCACCCGTATGCGGAATTGATGATCCTGCAAAATTCTGTACCGCCATGCAGTATCATTGGCTTCTCCAGATTGATTTGGCAGGAATCTGGGAGGAGACCCTCCACCCAGATCCTGTTGAACAAATCTAAGAGAAACGCCATGCCTTGCTCACCCAGGTGTCGAAGCATGAAGCAAGAGTGGAATGCAACTCACTCAGAGTAAACCCTGGCCGCTGTTTGCCAGACAATCTGCTGAAGGCGCCGTCACCTTCAAGGACTTATTGGGGATGGGGGGGGTCATTGTGCAAGTCTTTTCCTCCCTCCGCCTCGAAACCTTAAGCAAACGTTGTGGCTTTGAAGGCAGGGGGACCTATTTTTGAGGACCAACCATCTCCGAGCCACCCAGCCCACCACTAGGCATGGGCAAAGGAGTCAAAGCTCTTTTGTTGCTGTCCTTTCAGGGGACAGCTTTAGGAACCCCAGAAGATGGCCTGACAACCAACTTCAGGGGTGTTGCCTCCTGGGAGTCTAACGACTCGGTGGAGGCATGTGGCCATTTTGCCTTATGGGAATCATTCATGCTGAGGGAAGGAGGGGGGAGCCCTGGTTTTAGTCCGGGCTGGGTGTGAAACCCTTTGTGCCGCCAGCTTTACCAGGGGAGCACCTGAGCTGAGTAGAAGTCATTTTAGTGCTGCAAATGGGCGTGGAAACAACCGTGCTCTTTGGCCTGGATGGGCCAGGAGCAAAGGGTGTCTTTCTAACCATTGAGGTGTAAGACGTCCCATGCAGAGCTGGGCGCACCATGACCGAGTCCTTAGCCTCGTGTAATGAGAGTCAATCCTAGGCCTGAACGGCCAGGATTTCTTTCCCAAAGAGATATGCACCACATCGCTTCGAAGAAGTGGGGAGCGGTTCTCTGCAATTGACACACTTGGCCACACACGATTTGGACTTATCGTGTCTGGCCTTGGAGCAATTTACACATACTTCGGATGACCTCAACTTTGCACGTCTACATGAGCGATTCGTATGGCCGAAGCGTGACAGTAATAGCACCTCCGCAACATTGGCACGAATGCCTTCACACGGTAGCAGTACCAACCGGACTGCACCAACTCAGGGAGCTTGTCACAGTTGAACGTGGCGAAGAATGTAGGGGTGAGTCTCAAGGCCCCTCCCCGTTTTCTCATCACACGTTTGACCTTGACCACCCCATGGTCAGTCAGCTCTAAGGTAAAGTCCTCAATGGAGTAGTCCACCAGTTCCCTCGCATAAACTACTCCTTTCACTAAGTTCATGGCCTACATGCTGCCATCAGTGGAGCAAACAACAAGGAAGCGTTTGAAGCCAGCGGGTTCGAAAACGCCAGGTAACCTCTGAGTGAGGGGCCCCGATGTTATAGAGGCTCCGCCCTGTGCACTTTTGGTCTTAGTAATAGTTTGGGGCTCCGCACACAGGGAAGGGGGGAGAGGGGCCAGATGTGCCAATCCTGGCTTGGTCGCTTGCCAAAGTGGCAGCAGACTCATCAGTCCCTGCAGACCCCGCGGATGGAAAGAAGCCCCAAGTCTTTTTTTTTTTTGCTTTTTCTTTTTAGGCAGGAGCCCCCAGGCCAGATGGACCGGCCTCAGCCACGTCCTTCTCTGAGATGGAGAAGGTCCTGGCAGTCGCAGGGGCACCAGTCGAAGGAGATCCCTCCCCTTCTTGTACTGCCTTGGAAACCCTAGCCATTTGAGGAGGACCTTGCATGGGGGTGGACTCGAGTTGGGTGCTTGGCACCAACCCCGGATTCGCTCCCATGGAAAGCCCTACCATCTGAGGCTGGGTTGCCTCAAGGACCGCGTCTATCTCAGGAGGGGCCTCCAGTTGCCCCCCCCCCCCAGGACATCACAGGTCCTATTGGCAGCAGCATCATTAGTCATGTCTGGGGAGGCACAGGCCTTGTCCCCGGTAGGTTTAAAATTCTAGCCAGCATGTCCTTTGAGGGAAGCGACAGAAGGGGCCTGGCTTCCCTCTCCCCCCTAAGGGGGGGGGTGCCCTACTGAGCCGCTTCAATGGGGAGCAGTCAGCTATGGGCTGCCTGCTGGCTTTCTTGGCAGTCCCCTAGGAAAGAAAAGAGGGGACTGCTGCTGAGAAGAGGGAGGTGCCTGAAAGCGCCTACACCTGTAGGCGAAGTAGAGGAGTAAGCCTCCTCTCAGGTTGAAGAGTTATGGAGGGTCTCCTGGGAAACCACAGGGCGAGAAACCTCCATTTTCTCTGTGGAGCTGCCTGAGGGCGACTTTGTTGGTCTTACAGGGGAAATGGGGAGAGATTTTAATTTTGTTAGGTTTTCATTCATGGGCATGGTGACCCTCTTTTTCTTACGGGAAGCAAACGCTCATCACCACTCGCAGTAGCTCACTCTGCAAGGGGTGCATATGAGCCTGGAAGAGACAGGTACCACCATTTAAGGCAATCCCTCCCACCTGGTGACCTCGCAGCCATTCAGCATGGCGGTTCCACCTTGGGCACGGTGTAAAAAAAAATAGAGGGTGAAGTGAGAAGAAAAGGGGATGTGAGGAAATGTATGGATGGGGATGAATCAAGTTATCAAAAACCCACCATCCCAAACCGGAGCTCAGGGGTTAGGGAACATTGTCCCCTCCCCCCTCAGCCCCAATCAGGGATAGTTGGCTGAGAAGAAGGTCAGCATCTACCCTGTGAAATTAAATTAGTGGCTGACTAGAGAAAGTTGTGGGAGAGGTTGTATGAAAAGCGAGGAAACACGGGGAAAACACAAGTGTCTGAAAGAAGGACAAGAGACTAAGCTGGGGTGGGACGTACATGGAAAAAAGATACTATGACCCCTCAATGACTTCAGAGGTTAAGAGAAAAATCTCCATAGGATCAGAAAATTCCAGAATGTGACCATTTACACATAATCAGTCCTGATCCAGCATTGATGGATTATATGTTAACCTAGCTCCCCATTTAGGCAAAACTGTCCTAGAATTTTAATCATAAAGAATGGCACCAGAGTAGCCACCTTATATGTGTACAGAGTCGACGGTTCAGCACACACTGTACCTAATACTTTCCCTAGCCAGGGTGCTTTTAGCCCTTGCAGCGCATAGGGACCTCGCAGTATACACTGCCACTTGTCTAAGGCTCATAAGAGGATGAAAGTGCACCAGGCAACCAAAACCTCTGTAGATAAATGAGCAAGTTTAGAAAAGGTTAAGGGAGTATGTAATAAATAGAGATGGGACGATTCCCCCAAAATTGGGGATTCTGATGCTGAGTCTGATTCCAGTTATAAGTTACTATTCCGATGCAGATTCCTCCACAAAGTACAATATTGAATATATGATATATATTGTTAAAAAACAAATGTGATACATATTATAATTTGTTATGTATTGCAGCTTTACTATTAGTAATTGTCAATAAAGATTATTAAATAATAAATATAATAAAACTTATTTAATTTCTTTACGTACCATCAATTCATAATTCCTTCCATGTAATAATAATATTATTTGATACTTCAATAATGATTAACAAGGTTAGTTGTTACATAAACTAAATAGAATATAGTAAACAAATAAATGTAAGATGAATATTGTGCCTAAGTTTACATAGTATCTGCTAACAATTAATCTTCTGATATAGTGCTTTCTGCTGGAAGTTTGGTATCATCAGTCATCACAACCAAGTGAATTTAGGCTTTTGATAGCGAATAATTAATGCACAGTTTATGCAGGAAATTGTAATTCAAATCAGACTAATTCGATGTCAACTAATAATAACTAATGTATTAAATACTATTAATAATCAGCTATTATGATATTATTACTAAATATTTAACATAGGCTGGGAGTAGGAAGCACACACAGTATAACTTACTTCTACAGTGGTTGGTAGTTAAATGAAGCACAGGACTGCCTAAAGAATTTTAGCAAAAGTACCTAAACTTGCATCAGCTGTTCTAAATGATGCCTGAGCCTTGAGCAGGCCTTCATTTCATGCATACAAACAATTAAACATACAATATATTTCTTATACAGTCAGATCTTCAATATTAATTGATATTAAATAGTGATGCATTATGTAAATCTATTAGTAAATAACTTATTAATGTTATAATTTCACTGAATAATAGGACAGATGAGTAGATAAATAACTTGATTTACACTAACAAGAAATAAACAATGTTTAAAATTTTTATTCAGCTATTTGACAAGTAGAAAAAAAAAGAAGTTAAAAACTTAAAATAACACTGTTGAAAGAGGAAAGAGTCTCTGTACTGAAATTTTGAAGGCATCATTTTTGGAATCGGAAAACTAGGATTCTTACAATTCCTGATTCTGAATAATCATCCCATCTCTATTAATAAAGAGAAGTATTGATAGGCGGGTCCACTAATGGGTAGGATACTTGATCACATATTATTATCATACCCTAGTGCTAGGTGATCCCTGGATGGTATGCAGCCCACCAAGGCACCATGGCTACCGAACACTCCTCCTGGTACAGAAGTAGGGGGAGAAAAGGTTCAGGGGTTAGCCATAATGATGATAATAAATAATATTAAGTAATAACATATTACTACTAATAATTCTAAATAATAATAATACATAATTAAAATAGTACACAAAAATGATACGCAGTAATAGTAATATACAATAATTTATATATATATATATATATATGAATGCAATGTTCTGCAGGAAAAATGAAAAAGGTGCTTCCAAGTACTTTCAAACTTTATTCAGTTCATTCTCAAGAATAACTACAAGAGAAAATAATATAATAAGGGTATATTTAAGCTAATAAAAGATAAAGGACCGTCTCTAAGACAAGAAATCACTAATGAGGAAGTAGGAGAGGGATGGGTAAATTCACATTAAGATTTAGCTATAACAGGTAGCAAGATCAAACCGAGAGGCAAGAAAGAGTCAAGAACAGAGCCAAAGGGGTTAAAACGATTAACGGATAAAGCGATAATCTAAAGAGAGTGATTAGGAGAGACACGAGAAGTAAGCAGATACACGTAGGGGAGAGGAGCAAGGGGAGAGGAGCAAGGAGAGAGGAAGAGAAATAAAATAATGTTAATACAAAATCAATGCAATAATTAAATTGATAAATCGGGTGCCCATAAAAATTAAAATTGAAAAAAAATTTAGGAACATAAGTCAAAACTAATTTCTTTAAGAATGAGTTTTTTCATAACAGCATCAATTTTAAAAAACCCTGAGGAATGTTAAAGTTATTAAATTGGCTTATACACTAACATTGAACAAGGTTTCTTTTAATTGAGTCATTTGAGTGAAAAATAAATTTTGCTGAATTCCAATTAATTAAGTGGTTATTTTCAGACATATGCACAAAAAATGCACTATTATTTACAGCTCTCCTAACATTGTATTTATGCTGATTAATACAAACAGATAATTGCTTTCCTGTCTGTCCAAAATATTTACTTGGACAAACAAAACATTCGACCAAATACTCGCAATATTATTACAATTATTGTGAACTAGAATATTTTTTATAGTTGGTTCATATTTTAAAGCAACTGAAATGCTGAAAGTTTTTTAAAAAACAGGGAAGGTCAATGAAACAAACAGAAAGGTAAAACCAAAATGTTTTTAACATTAAAAGGGATAGCAGGAGCTGTATTATAGAACGTCTTTTTTGCAGAGGAAAGACAATTTAGAAGAAAGGGATAAGGGTAACATAATTTATGGCCAATTTCAAAGATATTGCAGAATTCAGAATCCATATATTCAAGAATAACAACTCATAAAGCCTGTAAAAACATTGAGGAAAAAACTGGACTTTGACTTTACGACTATGCACAGAGTAAAAATGAATATAAGAGTTTGAATTAGTAGGTTTGCAATAGATTGAGTATTTAAAACCAGTCTGTTTTCTATGAATAAGAAGATCGAGAAAGGGAAGGGTTCTATTATTTTCAACCTCATGGGTAAATTTAATGGAAGGGATGAGTGAATTAAGTAGGTAAGAAAGCTATTAACATCTTTAGAATTAGGCCACAGGCAAATGACATCATCAATATACCTGTACCAAATAATAGGGAAGCCAAGCATTTTTTTGCAACCAGTTCTGCCATGAGGAGAGTTCAAATCAACCCAATGATGGGGCTTCCCTAATTTGCACCAGGCCTGGAGGATGGGCAGCTCCTCCAGGTACCACGTGTAATAGGCTACACAGGGTACACCCCTGCATGGCAGTATTTACTTGAGACAGAGCTCTTGTAATTCACCAATAATAATCTACAATCAATCCAACTCCCAGAGAGATGCTTTCTAATTCTCACTACTTACATCTGCCATTATATAAAGCCAAACCCTTTTGCCTTTGATATACTTTTGAAGATGAGAAAGACTTAGGAGTAGTAGTAGATAGGTCACTGAAATTTTCAAAGCAGTGTATTGAGGCAAAAAATAGAGCAAATAGGGTGCTAGGTTACATTAAAAGAAATGTTAGCTACAAGAGTAAGGAGGTCATCCTTAAACTATACAACTCTTATGTCAGGCCACATTTAGAGTACCGTATACAGGCATGGTCACCACATTTTAGACATGATATAAATTTATTAGAGTTAGTACAAAGGAGGGCAACAAAAATAATACCATCCCTGAAGCACCTTGAATATGAAGATAGACTGAGGGGATTAAATATGTTTTCATTTGAAAGAAGGTGTGTGGGGGGAGATATGATTGAGCTTTTTAAAATCTTTTCTGGGATGGATAAATTGGATTTCAGCAAGTTATTCGAGTTAGAAGGTAGTAATAGAACTAGAAGCTACCACTTAAAGATTAAAAAACAGAGGTGCAGACTGGATGTTAGAAAATATTTTTTCACTAACAGAGTGGTGGATTATTGGAATAGTTTGCCACCTGAGACTGTAGACAGCCCAAACTTGAATGTTTTCAAGCGCAGATTGGATGATTATATGGGGATGGAGGGTTAATTTCTTACTTTTTGGTATGTGGATATGTTTCTTTACTCATTCCTGTGGATGCAGTTTCTTTTTATTGTATATTTTGGGGGACTTTGATTTTTTTTTTTTGACAGACTCCTATGGAGGCTTTAAATTATATATTGTAGATGCATGGTTGGACATTCCTATATATTGTTAAATTGTATATTGTAGATGCATGATCTGACAAAATCCTATGGATGCATTATGTAAATTCTATAAGTAAATTTAACGAATTGAGTGCGGACGGACGTGCGATAGAAGCTCCCTACAAATTCTGTGTTTTGAATGATTTTTGTGAAACGAACACGATTTGTGAACAAAGAAAAGGAATTTAGTTATTGTTGAAGCGAATGTGATATAAACGGACAGTATTATTTCGCCACGAAGACCCAAATTTTTGCCCCGTTTAAAAAAAAACACCGCCACGGCGACGTTGAAACAAAAGGTAAACAAAGACTCAAGATGGCGGAAGGTGGACGCCGTCGCGCTAACATGAGTACGCTTAAAACCTAATGTAATGGCAAAAGAAATGCCACAAATAATCAGAAGGACATGGATAAAGATAACACTATCCCTAAAGGGGAAGCATATAAGTGCGGTGAATGTGGTGAGTTGGTAAAAGAGAGTGACAAGGCCATAGAATGTGAAATATGTGTACTCTGGTTCCACACAAAATGCGCAAAAGTTTCTGACAGCCTGTACCAAGTATTAACGGATGAACCAGACGAATGCCACTGGTACTGCCAAAACTGCAAAAGGGGGGCGAAAAAGCTCTACCAGAGTATAGTAGCAATGACAGGTGAAATACAGAAGGTAAATGAGAAAATAAACCAAGTGAGCCAAGAACTAAGCGATGTGAAGATGAACCTAGGAGAGAAAGTGGGGGAACTGAGTGACAACAACATCTCTTTAGAAGCCAGAATTCTTCGACTAGAGGAAACACAGCAGTGCTTAGAGGTAAACCCGCAACAGACAGGGCTTGGGAGATTAACTGAAGAACAGCTAATTGAGCAAATAGTCAGCAAAACAACTGACCCAGTAACAAAATCATTGACTGACAAAGTAGATCTGAAATTGAATGAGAAGGAAGACCAAGAAGCTAGGAAATTCAACCTTATCATACATAATGTACCTGAGACAAACTCGAAGGAGGGTGACATAAACAGGGTAACCGAACTTATTCAGGAAGAGTTTAAACTTAAGATCAACATCAATAATGCACAAAGGATGGGAAAGCCAAACTGTGAATGTGCCCGACTACTCAGGATAACAATGGCCAGCTTAAGTGAGAGGAAGCAGATATTGATCAAGGCCAAAGAATTACGTCATAGCTCGCACCCTATCCACAACCAGATTTATATACATCCTGACCTAACCAAGAAACAATTCGAGGAGTCAAAAAACTTGAGGGAACAACTGAAGGACCAACGAGTAAAACAACCAAACAAAAGGTGGATAATAAGAAAGAGAAAAGTGGTGGAAACAAGCGAACAGAACTAAGAATATCCTATACCAATACAGATAACTCACTTATGAACAAATATGACGAGCTCTGTGCTTTAGTAAATGACAAGCAATATGATGTAATACTAATAACAGAAATTAAACCCAAACATGGGGAAGTGCCAGAGTTATCTGTTATGCAAATTCAGGGATACGATATATTCACCAGTGATTTATATGCAGAAAATACCAGAGGGACATGTATATATGTAAGATCTACACTTAATGCTAAACAGATCAAGCCACCAATGGACTCATTCCAGGACTGCACATGGGTAACTATACAGGGAAGTCACAACAACAACTTGCTTTTAGGGGTCATCTATAGATCCGGTTCGCCTCTACTTGCAACTACACGAGACACAGCGTTACATGATACTCTCAGGTGGGCAACTAACAAACGGAAAACTCATCTACTCATCACAGGAGATTTTAATCATCCGAGCATAACCTGGAACCCATCACCTCAAACGCTGAACATAGAAAATCCAGACAATCCTGCATCCAGATTCGTTGAATGTGTACGAGATATATATTTACATCAGCACGTCACCCAGCCAACCAGATATAGAAATGAGCAGACTCCAACATTAGATGATCTTGTGTTTAGTAATGAGCAAGAAATGATTGACCAACTAGTACATCATGAGCCATTAGGAGCAAGTGATCATGCCAGATTGGACTTCAAATTCATCTTCTGCACAACACCTCAGGAAAAGAAGAGGACAATATGGAACTATGAGCAGGCAGACTATGAAAAAATGAGAGAAGATCTAAGCATTGAATGGGACGAATTGCTTGCGGGCAAGTCGACACAAGAAGCCATTGATATACTACAATCAAGAATCATGAAGGCAGTGAGGGATCATATACCAACAAAAAATTTAAAGAGTAAGAACAAACCACTATGGATGAACAAGGATGCCTTCCGCAAAGCTAGGAAAAAGTACCACGCATGGATAAGATATCTGAATACAAAGAGCAAACCTGACTGGATAGCTTACACAGAAGCTAGAAATTCAGCTACACATGCATCAAGGCAGGCCCGTAGGGAATTTGAAAAAAAATTAGCAAAGGAGGCCAAGACCAATAATAAAGCCTTTTGAACTATGTCAACAACCGCAGGAAAACTCGAACTGACGTAGGTGACCTTAAGGATACACATGGTTATTTTTTAAGTGATGATAAGGATAAAGCCGAAACACTAAATGAGCAATACTTTAAGACCTTTACACAAGAGGACAGAATTAAAATTCCAGACTTTGAGCCTAAACCTCTCCAGTATGAGGCACTAGGAACAATAGAAATTACAGAGAGCATGATTTTTAAGCAACTGAATTCACTTCGAACTGATAAATCTCCAGGAAACGACCACCTACACCCTAGAGTTCTTAGAGAAGTAGCAAAGGAAATAACCAAACCTCTGACAGCAATATTCCAATCCAGCATCACCAACTCCGAGCTTCCAGAACAGTGGAGGGAAGCGAACATCACTCCCATTTACAAGAAGGGAAATAAGGCTGACCCAGCCAACTATCGCCCAGTATCTCTAACCTCAATAATGTGCAAGATGCTAGAGAGAATTATCTCGGAGGCAATGATACAACATATCAAAGCCAATAATCTTAGATGTGTCCAACAACTTGGTTTCTCTAAGGGAAAATCCACAGTAACAAATCTCTTAGAAGCGCTGGATATATGGACAGAGGCTCTCAGTCACTGCTTACCAGTGGATATCATTTTCCTGGACTATGCAAAAGCATTTGACACAGTCCCACATGAAAGACTACTTAGAAAAGTGAAGTCACTTGGTATCGTCGGTGACCTCCTGCAGTGGATCCGTGGTTTTTTGACGGAGCGTAGGCAAAGAGTGGTAGTAAGTGGTACAGCATCATGTTGGAAACCAGTTACAAGTGGCGTACCACAGGGATCTGTGATGGGCCCCCTTCTCTTTATGATATTTGTCAGTGATATACCTGACAAACTACAAAACTTCATATCGCTCTTTGCAGATGATACAAAGATATATGCAGCTGTCCAAAACTGTGAAGGCAACTCCCATACTAACTGTTTACAGGCAGACTTGAAAATGCTACAAGAATGGTCAGTTAAAATGCAAATGAAGTTCCACCCTGATAAATGCAAAGTAATGCACATGGGAAATAGCAACCCCCAGCACAAGTACAAAATGACAAGAGATGATGGAACAGATCACAAACTACAGAACACCATGGAAGAGAAGGACCTGGGAGTCCTTATTGATTGCAATCTAAGCTTTAGTAACCACGTCCAAGCTCAAGTCAACAAAGCCAACAAGATACTTGGACAATTAAGCATACATTCCAATATCTAGACAAAGATGCCTTCCTCCCCCTGTACAAGAGTCTTATTCGACCCCATCTGGAGTATGCATCAGTAATCTGGTCTCCAAAAACTAAAAGAGACAGAGATATGGTGGAGAGGGTACAGCGTAGAGCAACACGCATGGTTCACAGTATCTCTCATCTCTCCTATTCAGAGAGACTAAAAGCCCTTAATCTACCTACCCTGTACTTTAGAAGACAGAGGTCAGATGTTATGCAACTATATAAGATTTCACATGGACATGACGAACTGCAAATAGGAAACCACTGTAAGCTGTGCGACAGGTCAATGTTTGCTCCGGGTCTCTCGACTAACACAAGAGGACACTGCTTTAAGTACCAAGTGCAGAGCTCGTCTGGTCAAAAAGCCAATTTCTTCCCGACAAGAGTCACTTCAATGTGGAACAAACTCTCAACAGAAACTGTAACCAGCAAAACTGTAAATATCTTTAAGTCAAGATTAGAAAAAGAATGGAAAAACCACAAAGACCTACACAGTTATATATTCACATATTGAAAAATCCGTTCTGCATACATCAACTAAAAACAACAGTACGGTCTCATTACCCAAGAGGGTACCTATCAACCGGGATTCAAGGTAAATTATGTGGGTGGGATTTGACGGATGCGGATGACCTTTGATAGGCTCTTGTGGCTTTTGTCATCCGTGAAATTATGTTATGTTATGTTACTTGTTCTTGGACTTAAGATGGAGGCCACTCACTTTTGAAAATAGTCTCCAGAATAAAATTTTTTTCCAAAAAACTGCATCTCATTTTCTCATTGTTAAAATCGAATATCATTAAAAATACTAAAGAAAAACTACACAGTTAAAGGAGAGCAGATGCCTCTACTAATTCTAAAATTATCAAATATTCAAAACAATAATTAGTAGAAAAATTACTTCTTAACACTATAAGAAGGAAAACTTTAATCATAATCTGGTGACAACTTATTTCACATTTTGAGAAGAATAAAAAATATACTACTTACTTGTTGCTAGAATTAAGGACATCAAATAATGGATGAATATATGTAATAGGATAATTATTTTCAAATAAAGTTTCAACATCTTTATGGGGAACAGAAATCAAACTAGTTTGTATTTCAATTAGCAGTGGAAGAGGATCTTCTGATAATGAAATTCTCTTCATCTGTTCCAGGATTAGTTCCATTTTTTAAATCTTTTCTGCTTTAAGTTTAAAATAATACTAAAAATAAGAGAGGAAATTAGTTATATTATGTGTACATCTTATTTTTGGCCAATTATTGTAGAATAGTGAAAAAAAACAACAGAAAACAATGAGAACAGCATTTGTAGGCGTAATTTCATGTGTAGATTTTGAACCACACTTGTTTTACTATGATCTACCATTTTTATAAAATTGAGTCAGTGAGTTCAAACCAATGTTACAGTTTCTAAGTATATTTATTTATTTATAAATTTTTTTAATTCAACTCAAAATATACATTGTATTTTGCCTTACAAATTTTACTAATTGTATTTTTGTGACAATGCCTAGAAAATGTAAAAAGTCTGCAAAGGTGGTTTAGGCCATCACTCAGCAGGACCACCAGAGGACACAACAGGAAACTGCAGGTCCAAAATCAGCCAAGTCCAAGGAACCACTTCTTTCCAGCACAGGTGACCCAGGCTTGGAATGTCCTCAGCCAGGAAACGGTAACACTTCAGTTTGGGAGCACACGGTAGGTGGCGCTGTTTATAGGCTACAATTTTGGGCTACAATATATGTCTTATGATGTCAGACGGTAGTGTCAGATGTGAACAATTACGGTGTTATATGTTTTTGTATATGAGTATATACTGGGGGGCTGTGCCCCCCAGACCCCCCCCCCCAATTGATTGAAAATCAAGATCATTGCAGGGTGGTCCCCCTGCAGTGATATCTTCCCCCACAAGCAGTCCCCTTGAATTTACTCTTTTTTTCCCCCAACAGCTTTTTACTGGCAGAAAAACCTAACCTAATGACAAACAATACTTACTTTTATAGGTTTCTTGATTAGTTTATGCACCTCTAAATACTCTAAAAGTTATTTGTGGTCATGCAAAATAAACCTGAATTTGAATAATGAAGAAGCACAACTAGAGCACAAAAAAGCCATAACGAAAGAGAAACAAATGCTAAGCGGGTTCTATTTATAGCTACGGCATTGCCAGTAAGAAGCTGTTATCGTTCACTGAAAAACAAAAAAAACAACAATAAAAGACATCAAGAAACCTTACCTAACTTAGAAAAAACTATAAACGAGCAGAGGCGCAGATATTTAGTAAATAATATAGACTAAAAGTTACAAATCCTAAAACAACAAAAAAATTATAACACCGTAATTAGTCACATCTGAAGCTACTGTCTGATGTTATAAGAGATATATTGTAGCCCCAAATTGTAGCCTATTAACAGCGCCACCTACCGTGCACCCCAAATCTGAAGTATTACCCAGGAAACTATCAACACACCCACAGTCAACGCATTCAAGACAAAGCTCAAGAAGGAATGGAGCAACTGCCCTGACAAATTCAGCTACAGATTCTCCTATTAGTGCCTATATGAGGCACTATTAACAAGCAATGCTGATACTCTGAAGAGGATCACCCCACCTTAGTATGGGTCTAAATACCCTAATCGGGTAATAAATGACCATACTTAAGGTAAATATCTGAGGTTTGCTGACAGTGAAGCAGTACAAAACGTAAATGACTTCTCATGTGAAGAAGTTATAGAAACTGCATTTTGGTGGCAAAGTTGCTGATCATGACAAGCACTGGGCTCATGTATATTGTGTCAGATGCACTCGCCATGGTCTCACACTTGGAGTACCAAAAGTTTGGAGGAAGGCAAAGGACCATCCAATGAAGTGCTATTTCTGATTAACCCTATGAATCAAATGACAACCAAGCATTTTCATACTTATGCAGATTTCTGATGACAAATGAAAATTTCCCTTAATAATGTGTGCTTATACTCTCTCTGTCTTAATGTCAGAAATATAATCTCCTTGACTAATCAGGTGTAGGGTATGCTTTAGTGAGTCAAAAATATTAGCCAATAAGAATTTAGGTAGGTGGAGATTAGGCAATTAAGTTGGGCATATACTCAGTTCTTGTTTGACAGTTCCAAGTATCACTTTACAGATTTTTGGCTGTTAATTTTTCAATTGATCTAATATATTTTACTCAAGTGTTTTTCATAATGCTAGTAGTAGTAGTAGTAGTGTAGTTCCTCAGTATTGCTTTTTTATCAGCACTGAGAATTTTGAACAATGATTCAGACAGCAATTCCAATCCTTCTTTTATTGAAAGCAGCAATAGTTTAATGATTTTAATGACTTTTTGTACAATGAAAATGCCCCAGTCAAATTGAGACTGAATTGGAAACATATGGCTGTCCTATCAGAGAAAAGACCTAGTGAAGGCTTTTATTATGTCAGTTTCAGAGGCAACATATCACAGGTAAGATGATTTCCTCCTTTTATCTTCTCAATCAATTACAAGTCTCACAAGACCATTTTGTAAAAATCATGCATTGTAATCTAATTCAAATCTATTTTCTAACAAGCCTGTCTACAGGTTATAATTGGAAGGGTAAGAAGGATATTGTTTAACCAGATCTTTTGTTTGCTTATTGGACATTACAGTGCTCCTCAGCTTCCACCCAGAGTACCAGATGATAACACTGACAGCTCAGATGAAACCTGAATCACAAGAAGAATTGTATGAGCCACAACCTGAGTCTGATGAAAAACCACATTTCAGTACAAAATCTAAACTAAATAACCTCTTTCATGATTTTCCCTTCACTAAACAGCAAAGTGAATTACTGGTCTTTCATCTGTAAGAATGGAATTTGTTGGATGAAAGTGCCTTTAGGACAATATTTAGAAAAGATTCATTAGATTTGCAAGAGTAGTACTCAATGGAAAACATGTTTCTGCAATATCAGGGGACTTTGATATCCTAGGATTGAGCTAAGACCCAATCAATGGAGGGTATTTATCAGTGGATCCTCTATAGACTATGCAGCATTAAAGCTGTTCTGGTAAAGATAGGAAACATCATGCTTTCTATTCCAGTTATATACTCAATTAATGCATTCTAGATGGATAAAATAGAATGACCATAAATGGCTTGTTTGTGCAGATTTAAAGGTTGATGCCATTCATAATGGTTTTCAAACTGGGTATACCAAGTACATGTATTTTCTATGCAAGTGGTACAGACAAGCAGGATCAGAACATGATACCAGGATTCCTGAACCTCAGAGAATTTTTTTAGTAGATCCAATTTGTTAACTACCCTCAGAAAGCATAAGTCAGCAAACTCACACTAGCATTCAAAGATCAGTAATACTTCAGTTTAGGGCCGCATGATCGGGGGCGCTGTTTCTGGGCTACAATCTAGGCCTTATGACATAAGACGGTAGCTTCAAAGTGGGCCAATTACGGCGCTGTATTTGATTTGTTATTTTATTTTTTCCTTTATTATTTAGTAAATGCCTGCACTTCTACTTAATTATATTATTTAGTAATGCATTGATTTCTTTATAATTACTAATGTATTAAACTTTATATAGTCAATTTAATAGACTTTTCTATAGATCGTGGTCTCATTTAAAAGAAGCTCTTCCCCGGTCTTGGCAGCATAATATTTCGACAATGTTCCAATATGTTTCACCTTTTTTGACTAATTTTGAGTTACAGCTCATGAAGGGAATCGCCCTGCAATGACCCTGAGATTTCAATAAATTGGGGGGGTCTGGGGGTACAGCCCCCCCCCCTAAGAAAAATTTCAGAGAAGAAAAGGGCATATAAAAAATTACAGGTAGAAAATAATATTCAAAATTTAAGTGATTATAGAATGGGTAGGAATGAGTTAAATAAGATTATAAAGAACAAAAGGGTGTCAGAAATTAAATTAGCTCAGGATAGCAACAAAGATCCTAGAAAGTTCTTTAGTTACTATAAAATTAATAATAAGTCTGGCAGAGTTAAAATAGGGCCTATCAAATATAAAGGGGTTGTGAGAGAAACTGATGAGGAAATAGTTGAGGTACTAAATGGTCATTTTGCATCAGTATTTACAAGGGAGAAACTAAATAGTCTTATATATAGTACTCATGGGTCAGGGGGGAGATATGATTGAGCTTTTTAAAATCTTTTCTGGGATGGATAAATTAGATTTCAGCAAGTTATTTGAGTTAGAAGGTAGTAATAGAACTAGAGGCCACCACTTAAAGATTAAAAAACAGAGGTGCAGACTGGATGTTAGAAAATATTTTTTCACTAACAGAGTGGTGGATTATTGGAATAGTTTGCCACCTGAGACTGTAGACAGCCCAAACTTGAATGTTTTCAAGCGCAGATTGGATGATTATATGGGGATGGAGGGTTAATTTCTTACTTTTTGGTATGTGGATATGTTTCTTGACTCATTCCTGTGGATGCAGTTTCTTTTTATTGTATATTTTGGGGGATTTTGATTTTGTTTTTGACAGACTCCTATGGAGGCTTTAAATTATATATTGTAGATGCATGGTTGGACATTCCTATGGATTGTTAAATTGTATATTGTAGCTGCATGATCTGACAAAATCCTATGGATGCATTATATGGGTGGGATTTGATGGATACGGATGACCTTTGATAGGCCCTTGTGGCTTTTGTCATCCGTTAAATTATGTTATGTTATGTTATGTTATGTTAATACCGGAGTCCCACATAGTGGCTATAGCATCGTGCGTCTGGCAGCATCATCTGGCAACACAAAAACGCCCATTTATTTACATTTCAAGGTTATTGCCAGTTGATAATTAGTCATTGCGGGGGCGTATATGTGTGCTACTTATTGGCAATGGCTGGTAAACGATCGCTCAATAAAAGTGGTTTATATGACATTTCAAGTTATCTACTCGATAGTGAGGATGATATTTCCTGCTTTGAAGAGAGCGGTAGTGATTCCGATGATAATAGTGATTCGATTGAAAATATTTGTACCCTAAATGTGTCGGATTGGAAAGCAGGTGCCAAATGTTTTCCTAGGTTTCCCTTTACACCAAATGCGGGAGTGAAAGTGCAATGCGGAAATAGTGCATTAGATGTATTTGAAGCAGTGCATAGTAACAAAATAATTGACTTTGTAGTAAAGGAAACTAATGCTTATGCCCAGAGATTTTACCAGCAAAATCCTAGCAACACGGCCAAAAAAACAAAAGCTTGGGCAGATACCACGATAGAAGAAATGCGACTATTTGAAGCAATAGTGATTTTACAGGGAATAATAAAAAAACCCAGTCTAAAAAGCTATTTTTCCAACGATCCCATTTTGTCTTCTCCTTTTTTTGGTCAAGTTTTCACAAGAGGTAGATTTGAGCTGTTACTAAAATTTTTACATTTCTCAAGTGAAACTGATAACACTGATAAACTTTATAAACTACGGGAAATTTGTAAGCTAATTAGAGAATCCTTTTTAGAAAGCTATGTTCCCTTTGAAAAACTCTCAGTAGACGAGTCCTTACTTCTTTGGAAGGGACGTTTATCATGGAAGATTTATATTCCTTTGAAAGCAGCCAAATATGGTATCGAATTTTATGTGATGGCAGAATCCAATACAGGATACATTGTTGATTTTTTTATATATCATGGTGGAGCAACAGAATACAAACTTCCAAATATTGACCTTGGTGATGCACTTACGAAGCCAACTCAAATTGTGTTGTCCCTTTTAGGTGAAAGACATCTAGGAAAAGGTTACATAATTGGTCTCGATAATTTCTATACCTCCCCTGAACTTGCTGAAATTCTTTTGAAAAATTCAACCGATTTTGTTGGTACAGTTCGCATCAATCGAAAAGGATTACCAGATCAAATAAAGAAAGCAAAATTGAAAAAAAATGAAAAAATATCATTCTTCAAAGATAAATGTTCAATAATAAAATGGCAAGCTAGACCAACAAAAGCCGTAACCATGATGAGCTCAATCCATGATGATGAAATGGTACAGATTAGAGAAGCTGGTAGCGAAAAACTAAAACCAAAAATATGTATAGAATACAAAAGCAACATGTGTGGGGTCGACCTAATGGACCAAATTATCTCTAATAATAGTGCAGCAAGATCAAGGCTAAAGAAATATTATAAAAAAGTGTATATGCGCCTCCTTGATATGAGTGTATTGAATTTGTTTGTAATTTACAAGAAAAAAGGTGGTTCCAAAAATTTTTTAGATTTCAAATTAGAAATAATTGAAAGCACAGTAAAGAAATATGATCAATATACAAGATCTGGCTCGGAAAGCACCCTTTCTACTAGTAGCCACACTCCAAGATTTAGACTTACTGGTAGGCATTTTCCCAAATTAGGTGGCAAGTCACTTCAATGCGTAGTTTGTGGTTCAAAAAAGAAAAGAAAAAGAGTTGTGTACATGTGCAAACAATGTGATGTCCATTTATGTATTGATCCTTGTTTTGAACAGTACCACACGGAAGAAGATTTTGCATCAACTTTGTAGTTTATAAGCCTTCAACCATTTTTTTCATAAAGGTAAGCTGCATAATTCGTTTTTCTGACGTATCCTATTTCTCTTTGTTTTATTACATTTTCTTACATTACATTTACATTTATTACATTTTTTTTCATAAGGTATGTTGCATAATTCGTATTGTATCCTATTTCTCTATTTTATTGCAAAATTATCGTTAAAAATGCGGAAAAACAAAAAAAAACCCAAAAATCGGCAATTTTTTGCCGGTCTTTTGCGCTTGCGCGTATATTTCACCCCCCGTCTTTAAGGGGTTAATATATACAAAACTTAGGAACCATCACAACCTTCCCTTCCCATAAACTCATCCAACCTACTCTTAAATACATTTAGATTTGGACTACCTACTACCCTCTGCAGCAATTTGTTCCAGAAGTCTACCACTCTATTGGTGAAAAAAATATTTTCTTAACTCCAACCTACACCCTTGCTTTTTAATATGGCGAACAGGGAATATAACTTTTTCTTCTTAAATAATAATAATAATTTTTCTGACTCTTCTGACTATCTTTTACACTTTTTTGTTTTTAGGGGGAGAAAAGGTACGGCTCACGGTTACTCCTCCCCTCTGTACCCCTCCCACGATCGGGAGGCACAGGAGAGGAGGAGGATGGCGGCTGACTTGCTCATGGAGAAACTCCCCACGCATCTGACTCTCAGTTCAAGTGAACCGATAGTGAAGTGCTTAATGGGAAGTCCGGAATAAGCTTTAAAAGAGGGTTTATAGTGGGAGACGGAAAGTTTTGAGTTAAAAACAGATTGCTGAGGAGGCAGATTGAGCAACCTCGGTAGTCAAAGATGGAAAGGGTGGAAAGGGTGGAATACCCTTGCCCGAGGGACAAGGGGGACCTGCTGATTAACGTGGATTCCGAACTACCATCATGCATTTAATCATCATTCATCATGCTTACTTCCTTTCTCACACTTTAGCACCTATGTTCCTCATACAGAAGCGGGAGGACCGCCTAATCTCTTCCAAGTGTAGGCCATGAATGGTCTTTTGCAGTCTCCTTCTTTTCTTATGTTCTAATTCATGTGTTTATTGTAGTATTCATGCCGTTTTGAGTTATCTTAGCTCTGAGCTATGTTTATGTATTGTTATGTTACTTCTTTTTACTTTCCTTACTTTGTTTCACTTTCTTTTGTTGTTAGCACTTTTTCACTTTAGTTCCACTTTGTTCACTTGTTTTACTATTAACTTCCACTTCACTATCATTTTTGTTAACCTTTTTAATACTATAGTTCACTTATTACACTTTTAGTTTATTATGTTCGTTCTATTTCTGTTTTACTCTTAACTTTCACTTCACTCATTTTTGTTAAACTTTTAATATAGTTCACTTATTACACTTTTAGTTCATTTTGTTCGCATTATTTCTGTTTACACTTTTGATCTATGTTGTCTTCTTAGTCAGTTGTTTCTTCCTATTTAGGTTGTTTAAATTCGGTTGTCTTATTAGGGTATCAATTTGGTGTCTTGGTTGATTATTTCGTTGGTTGGGTTTTCTCTCTGTGCTTTCTTTCTTCGACTTATGCTTCTGCTTCTCTATGTGCCTTTCCTTCCGCACGTTCGTTACGTTCCTCTTCCTGGACGAAAGCGATTAAATCTTTCCCAGATAAGCCTAGGATCTGTCCTTGTTTATGAAAGCGATCGAATGAATACATACCAGATATGCTACTTCCGGTTTTTGCAAACGAAAAAGCTACCAGAGCTATTGAAGCTTTACCCCCCAAATAAATATAAATTTTACTAACGTCAAAAAATATTAAAATTCCAAGTTCCAATTGGGCAAACTCACACACAAAAATAACTAACAGGAGAATCTAACTCACGACACAAAAAAAGACGGTTAGTATTACCGCTTAGCTAGTATCCTCTTTTAAGGAACTAGAAAAACTGTGGACACACGGTACATCACACAAGAATGGGCTTAAAAATTGGTTGTTACCCATTAATCAAAAAGAAAATAGTCCTAATATATTGGTGTTCAGATATTCTTGGTAATGCACCTGCTATCAATTGAACTTAGTGCTTCAAAATCAGGTGGGGAAGACGCGAAGCCTGACGCCAAATATCTTTATTTCGAAGTATGGCTAAGTGTATGGGAATATGCGCACACAGGCTCTAAGGTAGGCTAAGCAAGGCAACAACTGTTATTGTTCTAAGAGTGCGATTTGAATAGATAGCTGCAGCTGCGTGACTAAGGAATATGCCAAATACAACGACAAAAATAGATTTTTAATACACACTAAATAAAAGGCACACAATAAATATGGGTATATATAAGTACATAAATAAGACGGAATTAAGCTCCGAATACTAATTAGATAACCGTGGTTAGGGAATGGTTATAATGGGAGATTGAGGGTAAGAGTGATTTAGTTCCTTTGAAACTCGAGAGTAAAGCGGGGAAAACTTGTGGGGGGGGGGGTCTTGGTCACCTTGATTACTCACGGGGGTAGCCCCTCAAAAACAGCAGCGGGGGGGGGGGGTTACTTTCTTGAACTTGTGTTTTGCGAGATGTGGGCCTCTTGTACTTGAGAGTTCACCGGACGAACTTCGAAAGGGGGGGGGGGAGATGACTTCTCCACACTTGGCTTGAGCGAGCTTACGGGCCTCTTGTCCTCAAGAGGTCACCAGAAGAACTTTTGGAGGACGGCTTCTCCAATTCTTGATCCGGAGTCGGTTGAGAAAGGCTGACGTTGCCTCACGAGACTCTTCTCCCTGACCCGAAGATACGGGTGTGATGTCCAGCTCTTCCTTGGCTTGCGACCATCACTCACACTTCTCGGGAGAGAGCTCATTGAATTGCACTCCTTTCGGGCAAGTCTCACCCTACCAAATCTGTCTGTAATCCTGGAGAGGGTGCATATATACCCGGAGTTCTCCAAAACAGGGAGGGAGAGAGGCCTTCTCGAACCCTCGTTATCTGGCGTGACAAACCGAGCGTCTCCTTACGGGAAAGTGTCAACGGTAGGGATCAGCGGCCCAGACGGACGACCAGCAGCGGAACTATAAAAGCTGTTCACAGCGAACCTACAAATTAATCTCCCGACCCGAGGGAGGGGGGAGGAAGATTCAGACGACAGGAAGGTAGCCTCAATTTCAGCGTCATGCCTCGGTGTGAATTTTTCGGAGACCTGGCGGCAAGTCCAAAAAGGGTGAGGTCGGAAGGGGGGGGGGGGATAGTAAAGGCTCGTTTTCTCTCCCTAAGTAATACCTTAGGAGGTGGGAAAATAATATTATTCCTGGGGATACCTCTACAAGGTTGAATGAGATAAATATAAGAATTTTGTATATCAGGCCATCTCGTTTTGAGAACACAAAGAAAATCGGAGCTTGATATGAAAGCCAAGTATGTGTATGTATGAGTGAGAAATGTCTGTGTGTGTTTAGGGGGTGAATATATGAGCTAGGGAGGGGGTATATGTGAGACTTTTGAGGAACCCATCATGGGGTTATTTTTCCCCCTTTTCAGCTCTTAAGGTACTGCTGTTCTCATTTCGGAGTGTGGAACCGGCACACCTCTGTGGTCAGTGAGATTTGGGAATCACAAGCATCCATCCCCCTGGTTTCCCTGCGAGAGAGAAGGAAAGAGAGAGACCACAAGGCTGCCCCCCCCCCCCCACCGCTCCACAATATGTGAGATTGAGGATACCCTCCCGTAATGTGCAAAAAGAATTCTCTGGGGCCACTTTAGTGACTATTTAGAAAAAATGAGTTGGTTCAATTAAGGTCCTTGTGTAGACTTCGATTATTGGAGAAAGTACACACAATCGTGCACAATATCAAGTATTACAAATTTGTGGATATGCAGTATAGCAGGGTGTTTTAAAAAATTGAAATTTTAAATTTTGTCTCGGCTATATGTTGCTCCCTTTCGTATTATTTAATGTACACACAAAATTTTAAAGTGATAGCTCAATATTTAGGGGTCTCTCAAAAAATTTGATTTATTTTTAATTATCTATTAAAATGAAAGAAGTGCCCCCCAGAAATTACGAAAAATTTATATTTAATTCTCTCTTCAACAAATAAAAATGAAACAAGTGAAATAAAACTCTTTAAACAAAAGCAATAAATCATGATAATTTGAAAGCTGATTTTTGGAGCACTGGAATCTCTTTCTGGTGCTGGTGCGCAATTCTCAAAAGAAACTGTCGCTAACTTCATCTTTGGTAATAACAATGTTAAATTGTTGGATGAGAAAAATGACCTACTCAGTACAATCATTCTCAACCTTAAGCTCATGTGCTGCTTTTTCGAAGCGACGATAAAATCATCATTTTTCCAAGAAAGAGGCTCCTGCAGCAAGAATTTAGGTTCTTCTGAAAGAAATCTGTGGTAAAAATTTTTTCCATCGACCCTCTTTAATCCCTTTGGTTTCTCAGGATGAGTCATATTATTTTTCCTTATTCGCTTTTCATCAGCTAAGATACGATCGTCGAACAGAAAAAGTCCCACAACCTTCTCTGAAATATACCAAAGATGACGTTTGAGAGCTGTGAAGGCAACATTTGGAATTCCTTCTTGCATGAGATTCATCATATCCATATCCTTCTTGGCAGCATAGGGACCGATTGGTGACTCATTCCAAAATGACCTATATCATAAGGCGATGAAGAGGGATAAAATATTGGACTGCTTTTAGCTCGCCCTCCATCAGAGAAAACTGTTCACGGAAGAGGAATATTTTGACGCTATATATACCTTTCCCCATCCATCTTGCATGATGGAAAGTACTTGGGGTACAAAAGAATACTATATGTGGTGGGGAACCTCCAAGGAAGATGTAAGCAAGAGTAGTAAGTTCCCGATAATCATCTCTTGTTGCAGTTAACTTCAGGGTAACTTCAAGACGTCTCATCACTTCCTCATGAGGTACGGACTAATCATTTACAAAGTTTGCCAAGATATCGTCATCATCCTTGATCCTCTGCTGTCTTGAAATATATTTTGTCGAGGTATTCCCAATGGTATTGAAAATGTACAAATAATGGGATGCATGATCTGGAAGAAGGACAGTAGGTGGAACGCAACACATCAGCAAGGATTACTTAGTACACATGATGTTGACAGCCAACCAAACAAGCTCCTTTGGCAGTTATTGAATTTTGATACAAGTGCCTTGTTGCAAACCTGTCCTTGAGGCTGTTGTGTCAAATACAAGAGCCTTGATTTACTTTTACAGGCCCTATTCATTGATAACAGACAAACATAAATGATTTGTTCAATGTCAATGCCAATAGACTTTGCCTGAGTCCCCAGCTGGTGCATTGCCTTCTTGTGAGATACACCAGTACGACCCAGAACCACTGTGAGCTCGGGTTTCAAGAAAACATTCTTGGGAATTGGTAGACCTACTGATGGAGCATCTGACTTTTCTTTTGGGACGGCGCTGTAATTTTGAAAGGACTCATTTGCCGAGGACTTTGAAAATTAACTGGAAACAGTTATTGTCGATGAGATGATGACTTTGATTGCTATTTATTTTTCCACCTCAGATTTCTTCTTGTGTTCATTTACTTCAGCTCTTTTATTTTTCTTCTCTCTAAATGATTCTTCTCAATTTTATCCATGCTCGACTGGTAACGATCCTCTCGTTGGCTCAACAAGAAGGCTTTATCTTCATTTTTCATCATAATTAGTGCATCATTGTGAGCAATGTCAAAGTTCATCTAAGTCATCATAAAACATTTGTTTCTTAATGCGCTGATTCTCTGAATCCCGCAGATGATTCTTCTTGAGACCTTCATAACGAGTTCTGTAAGTTTCTTTTTGGTTTAAAACAGCAATGTTCTAGGGATTGTGTCTTCTTCTACAACCTTTTTCGCGCTCTCGGATTTCGTGCACTTTAAGTCAAGGTGATGGTAAAAGAAGTGATGAAGGACTTTGCTGTTTGATGGGAGTCAGGAAACAGTAATCTCTTCCTCAGAATGTCCCAGGAGCCAAACTGATGCTGCACTACATCTCGCCATATCAAAGTTCACATGCAACAAAAACAGAAGAATTATGTGATAAGTCAATGTTGAGGTATTTTTCTGCATCAGCTTAAAAAGTGAACAATTTGAGCAACTTTGAAATCTGCGGTGATCATTACAATATTTTGTACAAATTCAACCTATATGATTAGGAAATGGGGCGACATGCAGCTTTGAAACGCCTTAATATATATGCAGTGCGTGCAATAAATATCCGATATATGGTCAAAAGTTTATTTACCATAGTTACACAACAGCAAAGTAATCGAAAATTGAACATCTTATGTATTTTGTACGTTGAATACAAATTGGTATCATATTGCAAAAATAGTAAAACATTACTATGATTATGGAAAAAAATATCAAACGAACGTTTCAAAAAGTATCCGATACATCTATGAAAACCAGTTAGTATTTGGTGATATGACCTTTCGTCACTAGTACAGCTTCCACCCGTTTGGGATATTTATTTATGAGGTTCTTACAAATATTTGTAGGTATCTTGGCCCATTCTTCTTGGCATATTCTTTTTAAATCTGTTAGATTTCTTGGGTCCCTTTTTTGAATCTTTAGTTTTAATTCTTGCCACAGGTTCTCGATAGGATTTAGGTTTGGGGCGACTGACTTAGCCATACCATAACCTTTATTTTCCTCTGCTGAAACCACGCTGCAGTGCCCTTGGCTGTATGTTTTGGATCGTTGTCCTGCTAGAATTGCCATGTACTTCACTCTAGAAGTTTCGGAAAGGAGAATAGTAGATTTATCATTTTATTTTAGGTTGTTAAAATACCCCCAGAATTTACTGTTTATAAATATTGGCTAATATGTGTATTACTTGAGACAACCATCTTGTGATGCGCAATCCAAAGAAAACGAGAAGGGAACTAGGTTCATGCGGGTAAATTTTATGTGGGCAGTCGTTGTCCGTTAGCCATATTGACCATCTCGCGAAACTCCCTCTACCTCGTATCAATCAGCACTTAAACCGTTGATAATTCCTGTATATAAAACTTCCTTAGTGTTGTACAGAGCGCAGAACCTTCTGTATTTGCCATAACTGCTTATATTGATTTACGTATGACCTGTCTCCATCCTGACCAGCGGAAGTTAGCACACCCACAACAAGAAACCGCTACCATCGTTCACCTAAGTTTTCTCTTTATATGTTGATTTCCGTTGTGTTATAGCTAATACGGTTCTCACTGAACCCTAGAGCACTTGGTAGGAATTCGATATAGTTTTAAGGGGTGCTATTATTTCCATCATTATAAATACCACAAGTGAGTAATTTATATTATAATGTCCACTATTTTCTTAGTTTATCATTTATTTCTTTTGTGTTGGGGAAGTGGTTACCATTGATCACATTTTTCATTTAAATCCTCAACAGGAATGTCCATCCTCTTGGCAACTTCAAGTCGTCTGCAGACTGTAAAAGATTATTATCCAGTATCTTGCAATACATCTAAGCATTGATTTTCCTTTAATAATATGGAGTCTTCCAGGAGCTGCAGATGAGAAGCAGCCCCATATCATTATGTTGCCTCCTCCAAACAAAACTGTTAGGATTGTATTTTTAGGATCAGGCGTTGAGTTTTTCTGCCTCCAAACACGATCAACACTATTCTGCTAAAATAACTCAATCTTCGTCTCGTCAGACCATAGTACAGTGTCTCCAAAACTTGCAAGCTTCTCTAAATGTTCTTTGAAAAAGTTCAGATGATTTGTGACAGGAATTGGTTTCAACAAAGGTGTCTTTCTTGGTGTGTAAGAATGGAATCCTTCCTTCCTAAGAACTGCTCCAATTGTATTTTTGCATACATTTGTCCTAGCTACTTCCAAATATTTCTGAAGTTCACATCGACTACATGTTTGACCGCACGGTTTGATATTTTAGATGGATGCCCTGAAAGTGGTAGACTTGCAGTGGACTGATATGACGTGAACCGGTGAATCGTGTCACCAATGGTTGAGATTGGTATTTTTAGCATAGATGAAAATTTTCTATAGCCCAAACCACTTTTATGTAAGTAACCAATTAGTTCTCTGCTCCTTTTTGGCAATTATTTAGTCTTCGACATATTAGAATTAGAGTGTTGAATAATGACCTCTTCATGCAGCATACAGACACTGACTGAGGTCTGCTTGTTCACGTGGACGAAGTAGATTATTTTTCTAGAAAGTTCTACATCATTCCTCTCACGAAAACCACTCTGGAATGTTTGAGAACTATTTATTATTGTTTTAAAATAAATTTTGTGGGTGTGTTGGATACCTTTTGAGGCGATTATCTAACATTTTTGACGATATAATATCAATGCTTTACTATTTGTGTATTCTATTAGTGAAATTGTATACACGGACAAAATACATAAGATGTTCAATTTTAGATTACTTTGCTGTTTTGTAACTATGGTAAATAAACTTTTGACCATGTATCAGATATTTATTGCACCCACTATATATATATATATATATATATATATATATATATATATATATATATATATATATATATATATATATATATAAGATTATAAGCGCACGTATTTGTAATTTATTAGTGATATAGATATTTGTGCATATTGGATTTTTGTTCATATATTTGTACTTGTAGGTGGTGGATATATATATATATATATATATATATATATATATATATATATATATATATATATATATATATATATATATATATATATATATATATATCAAAGAAGCGCTAGAGAATGATGAAAATGTATCCATTAAACAACATTGAAAGAGAAAACGGAATAATTTTTCCTTCCAGTAATATTTTTATTACCCTTTTTTCGAAAAAATCCGTGCAGGGAGGGAAGCGATTCGAACCATGCACACTGAGGCAGCGAGCACTGCTTTGATCACAGTTAAAAGTATGCCTTTAATGTACTAGGCTACGCAGAGAACCAAAAAAATCTCTGAATATAATAGCTTTTAAGGAACACTTTCGCAAGCTCGAATGAGGACTATGAAGAATAGAAAATTAATTGGGAATTAAAAAAAAAGTATCTGCATTGCTTATATATTTTTCTCTCTTTTAAATCTATTCCATTTGTAGGCTAGCTCTTTGAGTGGTACTTCAGTTTTGGGGCTCACGGTAGGTGGCGCTGTTTATAGGCTACAATTTGGGCTACAATATATGTCTTATGCCGTCAGACGGTAGCGTCAGATATGAACAATTACGGTTTTATATTTTTTGGTATATGTGTATATACTGGGGGGCTGCGCCACCCCCAGACCCCCCAATTGATTGAAACTCAGGATCATCGCAGGGTGGTCCCTCCGCAGTGATATCTCCCCCCCCCCCGAGCATTCCCCTTTAATTTATTTAGTTTTTTTCCTCAACAGCTTTTTACTGACAGAAAAAGCTAACCGAATGACAAACAATACTTACTTTTATAGGTTTCTTGATTAGTTTATGCGCCTCTAAATAATCTAAAGGTTTTTCGCGATTATACAAAATAAAGCCAAATTTGAATAACGAAGAAGCACATAGAGAGCACAAAAAGACCATAACGAAACAAAAACATTTGCAAAACGGGTCTTATTCATACGCTGCAACGTTGCCAGTAAGAAGCTGTTAACGTTCGCAGCAAGCAAAAAATACGAAAACAAAAAACAATAAAAGACATCAAGAAACCTTACCTAACTTAGAAAAGATATATACGGGTAGGGGCGGAGATATTTAGTAAATAATACAAACAAAAAGTTAAAAAAACCTATAACAACAAATAAATATAACTCCGTAATTGGTCTATCTGAAGCTACCGTCTGACGTCCTAAGAGATATATTGTAGCCCAAAAGACATCAAGAAACCTTACCTAACTTAGAAAAACTATAAACGAGTAGGGGCGGAGATATTTAGTAAATAATATAAACAAAAAGTTAAAAAACCCATAACAACAAAAAAATATTACGCCGATATTGTTCACAGCTGACGCTACCGTCTGACGTCATAAGAGATATATTGTAGCCGAAAATTGTAGCCTACTAACAGCGCCACCAAAACGAAAATCGCTATAAAATTCTTCGATTTCATCTCTAAAAAAGTAGCCCAAAATAGCCCCCCCCCCCCAAAACTAGGCCTACGATCTGCCCATAGTCTTCACAATTACCGCGCCACCTACCGTGCGCCTCGAATCTGAAGTATTACCCAAAGGTCATCCTCATCCGTCAAAACCCACCCACAAAAAGCACCATCACCAGGGGAAGACAAAATCAAAGTCCCCCACAATATAATATAACAGATGACAAAAGCCACAAGGTCATCATAGGTCATCCGAGTCAAACGGCCTCTTTTTTTTTTAAGGCACCCAAACTCCCAGGGAAATTACATCCAGAGGATTGCGTCCAGAAACAAGGGTATCACCAATCAAGGCTTGTCAATTACTAAATCATGCAGCTATAGATATATACAAACAATTTTAATGTATACAAAACTTAGGAACTATCACAACCTTCCCTTCCCATAAACTCATCCAACCTACTCTTAAATACATTTAAATTTGGACTACCTACTACCCTCCGTGGCAATTTAACATAAGAAAAGAAGGAGACTGCAAAAGACCATTCATGGCCTACACTTGGCAGCTCCTGTTCCAGCCAACACAAAAGATTTCTTAACAGAGAAAAGTCTACCACTCTATTGGTGAAAAAATATTTTCTTAAATCCAACCTACACCCTTGCTTTTTAATTTTCAAGTGGTGACCTCTAGTCCAATTTCGGGTAAATATGTAGTTTATCGGCGCGAATGATGGGACGTACTATTTTGTCCCTGTTCCAAAATGTTTCACGTTTTTGGAGTACATTTAAGTTGATGGCTCGTTTGGGGGTAAACACAATGGAGGGACTGCACTACGATGATCCTGAGTTTCATTAAATTGGGGGGGTCTGGGGGGCACAGCCCCCAGTATATAATCCTAATTGTTTATAGAATAATAATTAAAAAAGGACTCAAACGCGCATGAATATTCCAACACGAGTGAACGATAATATTTACACACAATTTTTTTTTTCGGCCGGGCCGCTAATCTACATATTTACCCGATTTCCATCATCTAACTCAAAAAACTTGCTAACATCCAATTTATCTATCCCAGAAATTTTTTTGAAGAGCTCAATTATATCCCCTCTCACACACTTCCTTTCGAATGAGAACATATTTAATACCCTCAGTCTATCTATATATTCAAGGTGCCTCAGGGAAGGAATAATCTTTGTTGCCCTCCGTTGCGCTGACTCAAGAAGGTTAATATCCTGTCTAAAATATGGGGACCATGCCTGTATACAGTACTCTAGATGTGGCGTAACATAAGAGTTATAGAGTAGTTTAAGAATAACTTCCTTACTTTTGTAACTGACATTTCTCTTAATGAAAGCCAGCACTCTATTTGCCCTATTTCTTGCTTCAATACACTGCTTAGAAAACCTTAATGACTTATCTATTACTACTCCTAGATCTTTCTCATCCTCTACTGAGCTCAGCCAATGCCCATCCATTTCATAGTTAAATTCTCTATTATCTTTTCCCACGTTAATAACTTTGCACTTATCAAGGTTGAAAGTCATTTGCCACTTATGTGCCCAGGATAACAATTTATTTAAATCCCCTTGCACTTTAAAATTATCATCAATATCTTTAACTACAGCTGCTAATTTGGTATCATCCGCAAAAATTGACACATTATTAACTGCCTCCCCAAGATCGTTTATATAGATGACAAATAATAATGGACCAAGAACTGATCCCTGAGGAACCCCACTGATAACATCCCTCGACTCTGACTTTACCCCATTTAGCACTACCTTTTACTTTCAGCCACTCAGCTATCCAATTTGAAACACCCCCACATATCCCAATCATTTTTAATTTATGAACTAGTCTCCTATGTGGTACCTTATCAAATGCTTTACTAAAATCTAAGTAAATTATATCTACATTCTCTCTTTTATCTATTTGATCTGTTACAAACTCCAGAAAGTCTAGTAAGTTAGTCAAATATGATCTACCTGATCTAAACCCATGCTGAGCATCGCTGATTAACCCCTCCCTCTCTAGATGTTGGCAAATCCCTTTTTTAACTATTTTCTCAAGGGTTTTACAGGAGTTAGGCTAACCGGTTTAAAGTTATTTGGATCCTCTTTACTACCCTTCTTGAAAATGGGGACTACATTCGCTCTCTTCCAATTATCAGGTATTTCTCCATATTCCAGTGACCTAGTATACAACTTCTCTAGAGCTATTGAGATACTTTCTACCCCTTCTTTAAGTATCGCAGAATGAATATTATCAGGGCCGGAGGCCTTGGTAACATAACATAATTACACGGATGACAAAAGCCACAAGGGCCTATCAAAGGTCATCCGCCTCCGTCAAAACCCACCCACAAAAAGCACCATCACCAGGGGAAGACAAAATCAAAGTCCCCCACAATATAATATAACAGATGACAAAAGCCACAAGGGCTCATCATAGGTCATCCGAGTCAAATGGCCTCTTTTTTAAGGCACCCAAACTGCCAGGAAAACTACATCCAGAGGATTGCATCCAGAAACAAGGGTATCACCAATCAAGGCTTGTCAAGAACTAAATCATGCAGCTATAGATATATACAAACAATATTAACCCCTTAAAGACCGGAAGCCAATATAGTGGGCATTCATTTTCAGTCTCCAAATACCGGCACAATTTTGGCTTGCCGGTATTTGGAGACTGAAAATGAATGCCCACTATATTGGCTTCCGGTCTTTAAGGGGTTAATATTGTTTGTATATATCTATAGCTGCATGATTTAGTTCTTGACAAGCCTTGATTGGTGATACCCTTGTTTCTGGATGCAATCCTCTGGATGTAGTTTTCCTGGCAGTTTGGGTGCCTTAAAAAAGAGGCCATTTGACTCGGATGACCTATGATGAGCCCTTGTGGCTTTTGTCATCTGTTATATTATATTGTGGGGGACTTTGATTTTGTCTTCCCCTGGTGATGGTGCTTTTTGTGGGTGGGTTTTGACGGAGGCGGATGACCTTTGATAGGCCCTTGTGGCTTTTGTCATCCGTGTAATTATGTTATGTTACCAAGGCCTCCGGCCCTGATAATATTCATTCTGCGATACTTAAAGAAGGGGTAGAAAGTATCTCAATAGCTCTAGAGAAGTTGTATACTAGGTCACTGGAATATGGAGAAATACCTGATAATTGGAAGAGAGCGAATGTAGTCCCCATTTTCAAGAAGGGTAGTAAAGAGGATCCAAATAACTTTAAACCGGTTAGCCTAACTCCTGTAAAACCCTTGAGAAAATAGTTAAAAAAGGGATTTGCCAACATCTAGAGAGGGAGGGGTTAATCAGCGATGCTCAGCATGGGTTTAGATCAGGTAGATCATATTTGACTAACTTACTAGACTTTCTGGAGTTTGTAACAGATCAAATAGATAAAAGAGAGAATGTAGATATAATTTACTTAGATTTTAGTAAAGCATTTGATAAGGTACCACATAGGAGACTAGTTCATAAATTAAAAATGATTGGGATATGTGGGGGTGTTTCAAATTGGATAGCTGAGTGGCTGAAAGTAAAAGGTAGTGCTAAATGGGGTAAAGTCAGAGTCGAGGGATGTTATCAGTGGGGTTCCTCAGGGATCAGTTCTTGGTCCATTATTATTTGTCATCTATATAAACGATCTTGGGGAGGCAGTTAATAATGTGTCAATTTTTGCGGATGATACCAAATTAGCAGCTGTAGTTAAAGATATTGATGATAATTTTAAAGTGCAAGGGGATTTAAATAAATTGTTATCCTGGGCACATAAGTGGCAAATGACTTTCAACCTTGATAAGTGCAAAGTTATTAACGTGGGAAAAGATAATAGAGAATTTAACTATGAAATGGATGGGCATTGGCTGAGCTCAGTAGAGGATGAGAAAGATCTAGGAGTAGTAATAGATAAGTCATTAAGGTTTTCTAAGCAGTGTATTGAAGCAAGAAATAGGGCAAATAGAGTGCTGGCTTTCATTAAGAGAAATGTCAGTTACAAAAGTAAGGAAGTTATTCTTAAACTACTCTATAACTCTTATGTTACGCCACATCTAGAGTACTGTATACAGGCATGGTCCCCATATTTTAGACAGGATATTAACCTTCTTGAGTCAGCGCAACGGAGGGCAACAAAGATTATTCCTTCCCTGAGGCACCTTGAATATATAGATAGACTGAGGGTATTAAATATGTTCTCATTCGAAAGGAAGTGTGTGAGAGGGGATATAATTGAGCTCTTCAAAAAAATTTCTGGGATAGATAAATTGGATGTTAGCAAGTTTTTTGAGTTAGATGATGGAAATCGGGTAAATATGTAGATTAGCGGCCCGGCCGAAAAAAAAAATTGTGTGTAAATATTATCGTTCACTCGTGTTGGAATATTCATGCGCGTTTGAGTCCTTTTTTAATTATTATTCTATAAACAATTAGGATTATATACTGGGGGCTGTGCCCCCCAGACCCCCCCAATTTAATGAAACTCAGGATCATCGTAGTGCAGTCCCTCCATTGTGTTTACCCCCAAACGAGCCATCAACTTAAATGTACTCCAAAAACGTGAAACATTTTGGAACAGGGACAAAATAGTACGTCCCATCATTCGCGCCGATAAACTACATATTTACCCGAAATTGGACTAGAGGTCACCACTTGAAAATTAAAAAGCAAGGGTGTAGGTTGGATTTAAGAAAATATTTTTTCACCAATAGAGTGGTAGACTTTTCTCTGTTAAGAAATCTTTTGTGTTGGCTGGAACAGGAGCTGCCAAGTGTAGGCCATGAATGGTCTTTTGCAGTCTCCTTCTTTTCTTATGTTAAATTGCCACGGAGGGTAGTAGGTAGTCCAAATTTAAATGTATTTAAGAGTAGGTTGGATGAGTTTATGGGAAGGGAAGGTTGTGATAGTTCCTAAGTTTTGTATACATTAAAATTGTTTGTATATATCTATAGCTGCATGATTTAGTAATTGACAAGCCTTGATTGGTGATACCCTTGTTTCTGGACGCAATCCTCTGGATGTAATTTCCCTGGGAGTTTGGGTGCCTTAAAAAAAAAAGAGGCCGTTTGACTCGGATGACCTATGATGACCTTGTGGCTTTTGTCATCTGTTATATTATATTGTGGGGGACTTTGATTTTGTCTTCCCCTGGTGATGGTGCTTTTTGTGGGTGGGTTTTGACGGATGAGGATGACCTTTGGGTAATACTTCAGATTCGAGGCGCACGGTAGGTGGCGCGGTAATTGTGAAGACTATGGGCAGATCGTAGGCCTAGTTTTGGGGGGGGGGGCTATTTTGGGCTACTTTTTTAGAGATGAAATCGAAGAATTTTATAGCGATTTTCGTTTTGGTGGCGCTGTTAGTAGGCTACAATTTTCGGCTACAATATATCTCTTATGACGTCAGACGGTAGCGTCAGCTGTGAACAATATCGGCGTAATATTTTTTTGTTGTTATGGGTTTTTTAACTTTTTGTTTATATTATTTACTAAATATCTCCGCCCCTACTCGTTTATAGTTTTTCTAAGTTAGGTAAGGTTTCTTGATGTCTTTTGGGCTACAATATATCTCTTAGGACGTCAGACGGTAGCTTCAGATAGACCAATTACGGAGTTATATTTATTTGTTGTTATAGGTTTTTTTAACTTTTTGTTTGTATTATTTACTAAATATCTCCGCCCCTACCCGTATATATCTTTTCTAAGTTAGGTAAGGTTTCTTGATGTCTTTTATTGTTTTTTGTTTTCGTATTTTTTGCTTGCTGCGAACGTTAACAGCTTCTTACTGGCAACGTTGCAGCGTATGAATAAGACCCGTTTTGCAAATGTTTTTGTTTCGTTATGGTCTTTTTGTGCTCTCTATGTGCTTCTTCGTTATTCAAATTTGGCTTTATTTTGTATAATCGCGAAAAACCTTTAGATTATTTAGAGGCGCATAAACTAATCAAGAAACCTATAAAAGTAAGTATTGTTTGTCATTCGGTTAGCTTTTTCTGTCAGTAAAAAGCTGTTGAGGAAAAAAACTAAATAAATTAAAGGGGAATGCTCGGGGGGGGGGGAGATATCACTGCGGAGGGACCACCCTGCGATGATCCTGAGTTTCAATCAATTGGGGGGTCTGGGGGTGGCGCAGCCCCCCAGTATATACACATATACCAAAAAATATAAAACCGTAATTGTTCATATCTGACGCTACCGTCTGACGGCATAAGACATATATTGTAGCCCAAATTGTAGCCTATAAACAGCGCCACCTACCGTGAGCCCCAAAACTGAAGTACCACTCAAAGAGCTAGCCTACAAATGGAATAGATTTAAAAGAGAGAAAAATATATAAGCAATGCAGATACTTTTTTTTTAATTCCCAATTAATTTTCTATTCTTCATAGTCCTCATTCGAGCTTGCGAAAGTGTTCCTTAAAAGCTATTATATTCAGAGATTTTTTTGGTTCTCTGCGTAGCCTAGTACATTAAAGGCATACTTTTAACTGTGATCAAAGCAGTGCTCGCTGCCTCAGTGTGCATGGTTCGAATCGCTTCCCTCCCTGCACGGATTTTTTCGAAAAAAGGGTAATAAAAATATTACTGGAAGGAAAAATTATTCCGTTTTCTCTTTCAATGTTGTTTAATGGATACATTTTCATCATTCTCTAGCGCTTCTTTGATATATATATATATATATATATATATATATATATATATATCCACCACCTACAAGTACAAATATATGAACAAAAATCCAATATGCACAAATATCTATATCACTAATAAATTACAAATACGTGCGCTTATAATCTTATATATATATATATATATATATATATATATATATATATATATATATATATATATATATATATATATATATATATATATATATATATATATATTATATATATATATATATATATATATATATATATATATATATATATATATAGTGGGTGCAATAAATATCTGATACATGGTCAAAAGTTTATTTACCATAGTTACAAAACAGCAAAGTAATCTAAAATTGAACATCTTATGTATTTTGTCCGTGTATACAATTTCACTAATAGAATACACAAATAGTAAAGCATTGATATTATATCGTCAAAAATGTTAGATAATCGCCTCAAAAGGTATCCAACACACCCACAAAATTTATTTTAAAACAATAATAAATAGTTCTCAAACATTCCAGAGTGGTTTTCGTGAGAGGAATGATGTAGAACTTTCTAGAAAAATAATCTACTTCGTCCACGTGAACAAGCAGACCTCAGTCAGTGTCTGTATGCTGCATGAAGAGGTCATTATTCAACACTCTAATTCTAATATGTCGAAGACTAAATAATTGCCAAAAAGGAGCAGAGAACTAATTGGTTACTTACATAAAAGTGGTTTGGGCTATAGAAAATTTTCATCTATGCTAAAAATACCAATCTCAACCATTGGTGACACGATTCACCGGTTCACGTCATATCAGTCCACTGCAAGTCTACCACTTTCAGGGCATCCATCTAAAATATCAAACCGTGCGGTCAAACATGTAGTCGATCTGAACTTCAGAAATATTTGGAAGTAGCTAGGACAAATGTATGCAAAAATACAATTGGAGCAGTTCTTAGGAAGGAAGGATTCCATTCTTACACACCAAGAAAGACACCTTTGTTGAAACCAATTCCTGTCACAAATCATCTGAACTTTTTCAAAGAACATTTAGAGAAGCTTGCAAGTTTTGGAGACACTGTACTATGGTCTGACGAGACGAAGATTGAGTTATTTTAGCAGAATAGTGTTGATCGTGTTTGGAGGCAGAAAAACTCAACGCCTGATCCTAAAAATACAATCCTAACAGTTTTGTTTGGAGGAGGCAACATAATGATATGGGGCTGCTTCTCATCTGCAGCTCCTGGAAGACTCCATATTATTAAAGGAAAATCAATGCTTAGATGTATTGCAAGATACTGGATAATAATCTTTTACAGTCTGCAGACGACTTGAAGTTGCCAAGAGGATGGACATTCCTGTTGAGGATTTAAATGAAAAATGTGATCAATGGTAACCACTTCCCCAACACAAAAGAAATAAATGATAAACTAAGAAAATAGTGGACATTATAATATAAATTACTCACTTGTGGTATTTATAATGATGGAAATAATAGCACCCCTTAAAACTATATCGAATTCCTACCAAGTGCTCTAGGGTTCAGTGAGAACCGTATTAGCTATAACACAACGGAAATCAACATATAAAGAGAAAACTTAGGTGAACGATGGTAGCGGTTTCTTGTTGTGGGTGTGCTAACTTCCGCTGGTCAGGATGGAGACAGGTCATACGTAAATCAATATAAGCAGTTATGGCAAATACAGAAGGTTCTGCGCTCTGTACAACACTAAGGAAGTTTTATATACAGGAATTATCAACGGTTTAAGTGCTGATTGATACGAGGTAGAGGGAGTTTCGCGAGATGGTCAATATGGCTAACGGACAACGACTGCCCACATAAAATTTACCCGCATGAACCTAGTTCCCTTCTCGTTTTCTTTGGATTGCGCATCACAAGATGGTTGTCTCAAGTAATACACATATTAGCCAATATTTATAAACAGTAAATTCTGGGGGTATTTTAACAACCTAAAATAAAATGATAAATCTACTATTCTCCTTTCCGAAACTTCTAGAGTGAAGTACATGGCAATTCTAGCAGGACAACGATCCAAAACATACAGCCAAGGGCACTGCAGCGTGGTTTCAGCAGAGGAAAATAAAGGTTATGGTATGGCTAAGTCAGTCGCCCCAAACCTAAATCCTATCGAGAACCTGTGGCAAGAATTAAAACTAAAGATTCAAAAAAGGGACCCAAGAAATCTAACAGATTTAAAAAGAATATGCCAAGAAGAATGGGCCAAGATACCTACAAATATTTGTAAGAACCTCATAAATAAATATCCCAAACGGGTGGAAGCTGTACTAGTGACGAAAGGTCATATCACCAAATACTAACTGGTTTTCATAGATGTATCGGATACTTTTTGAAACGTTCGTTTGATATTTTTTTCCATAATCATAGTAATGTTTTACTATTTTTGCAATATGATACCAATTTGTATTCAACGTACAAAATACATAAGATGTTCAATTTTCGATTACTTTGCTGTTGTGTAACTATGGTAAATAAACTTTTGACCATATATCGGATATTTATTGCACGCACTGCATATATATTAAGGCGTTTCAAAGCTGCATGTCGCCCCATTTCCTAATCATATAGGTTGAATTTGTACAAAATATTGTAATGATCACCGCAGATTTCAAAGTTGCTCAAATTGTTCACTTTTTAAGCTGATGCAGAAAAATACCTCAACATTGACTTATCACCTAATTCTTCTGTTTTTGTTGCATGTGAACTTTGATATGGCGAGATGTAGTGCAGCATCAGTTTGGCTCCTGGGACATTCTGAGGAAGAGATTACTGTTTCCTGACTCCCATCAAACAGCAAAGTCCTTCATCACTTCTTTTACCATCACCTTGACTTAAAGTGCACGAAATCCGAGAGCGCGAAAAAGGTTGTAGAAGAAGACACAATCCCTAGAACATTGCTGTTTTAAACCAAAAAGAAACTTACAGAACTCGTTATGAAGGTCTCAAGAAGAATCATCTGCGGGATTCAGAGAATCAGCGCATTAAGAAACAAATGTTTTATGATGACTTAGATGAACTTTGACATTGCTCACAATGATGCACTAATTATGATGAAAAATGAAGATAAAGCCTTTTTGTTGAGCCAACGAGAGGATCGTTACCAGTCGAGCATGGATAAAATTGAGAAGAATCATTTAGAGAGAAGAAAAATAAAAGAGCTGAAGTAAATGAACACAAGAAGAAATCTGAGGTGGAAAAATAAATAGCAATCAAAGTCATCATCTCATCGACAATAACTGTTTCAAGTTAATTTTCAAAGTCCTCGGCAAATGAGTCCTTTCAAAATTACAGCGCCGTCCCAAAAGAAAAGTCAGATGCTCCATCAGTAGGTCTACCAATTCCCAAGAATGTTTTCTTGAAACCCGAGCTCACAGTGGTTCTGGGTCGTACTGGTGTATCTCACAAGAAGGCAATGCACCAGCTGGGGACTCAGGCAAAGTCTATTGGCATTGACATTGAACAAATCATTTATGTTTGTCTGTTATCAATGAATAGGGCCTGTAAAAGTAAATCAAGGCTCTTGTATTTGACACAACAGCCTCAAGGACAGGTTTGCAACAAGGCACTTGTATCAAAATTCAATAACTGCCAAAGGAGCTTGTTTGGTTGGCTGTCAACATCATGTGTACTAAGTAATCCTTGCTGATGTGTTGCGTTCCACCTACTGTCCTTCTTCCAGATCATGCATCCCATTATTTGTACATTTTCAATACCATTGGGAATACCTCGACAAAATATATTTCAAGACAGCAGAGGATCAAGGATGATGACGATATCTTGGCAAACTTTGTAAATGATTAGTCCGTACCTCATGAGGAAGTGATGAGACGTCTTGAAGTTACCCTGAAGTTAACTGCAACAAGAGATGATTATCGGGAACTTACTACTCTTGCTTACATCTTCCTTGGAGGTTCCCCACCACATATAGTATTCTTTTGTACCCCAAGTACTTTCCATCATGCAAGATGGATGGGGAAAGGTATATATAGCGTCAAAATATTCCTCTTCCGTGAACAGTTTTCTCTGATGGAGGGCAAGCTAAAAGCAGTCCAATATTTTATCCCTCTTCATCGCCTTATGATATAGGTCATTTTGGAATGAGTCACCAATCGGTCCCTATGCTGCCAAGAAGGATATGGATATGATGAATCTCATGCAAGAAGGAATTCCAAATGTTGCCTTCACAGCTCTCAAACGTCATCTTTGGTATATTTCAGAGAAGGTTGTGGGACTTTTTCTGTTCGACGATCGTATCTTAGCTGATGAAAAGCGAATAAGGAAAAATAATATGACTCATCCTGAGAAACCAAAGGGATTAAAGAGGGTCGATGGAAAAAATTTTTACCACAGATTTCTTTCAGAAGAACCTAAATTCTTGCTGCAGGAGCCTCTTTCTTGGAAAAATGATGATTTTATCGTCGCTTCGAAAAAGCAGCACATGAGCTTAAGGTTGAGAATGATTGTACTGAGTAGGTCATTTTTCTCATCCAACAATTTAACATTGTTATTACCAAAGATGAAGTTAGCGACAGTTTCTTTTGAGAATTGCGCACCAGCACCAGAAAGAGATTCCAGTGCTCCAAAAATCAGCTTTCAAATTATCATGATTTATTGCTTTTGTTTAAAGAGTTTTATTTCACTTGTTTCATTTTTATTTGTTGAAGAGAGAATTAAATATAAATTTTTCGTAATTTCTGGGGGGCACTTCTTTCATTTTAATAGATAATTAAAAATAAATCAAATTTTTTGAGAGACCCCTAAATATTGAGCTATCACTTTAAAATTTTGTGTGAACATTAAATAATACGAAAGGGAGCAACATATAGCCGAGACAAAATTTAAAATTTCAATTTTTTAAAACACCCTGCTATACTGCATATCCACAAATTTGTAATACTTGATATTGTGCACGATTGTGTGTACTTTCTCCAATAATCGAAGTCTACACAAGGACCTTAATTGAACCAACTCATTTTTTCTAAATAGTCACTAAAGTGGCCCCAGAGAATTCTTTTTGCACATTACGGGAGGGTATCCTCAATCTCACATATTGTGGAGCGGTGGGGGGGGGCAGCCTTGTGGTCTCTCTCTTTCCTTCTCTCTCGCAGGGAAACCAGGGGGATGGATGCTTGTGATTCCCAAATCTCACTGACCACAGAGGTGTGCCGGTTCCACACTCCGAAATGAGAACAGCAGTACCTTAAGAGCTGAAAAGGGGGAAAAATAACCCCATGATGGGTTCCTCAAAAGTCTCACATATACCCCCTCCCTAGCTCATATATTCACCCCCTAAACACACACAGACATTTCCCACTCATACATACACATACTTGGCTTTCATATCAAGCTCCGATTTTCTTTGTGTTCTCAAAACGAGATGGCCTGATATACAAAATTCTTATATTTATCTCATTCAACCTTGTAGAGGTATCCCCAGGAATAATATTATTTTCCCACCTCCTAAGGTATTACTTAGGGAGAGAAAACGAGCCTTTACTATCCCCCCCCCTTCCGACCTCACCCTTTTTGGACTTGCCGCCAGGTCTCCGAAAAATTCACACCGAGGCATGACGCTGAAATTGAGGCTACCTTCCTGTCGTCTGAATCTTCCTCCCCCCTCCCTCGGGTCGGGAGATTAATTTGTAGGTTCGCTGTGAACAGCTTTTATAGTTCCGCTGCTGGTCGTCCGTCTGGGCCGCTGATCCCTACCGTTGACACTTTCCCGTAAGGAGACGCTCGGTTTGTCACGCCAGATAACGAGGGTTCGAGAAGGCCTCTCTCCCTCCCTGTTTTGGAGAACTCCGGGTATATATGCACCCTCTCCAGGATTACAGACAGATTTGGTAGGGTGAGACTTGCCCGAAAGGAGTGCAATTCAATGAGCTCTCTCCCGAGAAGTGTGAGTGATGGTCGCAAGCCAAGGAAGAGCTGGACATCACACCCGTATCTTCGGGTCAGGGAGAAGAGTCTCGTGAGGCAACGTCAGCCTTTCTCAACCGACTCCGGATCAAGAATTGGAGAAGCCGTCCTCCAAAAGTTCTTCTGGTGACCTCTTGAGGACAAGAGGCCCGTAAGCTCGCTCAAGCCAAGTGTGGAGAAGTCATCTCCCCCCCCCCCCCTTTCGAAGTTCGTCCGGTGAACTCTCAAGTACAAGAGGCCCACATCTCGCAAAACACAAGTTCAAGAAAGTAACCCCCCCCCCGCTGCTGTTTTTTGGGGGCTACCCCCGTGAGTAATCAAGGTGACCAAGACCCCCCCCCCACAAGTTTTCCCCGCTTTACTCTCGAGTTTCAAAGGAACTAAATCACTCTTACCCTCAATCTCCCATTATAACCATTCCCTAACCACGGTTATCTAATTAGTATTCGGAGCTTAATTCCGTCTTATTTATGTACTTATATATACCCATATTTATTGTGTGCCTTTTATTTAGTGTGTATTAAAAATCTATTTTTGTCGTTGTATTTGGCATATTCCTTAGTCACGCAGCTGCAGCTATCTATTCAAATCGCACTCTTAGAACAATAACAGTTGTTGCCTTGCTTAGCCTACCTTAGAGCCTGTGTGCGCATATTCCCATACACTTAGCCATACTTCGAAATAAAGATATTTGGCGTCAGGCTTCGCGTCTTCCCCACCTGATTTTGAAGCACTAAGTTCAATTGATAGCAGGTGCATTACCAAGAATATCTGAACACCAATATATTAGGACTATTTTCTTTTTGATTAATGGGTAACAACCAATTTTTAAGCCCATTCTTGTGTGATGTACCGTGTGTCCACAGTTTTTCTAGTTCCTTAAAAGAGGATACTAGCTAAGCGGTAATACTAACCGTCTTTTTTTGTGTCGTGAGTTAGATTCTCCTGTTAGTTATTTTTGTGTGTGAGTTTGCCCAATTGGAACTTGGAATTTTAATATTTTTTGACGTTAGTAAAATTTATATTTATTTGGGGGGTAAAGCTTCAATAGCTCTGGTAGCTTTTTCGTTTGCAAAAACCGGAAGTAGCATATCTGGTATGTATTCATTCGATCGCTTTCATAAACAAGGACAGATCCTAGGCTTATCTGGGAAAGATTTAATCGCTTTCGTCCAGGAAGAGGAACGTAACGAACGTGCGGAAGGAAAGGCACATAGAGAAGCAGAAGCATAAGTCGAAGAAAGAAAGCACAGAGAGAAAACCCAACCAACGAAATAATCAACCAAGACACCAAATTGATACCCTAATAAGACAACCGAATTTAAACAACCTAAATAGGAAGAAACAACTGACTAAGAAGACAACATAGATCAAAAGTGTAAACAGAAATAATGCGAACAAAATGAACTAAAAGTGTAATAAGTGAACTATATTAAAAGTTTAACAAAAATGAGTGAAGTGAAAGTTAAGAGTAAAACAGAAATAGAACGAACATAATAAACTAAAAGTGTAATAAGTGAACTATAGTATTAAAAAGGTTAACAAAAATGATAGTGAAGTGGAAGTTAATAGTAAAACAAGTGAACAAAGTGGAACTAAAGTGAAAAAGTGCTAACAACAAAAGAAAGTGAAACAAAGTAAGGAAAGTAAAAAGAAGTAACATAACAATACATAAACATAGCTCAGAGCTAAGATAACTCAAAACGGCATGAATACTACAATAAACACATGAATTAGAACATAAGAAAAGAAGGAGACTGCAAAAGACCATTCATGGCCTACACTTGGAAGAGATTAGGCGGTCCTCCCGCTTCTGTATGAGGAACATAGGTGCTAAAGTGTGAGAAAGGAAGTAAGCATGATGAATGATGATTAAATGCATGACGGTAGTTCGGAATCCACGTTAATCAGCAGGTCCCCCTTGTCCCTCGGGCAAGGGTATTCCACCCTTTCCACCCTTTCCATCTTTGACTACCGAGGTTGCTCAATCTGCCTCCTCAGCAATCTGTTTTTAACTCAAAACTTTCCGTCTCCCACTATAAACCCTCTTTTAAAGCTTATTCCGGACTTCCCATTAAGCACTTCACTATCGGTTCACTTGAACTGAGAGTCAGATGCGTGGGGAGTTTCTCCATGAGCAAGTCAGCCGCCATCCTCCTCCTCTCCTGTGCCTCCCGATCGTGGGAGGGGTACAGAGGGGAGGAGTAACCGTGAGCCGTACCTTTTCTCCCCCTAAAAACAAAAAAGTGTAAAAGATAGTCAGAAGAGTCAGAAAAATTATTATTATTATTTAAGAAGAAAAAGTTATATTCCCTGTTCGCCATATTCGAAGCTTATTCCAGCCATATACCCAGGAATAAAGAATCCAAATATAATTATATATATTTTTCCTTTATCCCATAAGGAAGCGGTTGATCACTTAACCCAGCCTGCAAAACGACAGGAGAGAGAATACCTTACTCAGACCCTATACTTGTATCGGTTCTGGAGATCACCAAGCTACTTTCCGTTAAGCTTCAGGCTGAAGCCTAGGACATCCATAACGCGGTGGACAGTGTCCAGGACTGTGAGAAGGTCCTGAGACAAGTGCGATTAGACGATAAAGTCTTCAGGGACATTTTCATGCGCGCTCAAGAATTGTTTGATGGAGAAATCCGCATGCCAAGAACGGCTGACAGGCAGACGCAGAGGTCCAATCATCCGACTGAGACAACAGAAATTTACTATAGACGTTCTATTTTCCTCCCGTACATCGACGTCTGCATAAGCCGACTAGATGAGCGATTTACATCGCACAGTGCGAAAGCATATGTGCTCAGTATGCTACTACTGACATACTGTCAGGATCCCGACGATTCTAGTGCCCTCATGGAAGCCGCCCAGTTGTACCATCAATTCTTCCCAGGACAACCAGAGTGCCCGAACGCTGAATTACTGCGCTGGAAGGCGTACTGGCGCGACAGGTGACCACGACATGTACACCACCAAAAAGAATCGTGGATGTGGTGGCGGTTATGGCGACTCTCGGTACTTATCCCCCGATAGAAACCCTTTTGCGAATTTTCACAACCTTGCCAGTCACGACTGCACTGCGACAGATGAACGCTCATTTAGTCCTCTGAAATTGCTAAAAACCTTACCTACGGTCCACCATGCACGATGAGCGACTGAATGACTTAGCCCATCTCTACATCAACAAGGACATTCCACTAGTTCATAGTGACGTTATTGTTGAATTCAGCTGAACCAACCGTCGACTGGTTTTCAAGTGATACCATACAAGTGTGAAAAAACACCACTCACCCAGGGTAAAATTAAAAGACTGCAAAGAAACTGACCGTAGATAAGATGTCATCAATTTCAGATTTATTATATTTGATATTATTTGGGTAACTAAAATGATACTAAAATCATCAGAATTCCCGAAGGCCTCGCATAAGCATTGCTTCATGCCTTCAACAAACATCTTATGTTTAAATACACATTACTATTAAATGATTTCTAGATGCAGTATCTGAATAGTGCTGCACGATCTATCTCACTAGATTTTAATGGTTTGAGAGCATTTTTGCAATCTGTGCTTTGTTGTAGTTCATTAAAAAGCTTAGTTTGTTGATGAAAAATTATATTTCATTTTATAGACTTACGATGTTCTCAATTGTTAACGAATGTTCATAGGGTTTTGTGCTTGGATGTATAATATTTCCTGATTAAATTTATCATTTTTCTGTGAAAGTTCATTAAAAACTATTTCAGTATATGATTTTGATTCGAAAATACCTCCAGATCACTTCTTTGGTAATCTAGTTTTAAAAATTTCCCGGGGGAGAACCCTTGGACCCTCCTCTAGTCACGCGCTCGCCTGTCCAGTGGCTTGGCCAATATCCTCCACTTCCCTCTACGCCACTGATTGAAAAAGAAACGAAATTGATGATTTGAGTGATTTAAATGTAATGATGTGTCATTCTGCAGCCTAAAAAATAAGGATTGTCATTCCGATATGTGAAAATCTTGCTTGCAAGTTTGTCAAATTTAGGATAGATGTTGGCTTCCTTTCATGGTATGGATACATTCTGAGATATGCCCAGATGCGAGGAAAACGACACCAAATTTTAAAGTTTTTCCGGAGGAGGCTCCACCGGACTCTCTGCCGCAGGCTCCGCTATTCACATGACCCCCCCCCTCCCCCTCCTTCAATGAAATCCTAGCTACGCCACTGATTGTAGGAGTTGGAGATATTAGATATAAGAAATCCTTACTCACTTTTGGGACATGCTAAGTATGAGAAATCACTAAATTTTTTGCGTTGAAAACATTTCAGTGGCAGCACTGTTTTTGTTTACTTTACGGAATTGAATTTGTGCGCGTGTGAAGGCATATACTTGTGAAGTCTGTTTAAACTTTTTGTTTGTACTGTGCCTCCCAGGGACTACATATTGAGCTAGTAAGTGTTTATAATGGTCTGCTAGAAGCTCTAAATAGTCTGTTAGTTGTCTTAATAGTGAAGTCAGCATTTGAACGAGTAAGTATGTTAGTAATTCTTATAGTAGTCTGTTGAGTTTTAATAATGAAGTCTGTTGTTAATCTTGGTCTGTTAAAAGCTCTAATATAAAGTATGTTATTTGTATTAATAGTAAAGTCAGTATTTGAAAGAGTAATTCTGTTAATATTGGTCTGTACCGTTAGAAGTTTCTATAGTAGTCTCTTGAGTTTTGATAATAAAGTCTGTTAATAGTCATGAAACTTAATATTTGAATGAGTTTGCCGGTTAGCATTGGTCTGTCATTAGTTAATAATAATATAATCTGTTTTTGGTAATAGTGCTTGTTAATAGTTCTTGAAACTAAAGATTTGGATAAGTAAGTCTGTTAATAGTAAAGTCTGCTAATTATGCTCAGAGCTACTTATCTGACTGAATTTTATTAAATTAAAATATTATTGCAATTATAATTTTATTTCATTCGAATATTTGATTTTCTTTAATTTATAATTATTGATTATAAATTAGATTAACTTCATGGTTTTGGGAATTTTTCATTATCATTTATATGCATACTTAATATTGTTATTATGATTTTTATGTTATTATTATTATTATTATTATATAGTATTATTTTTATTACTATTAAAGACTTAAAATAAGATGATCTTTTTTATAAATTGCTCTTGTATTACTTAAGCATTTTGGAATGTTTTTCTAACTAATGATTTTAATATATTTTCTTATTATAAATATCCATGTGACCTTATATATATATATATATATATATATATATATATATATATATATATATATATATATATATATATATATATATATATATATATATATATCATGAAATATTTTTTTCAAGTTGATTAAAGAATCATAATAATGAAGAGGAGTTACAAAAGCGGAGCTGCTAAAAGAAAATTTGCCAATGAATTCCGAAGAGAAATAGTCAAGCTTCCCACAGTTACATCCTACTTTACACACACACCACTCCTTCACGCATGATGTACCAAGTGAAAATAGAACAAATGAAACCAGAAATGATGATACAATGGCGTTAATATTTAGTGAAAATAGAACAGATAGACACAAGAATGATGATGCACTTGCGTCAAAATCTAGTGAAAACATAAAAGATGAAGCCGGGAATGATGATGAATTTGTATCAAAATTTATAAATTTTATACCTCTCAGTGATGACTCAGGCCACTGGCCTTTACCTGCTGAAATTTCTGATAAGTAACGTTGTGATCTCATTAAGCGCAGTCCACCCACTTAAGATGAAATTTACACTTTCCCAGTAAATAGTAATAAACGTCGTTTCACTGCTAGCAATTATTATCCCCATTTGACTGATGGTGAAAAAAAATCAAGCATTCTTGGCTAATGCATTCAGACAGCAATTGTAAAATTTACTGTCTCTGTTGCATACTTTTTGGCTCAAATGACGTTCCATTGCGCAGGGGTACATCTACATGGAAGGGCTATCAAGAAAAGTACAACAACATGAATGTGGAAAAAGTCACCAAGAATCTATGACGAAGTGGTTTAAGTTTAAATCTAGAATTAAAAGCAATACTGCCATTGATAATGTTTTTTTATTACAAAAATTTCTACAAGGAGAGAGATTTCTGGCGTGACGTTTTAAAGCGATTGGTAGATATAGTAATTTTTCTGTCTAAAAGGAATATTGCATTTCGAGGTACTGATGAGAGGTTTGGTGTTCATTCAATTGGCAGATAGGCAATTTTCTTGGCTTAGTTGAACTGCTTGTAAAATATGATTCTGTTTGTGAGAAACTTGAAAAAATGTTTGCATATTTCAGTTAAGAAATTGTCTGATACAAGGTGGGAGTCCCGTATTGAAGCTGTTAAGCCATTATGCTACCACATGGAAGAAATGCTTGAAGCTTTCATCGTTGAAAGATCATGCTATCAGTCGAAAAGATGGCATGACAGCAACATAAGCAAATGCACTTTTTGAGGCACTGAGCAAGTGGCCGTTTTTATTGGCAATTTGCATATAGTATGATATACTATTCCACATCAATCAAACCAGTAAGCTCACCCAGTCATCAACAGCGACAGCTGATGTATTGCAGGCAGAAATAACAGCTACATTATCGTTTTTTTGAAAATTATAGGAAGGAAGGTTATGATACAGCTGTTATTAATGCATCATAAATAGCGAAACAGTTGGATATTAAGAAAACATCCGGTGAGACAAGAATTCGCCATAAATAGAGCATGTTTGGTTATGAATGTAATGATGAAGTGAGTTCAGAAGAAGACAAATTCAAATGTGATTTTTTTCCTGACAGTAATGGATCAAGTCATTTTTTCTGTGAAATCTCGATTTAGTGGGCTGACTGAGTGGTTCGATTTATTTGGGTTTTTGAACAATGTATCTCAATTCAAGCAATGCATTGATAATAATTCATTGTCCAACTATTGTCGAAATTTCGACCATAAAATGAGTGACATAGATTTATTGGAACTTGAAATGGAACTAAGACGCTTCATCATTCTTGTTAACGAAATTCTGAAGCCCACTACTGCTAAAAAAAAAAATTGTAGCAAAATTCTTATTGAAATATACCCCAATACCAGTATTGTGCCAAGGATCATGCTTGCAACTCCAGTAACTGTTGCCAGGGGCGAGCAGAGCTTCAGCAGGATGAAAATAATTTTTACAAATATGCTGCGATCAACAATATCAAATGAAATACTTAATGCTTAGGCAATAATATCAATTGAACATGATATTGCAAAATCTCTTGATTATGACAAGTTGGTTGAAAAATGTTCTCAAGTTAAAACAAGAAAAAATTATTTTGATAATCCCTGGAACTTAACCGCAAATGTCAATAAGCGCATTTTGATTTTTGGATTGCTTTTTTTATACTATTTCCAGCAAAGCTGGAAAAGTATATTGTAATAATATTTCGTGTCTGTTCGTTCGTTAGTTTTGTTAGTTAGTTCGTTAACAATATTACCGCAAAAAGTACTGGCCCGATTTTCGCCAAATTTGACAAAAACATTTTCTTGCGTTGATATTTGTGTTTTTCTAATTTTTTTTCATTGTGTATTTTGTTTTGTTTTTTTTCGTTGTATGCATTTCCCATATACAAGTTGAGTTTATTTTTTTAATAAATCAATTTTTTTTATATCGTGTGTTTTAACCTACTTGTCTAAATAGGTTGGATGGGATAAACCATCCACAGGGGTACCTGTCGGTGGGCGCCGCGCCCAGTCTACCTTTGGGCCCCATTTTCTTGCGTTGAGGACTTTCCTCTACAACATGGCCAATTGGCTAACTAACAATATTCAAAGATAATAAAAACGCTTAAGGACAAGTTTTCCGCAACATTGAGACTGCTGAGAATAGTATTTGTCGTTCTTGAGACTACTTGTAAATGTATGATTTATTGTTATGGGAGCCCCACAATCTTGATTGGGGGGGGGGCACGAGACATAGCCCCCTTCCCCTCTGCGTAGGAGTCAGACCGCGGGCTGCAGACTTAAAGTTTTTCACCACCCCCTTTGACTTCTCCGTGGACGATGCCCCTGCACCCCTGCAGATGGAGTTGGTGGAGCTGCAATGCAATGATGAACTGAATGCGAAATTCCGCACTTCTTCTCCGCTGTTCTTCTTCAGCGACCTCGTCCTCCCTTCTAGTAATTTTGCAAAATACATTGCGCATGTTCAACGCATATTTTGACAGCACTTACTGTTGAGAACAATTCTTCTCTAAAATGAAGTGCACGAAGTCTCATCTTCGCTCCCAACTCTCTCATGAACGCGAAAGAATGAATCCAGCGAACCGCAAGAAACATCTTCGGAAATGTCATTTTCTAATTCGCAAAAATTCCGTACAGGGGTGGGATTCGAACCGTGCACACTGAGGCAGTAAGCAACCGCTTTGATCACTCGGCTACGCAGAAAATAAATATGTTCCGAATAAACAAGCTAGTAAGGTACGCTTCGCAAGGTCGATTGGGACTCTGAAAGAGATAGAAATTAATAGGGAATACAAATAACAAAGGAGAGTTTAAGTAACCGCGAGGCGAATATACAATGTATAAATCTTCCATGAACGCGAAAGAATGATGAAATGAATCCAGCAACCCGCAAGAAACAGAAAAAAAACAAGATCACTTCTCTTGCTATGGGTCGGCATAGCAAGAGATGCGGTTAAATGCTTGTTGGAGTCGACGGTCTTAAGTTGGCAAACCTCTTTTCGAAAACGTTCGGATCGGTTTGGAGCCGTGGATGGTGGCAAAATTTCAGTACCTTAGTTTTAGCTAACGAAAACTAAAACACGTGCGCGTCAGCATAGCAAGAGATGCGGTTAAATTCTTGTTGGAGTCGACGCTCCTAAGTTGGAATGAGCCGTACAAAAAGTGACCAAAAGGTCGTCTACGAGGAAGGTAGCGAGAACATCTTTTGACAGAACCGAGGTGGTATCGTTGATGCTCAGGCCTTAAGGTGTAAACAGAGGAGAGTAAGAAAAGGGGTAAAGAAAAAATAATTGCATATGCGAGTTGCGAACAGCTTCCCGCGTCGCTAGATAACTGTTACCCAGTGGCGAATCCACTCGGCCACCCTGAGACTTATGCAAGCGAAGCTTTTAAGCCGCTCCCCTGCACTTCTTGTACGCTAAACAACCTTCCTCCTAGAAGTGGAGCATACTTTGAAGAAATTAAGATAACTCGTTTGAAAATGCCATCCAAGGGCTAACGCCCCCCCCCCCCCCGTCCTTCCCGGGTCCGGGCACCATTACAGATAAAGGGAGAGTAGGAAAATGGACAAATAAAAAATAATAGCGTAAGCGAGTTGCGAACAGCTTCCCGCTTCGCTGGACCACTGTTAACAAGCGGCGAATCTATCCAGCCATCCTGAGTATATATAAAAAAAGACTATTTCAAGCGAGACTCTTTTTCATGATCAATTGGCCCGCATACACCGGCACGACGATCTCTCAGAAATTCACAAATATAGAGTAGCACTCACCACAAACATTTTATTTGCTTCACATGCGCATAAATCGCCTTTCTACTGGGTTTCCTATGACACTCAACCTGTTACTACAATTAATAGGTTCAGACCTATAATCTCTACTTATGTGTATTATCCCCACACCCTCAACAGCGGCAGCCCAACTTCCACCTGGAGATTCACTGAACATTCCAGCCCTACAACCTTCCATTTGCTACTATTTTCACTTGTTCTACTCCTAGCTAAGATAAATGGGCTAATCTCACGATCCCTAGATCTCCAACTGGTCTATTGCTGAGTTCCTTCCTGAGGTCAGTGAGTAACTACTCAAACATAACTACCCTCCCTAAATCCTGGGCGCTCCCTTCCTCTATTTTCATTACATGCTCTTGCAGCCCACATACAACACAAACAGTCCCTACTCCTATAATTTTACATCTCTTCAAACAGTCAAAGATTCACACTCACCTTCAGCCATTTTAACATAATTAATATTAAATAAAATGCTAAAACGCATCTTATATATATATATATATATATATATATATATATATATATATATATATATATATGATATTGAAACCACTGTATATAAGCATAGATTTATTCACGAGACTAGTTTCGGTATGAAGATTGCTATACCCTCTTCAGTCGTATACTGAAAATGGAATAGATACAAAAGTCGCTACACAGCCTCAAAACCAGGGTGGTTGGGGAGGTCATTAATCATGCGGTGTGGTTCTGAGATCATTAACTCTACTGTTTACGATCAAGTTCCGGGAATAGAAGTTACATTTAAAGTGACGGTCAGAAAGATTGAAATTGGGAATTTCTCCTATTAGTATCAATTTTACAATTCTGTGAGAAGTCTTCCTCCCTTGTTGTTTCGTAGGCTGAATTATTAGGTGATCGTAGCTTCCTCAAGGTGAAAGGAATTTTTTAGCTGGATTCGACGTTCTTTATTTGGCGGGAGCGTAGACTTGTCTTGAAGTAATGTAGAGGAAATAATTAACTCTATATCTTATTCTAACTCATTTCATGATTATTATGATGATGTAAAAGGTTGAAATGTGTAGTAGTAATAGACAGTGATGAAGTAGATTTTTTAGTTGGTCGTAGTGTGGAGGGCATCTCATGCATTTTCCTTTTTCTTCTACCTTTATTTCCTTCTATTTTTGCACTGACAATATAGGGACTTGCGGCTGTGTTGGTCACTCCAGCAACCGAAGTTTTCTTCTTAGTATTATTTCCGTCATTTTCTTTCTTTCTTTATTTTTTCTCTCTCTTCATTTATTTTCTTCTTTTATTTATTTATTTTTTTAGTTGCATAAATATATAAATATACTTTGTCCTCCGTCAAGATGGCATTCAAGCCTTTCAAATATAATTTTGCTTATTCATTAGAAATTTTTATTTTATTTATTTTTATTAGCATTTTGCTTGTATGTGGGTACTTCGCCTGTTTTTAGTTTCATTTTTTCTCTATTCTTTTTCTTCTTTGATATAGTTAGGCACTCTGCCTCTTTTTTATATATTTCTTTATTTATTCGAGTTTTAATTGATTTATTAATCATAGGCACTACGCCTCTTTTTATTCATTTATTTATTTATTTACTTGGTTTTTCATTTAGTTTGGGGGGCACTTCGCCTCTTTTTAATTATTTGTTTGATTACTTAATGTCGTTTTTTCTGATTTGGGCACTTCGCCTCTTCTTTTATTTTGAATTCTTCTATTCTTGTATCTTAATTCGGGATTTCTTCTTAATACTCGTACGTTGGAATGATCGGTTGTCTTATTTAGGGGTATGCTTCGTTTTGTTCTTCCCGGGAGCACAACCTTCCACTTGGGAATAAGGCTCTCCTGGTGAATTTTCTAGGTAGGGTTGTGGAATGTCGAGGTTGTCATTTATAAGCGGGAGTATCTCTTCTTCTACTTTTTCCCAGGTCTTTCTCCTTAGCCTGTGGAGGACCATATTCAATGGATTGAGTCCTGCCCTTGCGTGCAGTTCCGTCTGTCGAATACGGTCCATCCTGTGTGCGCCAGCAATCAGCAGAGTAGCTTTATTCTGTACCCTCTCCATCTGCCTGAGAGAGGCAAAACTAGCTGCCTGCATTACCACTGCCGTGTACACCAGTGTTGACCGCATCAGGGCAGTGTATAGCTTTCTGATGTTATTGGCTCTGAGGCTTTTGAAACTACAGTTTTCCAAGCTCTCACTTGGCATGGGAGATTCGGTTGTTGATATGCGTCTTATACCCTGTTATGCAATGTGCAGACCTAGGACTTTACCCTCGTTGCCGTACGGGTAAAGTTCGTCGTCAACTATGACGTCATCAAGTTTCCGGCGCTTTACTGGAAGAATTTGGATCTTTCGACGGTTGGTCTTAATTTTCAATATTCTCTTGGAATCGATTGTTTTTTTCGATTTTTTGCAACTGCCTCCCTTGCTTGAACTCAAGTGTTCCATATAGGAACTGGGGATGATTTGCGTGATGTCATCTGCCATTTGCAGGTACATCACATCCTCCTCAACTGGAGCAAGTAAATCCAATGTGTATACTATGTACAACAGTTGACTCAGAGAGCTACATTGTGGAACACCCGCTTCTAGTTCGAACTCGGGTCATCTGAAGCCCTCGATGGAGATTTGGGCTTTCCTTTCCATAATGTAGTCACATATTACCCTTTCCAGGACCGGGTTTAGCTGGAGGCCTAACATCTTGTGTTGTAGACTTCTCAGCCAAACCTTATCGAAGGCCTTTTTTACATCACGCAACACCACGACTACGTATTTCCCTTCAGCTTCGCAATGGGCGAGTTTTTCGGTGAGAAAGCCCAGGGCTGTGTCCGTCCCTCTTCTCTTGGAGAGCCCATATTGCTGAGGTTTGTGGGATTCTAGCTCCGTTAGCTAGTCTTGGAGTCTGTTAGATAGAAACTTCTCGTAGACTTTGCCCACGAACTCTAAGAGGGATATTGGTTTGTAATACACCAGTTGATCGGGGTGCTTCTTCCCTTTAGAAATAATAATGATTTTGGCCATTTTTAGACCGTCGAGGAAGTAGCCCGTATTCAGAGAAGCGTTATAGATGTTCGTAATTCGCTGTATGATCTCCCCGGGGGCATGCCCCAAGTTATTTTTAGTGATGCCCGTCCATCCTGGTGCCTTCTGGTAAAAGGTTTTTAGTTTCCAAGACCTCTTCTGGTGTAATAGGTCGGCCATGGTCAGCCATCTCCCTCCCTTCTTTGACGTGGGCTTGTAGGTGCGCTCGATGTATTATTAGATTAAGATCTTCAATCAGCTGACCTTCGAATTCCGGGTTGAATCCCGCATCGTCCTCAAGTGTAATTGAGAAAATTTCCTTCCAAAACGTGCTGAATCTCTCTTCCAGGGCGGCCGGATCCTTTAAGTTGTTATCGCTCTCCTTAATGCGGGTCTTTTCTCTACTTGGAAAGCCTTTTAGTTTCTTCACTTGTCGCCAGAATTTTTCGGGATTCACCTCACTGTCTACCATGGCTATAAGGAAGTCCCAGATTTCGGTCTGTTGTTGGTTTATAGCTTGCTTAAGTTATCCACTCAGGCGTCGTAGCAGCGAGCTTCTTTCCCGACTCGCAACTTCTCTTTGGATTCCCTTATACACCTCCCTGTTCTCCCTAGCGATCTCTTTCATCTCATCGGTCCATCTGGGTCGTGAGGAGTTTTGTACCCTGTCATTCTTCCATGGTAAGTTCTTCAAATGTTTCCCGATATAAGGTAACATTTTGGTTGATGGGTGCTTCATCGACAGTTTGTTCGTCGTACTCCCACTTATAGTATCTTTTTCTGATGCCGACGAAGATTTTGTTTTCATCATTTCCTTTGGAAAGGGGACCTGCTCAGATGCATACTCGTATAATAAAAGGTTGATCTCATTTGCATCGAGCGGTCTCTTAGCCTCTCTCTTTCCTTTCACCTGGCGACCTTCCTGGTTGTGAATTTTGTATCTGAAGAGTCCGATGAGTCTGTGGAAACTAAAATTCCTCTTCTGCTATCTTTTCTTTCTGTTTTTCTTAGGGTTTTTTTGGGGGGGGGGAGAATTTGCCGTTTTGGCAGCAGCCTCCCTATACTTTCTTGCCTCTATTCTTGGATCCGGTCTACTGACACCACCTCTTTTAGTTTTGCTCCTTCGTCTCTCCTTCGCTTGCGTTTCTCCAGGTTTTTGGTTTGGGAGCATTTGCAGTCGTTGGACATCCCCTGATGGGGGGTCGTCCGGGAACCACATCTCGTTCATGCTGTTCTTCGCAAGCATCTGGTGCAGCTCTTTCGCAAATGTCTCTGGCTGCGCCAAGCTCCTGACGTGTGCGTACAGGATACAAGTCAATATTTTTGTTGAATTATCATTTTATATTTTAAGATGTCTTTTTATTTTCTGTCTCAGTGTATGCCGCATTAGCGACCGGTGCTTAGGATGCGTTCGCTTTCCTAGCTTTCTCCTGTTTGCTTTGAAGCATCATTTTCTTAATTAACTCCTTTTTCATGGGGCAGGCCATTGCTATGAATCGATGGCCTTATCCACAGTTTGCGCACCTCTCACGGGGGCTCTTGCAGTCCTTCCAGTGGTGTCCTTGTTCGCTGCATTTAAGGCATATCTCCTGGGGCGCTTGACAGTCTCTGGTTACGCGTGTATCCATTTTATAACAGCGGAAGCAGAATTGGATTAGGTGGAATTCTTCGTTCTCAATCTGTTCCCCGCTTATTTTGTCGTTAAAAAGTAGGAGTCCGACCTACTTCACCCTCTTATCCATAGATATGTCGCTGAAAATAATCTTAAACACATGATTGTAGTCACTATTTTCTCTTTTATTTATGAATTTTATTATTTCAGTGACCTTTGCCCTTTTCCGATTTATCACTATCTCCTCCTTAATCTCTTCCTTGGAATGTTCACCGATCCTAGTGTCAAACCTCCAGCTGATAACACTCTTGTGCGTCTGGATCTGCGGAGGGATAACGGGCTGCAGGCTGATCTCGCGTAACACTTCGACTGCCTCTTCTTTAGTCATTGCTTCGACATCTTTTTCCTTTTCACATATCGCGACGTAACCAGTTGGTGCCTCGAGTATCCTGAGCATAGCAATCTTTAGTCGCCCAAAGACAACTTCAAATGTCTTCTCTCTGCTCGTTCTTCTGTGTCCACTAATTGTGCGCAGCGGGACCTGGGTGGTCCCATTTTGTCTAAGAGAGTCCCTTCGGGGCGGGTAACTACTGTAGGATCACTCCTTCTTCGTGATATTTAGCTGGAACTTTACTCCTAATCCTTGTGCCCTCTTCTTTGGGTCTCGATTCTTTTCTTTGTAGTAGAGCGCTTGAGGGGGGGCAACCCCTTCCCCGTTGTAAGCGAGCTTTCATGAGCGTGAACTGCCTGATGAGGGATGATATGATGATAGCGGACTTTTTGTTGGTTAGCGCCGAATCAACCATCACAAACCGGGGGTGCCACCCCTCGGGGGTATGGGTATCAGAACTGCAGCCGACATACATAGAGACGGGTGTTACTTCCCTTTATGGTCGTTGTTGGGCTCCCGGGGTATAGGGAACGGGTTACTCCCCTCCCTGGAAGTTCCAGTCTTGCTCCATGTCTGGGTGCTTTTGATGCCGAGTTCCACATTGGGCTACTCCTCAAACCTGCTTTCCTCGGTTCCCCCAATTATGTCTATCACAGTGAAGAGCATAGTTGGGACGAGGCTAGATGAATGGCCGTTCAGTTCACTTCAACTCCCTTAACCCGGTGAGGGGGGATGGAGGAATTTTAGTTCGGCATAAGTCGAATACTCAAGGTTCTCTTAAATTCTCTATCTTAGAAACCCCGTATGGAAAAGTGAATAAAAATTCACATTCTTAGAGAGCCTCCTTTATCTGCGAAGAGTTCTTCTGAATAAGCGTAAATTTTCCAAGTCCGTCTGAAAAATCACTGCTTTCAGCGACATAATGCCGCTCTATATATATTTTTCCTACTAAAACCTAGGTTATACAAAATGAACCGATCAACATTAAGCATATTTTTAAAAACAAATTTATGTTCAATTTATTGTATCAGCTTTAAGACAAATTTTTCCTTTTAAACATAGACGCTGCAAAAATTTGCCATTCGGCGTTACGATAGATTTTAGCAACAATTTACATTCAATTACTTAAAAACATGTGCGTCACTGAAATTGATTTTTCCTTAATGACTGCTCAGACACCATTGAAGAAACAACGCCAATTCAGAGGAAAGTTGCCACTCATTAAGGTGGTACAGGAAAGGGGAAGTGAGGTCAAAAACATGAAATCCTTTTCACTTTCCCCAATGGTGAATTAAAAGGAGATTAATACATTTGGAGCATGTGAATTCACGACACATCAACATTTTCGTTATTTATTCTTCGACTCCTCGGAACTCCAGGACGAAATGTGAGACTCGCCGACCAAACATGACAGTCTAACGGTGACTTTTTATTCACCCTTAAGAAAGAGATAATATTATAATTTTTATACGTATGGAAAGAATTGATACAATTTTATTCGTTAAGAAAGAAATAATACTACAATTTTATTCTAAGAGTCAATAATTAAATAAAGGCTTAATATCTTATTGCTCCTTCACAACACTTATTGATTACCATTTTATGGAATTATAGAATTTCATCTGATTCGAATCTACCTCAAAGATAAGCATTTTGAAGTCTTATAAAATTCTATAATTGGTTCACCGTAAATATTCTATAATTGGTTCGACATAAATATTCTATCATGTGGTTTCAGCACCACAACTCCTATTCCCCGAAACTGTCGTAAACACCTATTGATTTTCTCTCCTTTTTTTGTTTTTGTCCTGATTTTGAGGCTGTGTAGCGACCAGGTACACAGCCTCAAATTCAGGACAAAATAAAAAAATAGAGAGAAAGGTCATTAATCAAGGGATGTGGTTCTGAGATCATTAACTATATATATATATATATATATATATATATATATATATATATATATATATATATATATATATATATATATATATATATATATATATATGTGCGTGTGCGGTTAAGAAGGCATTTTTTTGCTACCTAGTTCTTCATCGAAGCTCTCGGAAAGAGCTCTTTTCACATACACAAGAAGATAACGCATAAAATAAGTTTTTCTTCGATCAGCTTTTTTAATTGTCATCGTGGCCTATCGAAGATAATGGCAAATTGGTTTTATCAGCTTTAGCTTCGCTCTGTAAAATTGTAAAAAAGAGAATTATTTGCAATAGCGTAATTATAATTATGCGGTTAAAAATGCTATTTTTTGGCTAACTAGCTCTTCATCGAAGCCCTTGGATGGAGCTCTTCTAACATACATGAGAAGATAACGCATAAAATAATTTTCTAAGATAGCAGAAAACTGTCTTTCGATCGGCCTTTTTGATTGTCATCCTACTTGTCGAAGAGAATGGAAAATTTGTTTTATTCACTCCAGCCCCGCTCTCTAAATCGAGAATTATTTGCAATGGCAAAATCATTATACGGTTAAGAAGGCAATTTATATATATTGTCTAAGTATGATCCAAAGTACGGGAATATTCCAAACACAACGACAAAAATAGATTTTAATACACACTAAATAAAAGGTACACAATAAATATGGATAAATAGGTACATGGATAAGACGGAATTAGGTTCCGAATACTAATTGGACAACCAAGGTTATTAAATGGTTATAATGGGAGATATAGGGTAGTGAGCGATTTAGTTCCTTTGAACCTCGAGAGTAAAGCGGGGAGAACTAGAGGGAAGGCGGTCTTGGTGACCTTGATTACTCACGGGCGGAGCTGGGAACCCGAAGAGGGTGATGCTACTTTTTTCAAACTCTGATTTAGCGAGATGCGGGCCTCTTGTCCCCAAGAGGTCATCGGACGAATTTCGAAGGGGGGAGGTAACTTCTCCAAACTCGGATCAAGCGAGCTATAGGAGCATATATACCCGAATTTCTCTAAAACAGGGAGAGATAGAGGGGCCTTCTCGAACCCTCATTATCGGCCGGAACAACCAAGCGTGTCCATACGGGAAAGTGCCAGAGGCCGGGTTTAGCTGGTCTGACCAGCATTTGGTGCCGTAATAGTTGTTCGAGGCAAGCCTACAAAATAGATGAGTAATCTCCCGACCCGGGGGGGATTTAGACGGCGGGGAGGTAACCTTCACTTTCAGTGTCATGCCTCCGTGTGAATTTCTCAGTAATCTAGTCGCAAATCCAAAAAGGGTGAGGTTGGAGGGGGGGGGAGTAACGGCTCGCTTTCTCTTCCAAGTAATATCTTAGGAGGTGGGGAAATACTACTATTTTACTGGATGGATCCCTCTACACACACACACATATATATATATATATATATATATATATATATATATATATATATATATATATATATATATATATATAAAGATGAATAAATAGAGTAAAGAAAGCGAAATAGCAGCATGCTATCTAACACAATAAGAATTAACTTTGGTATCTAGCAAGGCCTTCCAACAAGGCACAGTACCACGACAAAACAACGCAAGACTTGCTTTAAAATTCACAACAATGAAAAAGAGTAAACAGATCTAATATTAGCACAATGGAAGGTATGAAAGATGATAAATAATGAAAGATGATAAATGGGATACATTCTGTCAATTTCGATATTTAAAAGTGGATTATACTAACTATTGGGATTCTTCATCGGACTACCACTGAATACCAAGTTCAACTCCGTTGCCAATCAGCCCTAGCCTCGGAAGTTCTAGGCCTCCTCTCGGAAGACCTAGGCCCAGCCTCGGTCACCGCGAGGCCAAGATGGAGATGTTAACCCCCAGGGGGAAGCGTGGCCCAAGCCCATCGTCTCCAGTAGACCACCGTCCTCGTTTTGGAAACAAATCTGCCAAGAAGGCCACTGCCAGACCTCTTCCATCCCGCCCTCAGGCCACACCCCATCAGGATGACTCCAACCCCCGCAACGTAGTCCTTATCAAGTCTGCAGAGGACAAGTCCATATTTATCCATCCTCTTAAAGTTACCTCTGCCCTCAATGCCTCTCCTTTCCACAAACTCATCCTAGAAGGCTCGTGCAGGATTCTTGGCAAGGGTACTGCCATGAGGATAGAGCTATGTGACATAAAAAAACTGGAAGTGGACTTAGAGGATGTGACCACATTGGGGAACTGGCCAGTAAAATGCTGGCATCCTAAGGACGCCTCCATGGGAAAGTACAAATTCGGCAGAATTTCTGGCCTTCCAGCCTCCTTAGTAGAGCAGGATCTAAAAGAAAATCTGCGAATCCTGGACCAAAATAGCTCTGCCAGTCTTGTAGAAATCTCCCGCTTGTCGACCCACCCTGAAGCCTCCACTTATACTGCTCGTCTCAAATTCGCTGGTGTTCTCCCTGAAAGAATGGCGCTTGGCTTTACCTCGTATAAAGTTAGCCCTTACCACCTCCCTCCCCTAAGATGCTACACCTGCCAACGCTTTGGTCATGGGACTCTAACGTGCAAGTCTACCCAGAGATGCAACAGGTGCAGTGGTCACCATGAAGGCCAAGACTGTACCAATTCCCCACACTGCTACTTCTGTAATAAGGATCATCGACCTTCTTCCAACAGCTGCCTCTATACTGAGAAAGCAAGAGAGATTCAACAAAAAGCAGTGGAGGAAGGTACTCCAAATTATACCACCCATGCATTACTCCGCTCATTGTACTTAGAAAAGGCTACCACAGCCAGCTCCATCCAAGAAGCCACACCAAAGCCTCCATCAAATCCCCACCCTCTCCCAATTGCCTCAAATAGAAACAAGCGCCATCCTACGATCACCTATGCTGAGATTGCTGCTGCCCCCCCCCATACCCCACCAAAGGCAATCCACTACAAGACCGCTTCCCAACTACCCACCGCCACGCCAAAGAAAGCTAACTCCAAACTTTACTATCACCCTGGACATCAACCCTCTCCAACCCCTCCGCGTTATCCACTCTCTCCAATCATTCAGAATGTCCCACAGTTCCATTGCAAAGAACCACCTCCCACACAGCCATTCATAGCTAAGCTCCTAAATCTACTAAAAGAATTCATCTCCCTTCTACAATCGGGCTCCTCTCTTCAACAGGTCCTCATCACTCTCCTCCCAAGTGCCATCCAAATGATATCATCTTTCATGGCATAATGGCACCAACAAGCCCGATAATCTTTTGGAATGCCCGTTCATTACGCCACAAAATGAAAGACCTCTCCTTACTTCTCAACTCCCTCTCTCCCACCATAGTTGGAATCTGCGAAACCTGGCTTCACCCCAGCTTTTCTCCGAAAGCAAAAGGCTACTCCATTCTGCGCAGAGACAGGCCAAATAGGGGAGGTGGTGGCCTTCTCCTTCTCATCAAAGAGGGACTCAGCTTCCGCCCCCGCTCTCTTATTCCATACCCCCGCGGTCTTCTAGAACTCCTGGCTGTTCAGATAGCCATCCGCGGAACCTGGTGCGATGTCCTTGTCTGCTATAATCCATGCCTCCCAGTCACAGAGGATGAATTCAACCACTACTTCGACCAACTCTCCCCCACAAGCCTCATCATGGGAGACTTCAATGCCCCCCACCCCCATTGGGATCCGACGGCCACCATCAGCCGCCCAGGTGCTGCCCTCTTTCAATCCCTCCTCTCCTCAACTCGCCTCTCCCTTCTCACTCCCCCAGGCCTCTGCACCAGGGTGGACCCAGCAAGGGCCCTGTCATCCACACTGGACCTGTGCATTGGCAGTGGATCCTTTACCACTTCAACAGTCTCCACTGGCCAGTACATGGGAAGCGACCATCTCCCAGTGATCATCTCCTCAAGTGGCCTCACAAACCCTCCCCCCAGGTCAATCCGTCCACATTGGAGAATAAATAAAGAAGAATGGCCCAAATTCCAATCCTCGCTTGCACATCCCCCCCCAAATCTCGCCTCAGTTGAAGCAAAAGCTAGTTGGCTTTCTGACTCCCTCATGGCGGCTGGGAAACAGACTTTTCCCCTGACCACCTGCCGCTATAACGGCCGCCCACGCACACCATGGTGGACGGAAGAATGCGCTTCAGCAATTCGCCTCAGACGACTGGCTTTTGCAAAATGGAGACGCCAGCCCTCCCAAACAAATAAAATTGACTTCCGAAGACAGGATGCCATTTGCAAAAGGACCATTCTGCAGTCAAAAAGAAACTCCTGGCACAAGTTCTGCAGCTCGCTCTCCTTTTCAACCCCATCCACCAAAGCCTGGACCTTCTTCAGGAATATGACCTCACCTTCAAACCCCACTTCCTACCCTCTCTGCTCAGGGGGCCTCCCCCTAATGAACGAACAGGATAAAGCTGAAGCATTTGCCGCAGAATACAGCAAACTATACAGCTGCAAACCAAACACTCTCCTAACTAGACCCCAATTGAGGCTCCTGACAGAGAGTATTTCCAATACCACTGATGACCCACTGGCTTCCCCTTTCCATCTCAAGGAATTGCTTGGGGCACTCTCCTCCATGTCAAAAGGTAAGGCCCCAGGCTCTGACATGATCCCCTCTGACTTTCTAAACAATCTGCCAGAAAACCACCTAATATTCCTGCTGGACCTACTAAATGAGAGCTGGACACAAGGCCAATTTCCCTCCCCCTGGAAACTCTCACTCATCCTCCCCATCCCTAAAACAGGAAAAGATCCTTCCTTGCCGGCCTCATACAGACCTATTAGTCTGCTCTCCTCCTCCAGCAAACTACTCGAGAAGATGGTCCAAAAGCGTCTATCTTGGTGGCTGGAATCCCACCATCGATACCACCCAAACCAATATGGTTTTCGCCAAGGCCGCAGCACATTAGATGCCCTCTCCCATATAGACCACCTGCTGCAATCTGCCTTTAAGGAACACCTAGTGGCAGAGGTTGTCTCCTTTGACCTGTCAAATGCTTTTGACACTGTTAACCATGAGGCCTTACTGTTTAAGCTAGCCAACCTGGGAATTCATGGTGCCCCTCTCTCATGGATCAAAAACTTCCTCTCAAGCCGCTCCTATACAGTCATGATAGGGTCAACACAGGCCGCCCCCCGCAAGATCAACCAAGGAGTACCACAAGGTTCCCCATTGAGCCCCCTCCTATTTATAATATATATAGCCGATATACCTGACAGTGTGCACACAACATCCCTACTATATGCAGATGACATCTCTATCATCTGCACGGCTGAAACGCCCCAACTGGTCCACGACAGTCTCCAAGTTGCAGTAAATGACCTCACGGCATGGGCTAAAACTTGGAACCTGCACCTAAACACTGCAAAATCAAAATCCCTCTGGTTCACTCGCCGCCGTCTAGGACCACCCCCTCCCCCGCACATCTCAGGCACACCTATCGAACGGGTCTCTTCACACCAACTACTCGGACTATGGCTAGATAGCCCAACTCTAAGCTGGAACGCTCAAATCAATCATCTACGAGAAAGCTGCCTGAACCGTCTTGCCTTGATGCGTCGCATAGCTGGTGTGAAGTGGGGTGCTTCCCGGGAAACACTCCTTCAATTCTACACATCTTATATTCAATCCAAACTGGACTATGGGGCAATTCTCTACTCTGCAGCAAATAAGACCCTACTGTCTAAACTAAACTCAATCCACCACAGTGCCATAAGAACTGCCTTAGGAGCCTTCAGATCCTCACCAACCTCTGCACTCTATGCAGAAAGTGGCCTCCTCCCCCTTGAATATAGGAGAAAGATCCTCTTAGGAAAATGGCTCTACCGGACAACCCATCTACCAGAAGACCACCCCCTTGCTACATTTGTAGCACCCCACATATCACTCCAACCATGGCCAACCACTTCTCATCGTCCAGTTGCAGTTCGTGCAGCACAGACCCTCTCGCAACTAGCCTTTCCTCTCCCACGGCAGACTCCACTCCCAACAATACCTCCTATCCCCCCCTGGTTCTCTCTCTCTCCAGTGATATCACTCTCCCTCCCATGCAAATGGACTAAGTATGATCCACCCCACAAACTGAGAGCAATCTACAGCCTCCTTGAAAATGTCACCTACAAGGACTACCTGGCCTTATTCACAGATGGCTCCCACTACATGGATCCCCCCTCAACCACTGCAGCAGTCATCTGTTTAGAACACCCACTGGAACAAACATGGCACATAGACCCCTTACACAATATTGTGGTGGCTGAACTCTATGCCCTGTATCAAGCCCTCAAAATTGCCCAGTCATTTGTCTCCACCAGAAAAGTCATCATTTACACGGACTCAATGTCCTCACTCCAGCTTCTCCTCGCCTCCTCACCCCACACCCATCCACAACTCTGCTATGACATTCAGGAATTGCTCCTCGAGTTTACCAGCCACCCTTTACGGGACGTGAAGCTGCAATGGATTCCGGCCCACTCGGGTATCACTGGAAATGAAGAAGCGGACGGCGCAGCAAACCAAGCCCATTCCACCCCAATATCCAGAACACTTCCCATTTCCCCAGCCACACGATCCTCCCTTTGGAAGGCGCAGACCAGAGCCGCATGGGAAGATGAACTCCGGCAACAGTTCCAGGGATCATCCAGATCCATCTTATATGAGGAATTCGGTCCAATGCCCTGGTCTAGATCAACAAATCGTCGCCTTGACTCAGCCCTTGTCCGACTGAGAATCGGACATTCCGGGCTCTCTGCGCATCTTTTCCGCCTGGGTCTCTCTCCTTCCCCAGACTGCCCCTGGTGCCCCAACCATCCTGAAACCATACAGCACTTCCTACTAGAATGCCCGCATCACCACTCCCACCGGGTTCTACTCCATGAAAAACTTAGAGAAATTGGAGTAATGCAGCTAACAATCCCAGTCATCCTCAATGGAATTGGTCACCCTATCCCTATCCGCCAAGCCATTTCAAACAGATTCCAGTACTTTCTGACCAAAATAGGACAGTTGCACAGAATATAATCCACCCCCTCCAGCCTGTGCCAACAAGGCCCATTTCTTTGCAGACTGCTGAGTTGGCCAGCAATTAAGAACTCTACTCCTTTCCTAAGCCCTAGCGCACAGAAACTTCCAGGCTTTGACCATCTCCAGGGCCCATAGTGCTCACCCTGGCACTCTCTGGCCCTCAATTTACCAAATTACCAAATTACCAAAGATGATAAATGGGATACATTCTGTCAATTTCGATATTTAAAAGTGGATTATACTAACTATTGGGATTCTTCATCGGACTACCACTGAATACCAAGTTCAACTCCGTTGCCAATCAGCCCTAGCCTCGGAAGTTCTAGGCCTCCTCTCGGAAGACCTAGGCCCAGCCTCGGTCACCGCGAGGCCAAGATGGAGATGTTAACCCCCAGGGGGAAGCGTGGCCCAAGCCCATCGTCTCCAGTAGACCACCGTCCTCGTTTTGGAAACAAATCTGCCAAGAAGGCCACTGCCAGACCTCTTCCATCCCGCCCTCAGGCCACACCCCATCAGGATGACTCCAACCCCCGCAACGTAGTCCTTATCAAGTCTGCAGAGGACAAGTCCATATTTATCCATCCTCTTAAAGTTACCTCTGCCCTCAATGCCTCTCCTTTCCACAAACTCATCCTAGAAGGCTCGTGCAGGATTCTTGGCAAGGGTACTGCCATGAGGATAGAGCTATGTGACATAAAAAAACTGGAAGTGGACTTAGAGGATGTGACCACATTGGGGAACTGGCCAGTAAAATGCTGGCATCCTAAGGACGCCTCCATGGGAAAGTACAAATTCGGCAGAATTTCTGGCCTTCCAGCCTCCTTAGTAGAGCAGGATCTAAAAGAAAATCTGCGAATCCTGGACCAAAATAGCTCTGCCAGTCTTGTAGAAATCTCCCGCTTGTCGACCCACCCTGAAGCCTCCACTTATACTGCTCGTCTCAAATTCGCTGGTGTTCTCCCTGAAAGAATGGCGCTTGGCTTTACCTCGTATAAAGTTAGCCCTTACCACCTCCCTCCCCTAAGATGCTACACCTGCCAACGCTTTGGTCATGGGACTCTAACGTGCAAGTCTACCCAGAGATGCAACAGGTGCAGTGGTCACCATGAAGGCCAAGACTGTACCAATTCCCCACACTGCTACTTCTGTAATAAGGATCATCGACCTTCTTCCAACAGCTGCCTCTATACTGAGAAAGCAAGAGAGATTCAACAAAAAGCAGTGGAGGAAGGTACTCCAAATTATACCACCCATGCATTACTCCGCTCATTGTACTTAGAAAAGGCTACCACAGCCAGCTCCATCCAAGAAGCCACACCAAAGCCTCCATCAAATCCCCACCCTCTCCCAATTGCCTCAAATAGAAACAAGCGCCATCCTACGATCACCTATGCTGAGATTGCTGCTGCCCCCCCCCATACCCCACCAAAGGCAATCCACTACAAGACCGCTTCCCAACTACCCACCGCCACGCCAAAGAAAGCTAACTCCAAACTTTACTATCACCCTGGACATCAACCCTCTCCAACCCCTCCGCGTTATCCACTCTCTCCAATCATTCAGAATGTCCCACAGTTCCATTGCAAAGAACCACCTCCCACACAGCCATTCATAGCTAAGCTCCTAAATCTACTAAAAGAATTCATCTCCCTTCTACAATCGGGCTCCTCTCTTCAACAGGTCCTCATCACTCTCCTCCCAAGTGCCATCCAAATGATATCATCTTTCATGGCATAATGGCACCAACAAGCCCGATAATCTTTTGGAATGCCCGTTCATTACGCCACAAAATGAAAGACCTCTCCTTACTTCTCAACTCCCTCTCTCCCACCATAGTTGGAATCTGCGAAACCTGGCTTCACCCCAGCTTTTCTCCGAAAGCAAAAGGCTACTCCATTCTGCGCAGAGACAGGCCAAATAGGGGAGGTGGTGGCCTTCTCCTTCTCATCAAAGAGGGACTCAGCTTCCGCCCCCGCTCTCTTATTCCATACCCCCGCGGTCTTCTAGAACTCCTGGCTGTTCAGATAGCCATCCGCGGAACCTGGTGCGATGTCCTTGTCTGCTATAATCCATGCCTCCCAGTCACAGAGGATGAATTCAACCACTACTTCGACCAACTCTCCCCCACAAGCCTCATCATGGGAGACTTCAATGCCCCCCACCCCCATTGGGATCCGACGGCCACCATCAGCCGCCCAGGTGCTGCCCTCTTTCAATCCCTCCTCTCCTCAACTCGCCTCTCCCTTCTCACTCCCCCAGGCCTCTGCACCAGGGTGGACCCAGCAAGGGCCCTGTCATCCACACTGGACCTGTGCATTGGCAGTGGATCCTTTACCACTTCAACAGTCTCCACTGGCCAGTACATGGGAAGCGACCATCTCCCAGTGATCATCTCCTCAAGTGGCCTCACAAACCCTCCCCCCAGGTCAATCCGTCCACATTGGAGAATAAATAAAGAAGAATGGCCCAAATTCCAATCCTCGCTTGCACATCCCCCCCCAAATCTCGCCTCAGTTGAAGCAAAAGCTAGTTGGCTTTCTGACTCCCTCATGGCGGCTGGGAAACAGACTTTTCCCCTGACCACCTGCCGCTATAACGGCCGCCCACGCACACCATGGTGGACGGAAGAATGCGCTTCAGCAATTCGCCTCAGACGACTGGCTTTTGCAAAATGGAGACGCCAGCCCTCCCAAACAAATAAAATTGACTTCCGAAGACAGGATGCCATTTGCAAAAGGACCATTCTGCAGTCAAAAAGAAACTCCTGGCACAAGTTCTGCAGCTCGCTCTCCTTTTCAACCCCATCCACCAAAGCCTGGACCTTCTTCAGGAATATGACCTCACCTTCAAACCCCACTTCCTACCCTCTCTGCTCAGGGGGCCTCCCCCTAATGAACGAACAGGATAAAGCTGAAGCATTTGCCGCAGAATACAGCAAACTATACAGCTGCAAACCAAACACTCTCCTAACTAGACCCCAATTGAGGCTCCTGACAGAGAGTATTTCCAATACCACTGATGACCCACTGGCTTCCCCTTTCCATCTCAAGGAATTGCTTGGGGCACTCTCCTCCATGTCAAAAGGTAAGGCCCCAGGCTCTGACATGATCCCCTCTGACTTTCTAAACAATCTGCCAGAAAACCACCTAATATTCCTGCTGGACCTACTAAATGAGAGCTGGACACAAGGCCAATTTCCCTCCCCCTGGAAACTCTCACTCATCCTCCCCATCCCTAAAACAGGAAAAGATCCTTCCTTGCCGGCCTCATACAGACCTATTAGTCTGCTCTCCTCCTCCAGCAAACTACTCGAGAAGATGGTCCAAAAGCGTCTATCTTGGTGGCTGGAATCCCACCATCGATACCACCCAAACCAATATGGTTTTCGCCAAGGCCGCAGCACATTAGATGCCCTCTCCCATATAGACCACCTGCTGCAATCTGCCTTTAAGGAACACCTAGTGGCAGAGGTTGTCTCCTTTGACCTGTCAAATGCTTTTGACACTGTTAACCATGAGGCCTTACTGTTTAAGCTAGCCAACCTGGGAATTCATGGTGCCCCTCTCTCATGGATCAAAAACTTCCTCTCAAGCCGCTCCTATACAGTCATGATAGGGTCAACACAGGCCGCCCCCCGCAAGATCAACCAAGGAGTACCACAAGGTTCCCCATTGAGCCCCCTCCTATTTATAATATATATAGCCGATATACCTGACAGTGTGCACACAACATCCCTACTATATGCAGATGACATCTCTATCATCTGCACGGCTGAAACGCCCCAACTGGTCCACGACAGTCTCCAAGTTGCAGTAAATGACCTCACGGCATGGGCTAAAACTTGGAACCTGCACCTAAACACTGCAAAATCAAAATCCCTCTGGTTCACTCGCCGCCGTCTAGGACCACCCCCTCCCCCGCACATCTCAGGCACACCTATCGAACGGGTCTCTTCACACCAACTACTCGGACTATGGCTAGATAGCCCAACTCTAAGCTGGAACGCTCAAATCAATCATCTACGAGAAAGCTGCCTGAACCGTCTTGCCTTGATGCGTCGCATAGCTGGTGTGAAGTGGGGTGCTTCCCGGGAAACACTCCTTCAATTCTACACATCTTATATTCAATCCAAACTGGACTATGGGGCAATTCTCTACTCTGCAGCAAATAAGACCCTACTGTCTAAACTAAACTCAATCCACCACAGTGCCATAAGAACTGCCTTAGGAGCCTTCAGATCCTCACCAACCTCTGCACTCTATGCAGAAAGTGGCCTCCTCCCCCTTGAATATAGGAGAAAGATCCTCTTAGGAAAATGGCTCTACCGGACAACCCATCTACCAGAAGACCACCCCCTTGCTACATTTGTAGCACCCCACATATCACTCCAACCATGGCCAACCACTTCTCATCGTCCAGTTGCAGTTCGTGCAGCACAGACCCTCTCGCAACTAGCCTTTCCTCTCCCACGGCAGACTCCACTCCCAACAATACCTCCTATCCCCCCCTGGTTCTCTCTCTCTCCAGTGATATCACTCTCCCTCCCATGCAAATGGACTAAGTATGATCCACCCCACAAACTGAGAGCAATCTACAGCCTCCTTGAAAATGTCACCTACAAGGACTACCTGGCCTTATTCACAGATGGCTCCCACTACATGGATCCCCCCTCAACCACTGCAGCAGTCATCTGTTTAGAACACCCACTGGAACAAACATGGCACATAGACCCCTTACACAATATTGTGGTGGCTGAACTCTATGCCCTGTATCAAGCCCTCAAAATTGCCCAGTCATTTGTCTCCACCAGAAAAGTCATCATTTACACGGACTCAATGTCCTCACTCCAGCTTCTCCTCGCCTCCTCACCCCACACCCATCCACAACTCTGCTATGACATTCAGGAATTGCTCCTCGAGTTTACCAGCCACCCTTTACGGGACGTGAAGCTGCAATGGATTCCGGCCCACTCGGGTATCACTGGAAATGAAGAAGCGGACGGCGCAGCAAACCAAGCCCATTCCACCCCAATATCCAGAACACTTCCCATTTCCCCAGCCACACGATCCTCCCTTTGGAAGGCGCAGACCAGAGCCGCATGGGAAGATGAACTCCGGCAACAGTTCCAGGGATCATCCAGATCCATCTTATATGAGGAATTCGGTCCAATGCCCTGGTCTAGATCAACAAATCGTCGCCTTGACTCAGCCCTTGTCCGACTGAGAATCGGACATTCCGGGCTCTCTGCGCATCTTTTCCGCCTGGGTCTCTCTCCTTCCCCAGACTGCCCCTGGTGCCCCAACCATCCTGAAACCATACAGCACTTCCTACTAGAATGCCCGCATCACCACTCCCACCGGGTTCTACTCCATGAAAAACTTAGAGAAATTGGAGTAATGCAGCTAACAATCCCAGTCATCCTCAATGGAATTGGTCACCCTATCCCTATCCGCCAAGCCATTTCAAACAGATTCCAGTACTTTCTGACCAAAATAGGACAGTTGCACAGAATATAATCCACCCCCTCCAGCCTGTGCCAACAAGGCCCATTTCTTTGCAGACTGCTGAGTTGGCCAGCAATTAAGAACTCTACTCCTTTCCTAAGCCCTAGCGCACAGAAACTTCCAGGCTTTGACCATCTCCAGGGCCCATAGTGCTCACCCTGGCACTCTCTGGCCCTCAATTTACCAAATTACCAAATTACCAAGCACAATGGAAAAAAAGAAATTGACGACAAAAATAGCCTATCTATATATAGAAAGTATAACAAATATATAAAATAAGAAAAAAATATAATGATAATACTCCAGCCTCAATATTACTATTTAAAGCAAGAATAAATACTTTGATAGAAACTGAAGGAGTTCGGTGTTAGTGACGGATCTGTAATTAGTTCTGGATAACTAACATTATTCCACTAATTAATTAAAATATTTCTTTATATATTAATAGTAATTAAGGCTTGCTGCACTTATTTTATAAATAGGAGTACATACAGACCTCATCACCAGTAGGCCCCCCTCCAAAATGGAGGATGATCCGGATGGGTTCCTACCTGATAATATAGACCTGGAATTTAAATATTTAATATCTTGTAAAGGAAGAAGATAAATTCAATGACAAACCCCTCCAATTTAGTATTGCTCTTCGAAATAGTAATCTACTTAATGATATTCAACATCATGTAACTTTTACCCGCTGGGTAGATTATCGGCGTGAACGATGGGACATACTATTTCGTCTGTGTTCCAAAATGTTTCACGTGACATGCAAATTATTGTCAGATATTCCCAAATCCTATGGGGTTATTGGCTCAATTGCTCTAAATGACAATGTAGTTGAAATAAAAAATGAATTAATTTCTCAAGGCTTCCCTATATTATCAATGTCTAGTATTAATAAGGGTAAACATGCAGACGAGCGGCCTGGGTAGAAAAAAATTATCATTCACCCGTGTTTGAATATTCATGCGCATTTGAGTTTTCTTCGAATAATAGCTGCTGCCATTTTTTGTATTAAAAAAATGCCCGAAAGTAAACAAACCAAAAACGTTTATGTAGGCCATTTTTTAAACAAAATTGCCTGAAAAAAACAAACAAAACACGCTGTTTCCGTACTAATTGCAGTGGTTATACTTCCGAAATAGCGAAGAGGAAAGCCTATTTATTTTGCGCGTCTGCGTCCTATTCAAAATCTAGCTGACTTGAATCACGTTTTATTTTCAAGCATCTAAATTCAAAGTTAGGGTTCACATCTAATGCTTGGCCACAAATGGCGCATTCGCTTTTAATTCGCACTAAATTATGAACATTCAAAAAGGTGTTTAATTTATCTTTATCAGAAACTAGGGTTAATAATTCCGCAATAGACGACGGACAAAGTTCACAATTCGATACTATTTTCACGTCTGATTGATCATTTTCAAACTGTGTAAAATGGGGAATGTTTGACACCCAAACTGCTAAAAAACAAGTAGTTCCTTGAAATGATCTAGCTAATTACATTTAAATGTATAAAAGAAGGTAATAAAAATAGTAAAATGGGGAAAAATATATTGACAAATAAAAATGACTCTGAATGAGGATAATAAAAAGCTATTAAGTGGGGAAAAAAATTGAAATCAAGCATTTCTGAAGTCATACCCCCCCCCCCCTAACCCATATGATAATTCGCAAAACGATTAAAGACGCTGTCAGAACATAACAATTAGGATTATATACTGGGGGGCTATGCCCCCCAGATCCCCCCAATTTAATGAAACTCAGGATATTCATAGTGTGGGCCCCCCCTTGTGTTTATCCCCACACGAGCCGTCCCCTTAAATGTACTCTAAAAACGTGAAACATTTTGGAACACGGACGAAAATAGTACGTTTTATCAGCCGGGCCGCTCGTCTACATATTTACCTTAATAAGAGAATCAAGAAAGACAACTCTCCAATATGATTCATTAAAACTGACTTTTCTGTTGAAAACAAGGCAACAATAATTAAAATATTGTACACTAACTTCTTTGTAAATGATTACATTCCACAACCAATACAATGTTTTAAATGCCAGAAATATGGACATACTCTAAATTCCTGTAGATCAAAAGTAAAATGCCTTATATGTATCAATAACCGCTCAGCTAAAGACTGCCCAAGAGAAACCTTGAAATATACAAATTGCAATTTAAATCATGTCTCAACCTTTAAAGGATGCAGAGTATACAGGGAAGCCAGGAAAATTGAACAATACCAAAAAGATCAAATATTAGTTATGAGAAAGCCAAAATGCAAATAAAACAAAATAATAGTATAAATTGTCATCTTCCTACTAGTGCTAAAGTAAGTGTTATGGATATACAAAGTTCCTAAGAGGTAAATCACTCAAGCTATGCATCTATCTTAAAATCCAACCTATAAAACCAAGCTATAAATAATATAATCACTGACAAGTCAATTAACCCCCAAACCTTAATTAATAAGAACCCCAAATTAATTGCTCATGACAGGACAATTAATCCTAACCCTCACATTAATTTAAATGCGTCTCTTATTGACCTGCCCCAAACCAGTAACTATCAAAATACTGCAAATGATACTACTATTTACAACTTTCTTCTGATTGCTTTGCTCAAAAGACTATTGAGACAGGATAAATTTGAAGAAGCAATGGCTGATGCAAAAAAAATGCAATGAGAAGCTATATATTCTCAATCTGTTAATCTAACACCAACCAATACCAGGTGAAAAAGGAAATAAAAAACAGAAAACACCTATTAATGTTGATAATCAGGATAAAAGTGCCAAACAAGACACAAGTAACTCACTATCTAAGGAAAATAAACTTAACTTTACTATACCTCCTAAAAATGCAGGTGTTGATAAAAAAGACAAAAATGTTCTGTTGTTGAAGCAAATGATACCGGTAATCCTCAAGGTAAAAAACCCTTTAAATTCTGAACCGGAAAAAAATAAAAAACCTAATAAAACTAATAATCTAAATTTAATTAAATCTTCTAATAAAAGACCTGTTACTAATGAAACTGAATCTATAAATAAAAAAGTCAAATAAAATGGATAATAAAATGAAGAACATAAAAATTCTACAATGGAACTGACAGAGCTTATTTTCCCACTTATCACAATTCAAAGTTTATTTACACGCTAATAAACCACACTTGTGTTGTATAAGTGAGACACAGTTGGGTACAGAATCTAATGTTAATTTCATTAACTATACAATTAGAATAGATAGAGATAGAAGGGGTGGGGGTATAATGACTTTAATTTGCCAAGATATAAACTATAAAATTATAAAACTAAATAACTATATTAACAAAATCTTGGAAGCTTAAGCTACCAGAATTTATCTAAAAAATAATAATGCTGTTGATGTACTCAATTTATACAATCCCCATGCAAACAACTTTATTGATCAAGAATTAGAATTCTATCTCTCTCAACTGGGTAGTAAATTAATTATATGTGGTGATCTAAATCAAAGATACCCAACATGAGATAATCATCTTTTACAGGAACCCCTGCAACAAGCAATCTCCTTCAATAACTATATCATCCAATCAGATCTAATTCTAGCTACTCCTCTTGGTCTCAAAATAAGATATAACTTCAAAAATAACTCGGTAATACTTTAGTTTAGGGGAGCATGATAGCGGGCGCTGTTTCTGGGCTACAATCTAGGCTTTATGACATCAGACAGTAGCTTCAAAGGGGGCCAATCACGGCGTTGTATTTGTTTTGTTTGGTTTAAGCCATTAATTTCACATACTGGCAACCCTTAATTCGACCTTATTTCAAACATTGGCAACCCTGAAATCAAGCAGTTAAAAGAGCGCGATACCTGTGACTTCATTTTGTTTGACTTTAATACGACTTGTGTTAATTCCTCCGTCAATTTAATAGACTTTTCTATAGATCGTGGTCTCATTTAAAAGAAACATGGCTCAATTATAATATAATATAAATTTATATAAAAGTATATTTTTATATATGAATAAAATAAGGTAAACTTGAAGATCTGCGTCACATGCTTTCCTCTGCTGTTCCCCAGTCCTGGCTGCATAATATTTCGTACATGTTCCAATATGTTTCACCCATTTTGACTAATTTCGAGTTACGGCTCTTGAAGGGGATTGCCCTGCGATAACCCTGAGATTTCAATCAATTGGAGGGAGGGGGATCTGGTGGGCACATCGCTCCAGTATATAATCGGAATAATATTCTCACATTTTTTTTTTTAACAAATGGTTTCTGCGCATCTGAACGAAACATAAAAGCAACTTGGTCCTGATAGATTTTGACTGAAATCTATTTTCAAAGTAACTTAAAAAAATGTTAATTTTGGGCGGCAATAGCCTAAATTAAGCGGCGTCACTGTCTTTGTTATTTTGATAAATGTGCTATCAGCTCTGCATGTTTATTTAAATAATAAAGACGATAGTGTTGCCTACTTTAGGCCATTTTCCCCCCAAAAATTAACATTTTTAGTTACTTTTGAAATAAGGGGCTTCACCTTTTGATGTTGGCTCTGATGTCTGGCTTTGTTCTGGAAGGTTGTCTTACAGGAAGCTCCTGATTCTCATTGTAAGATTGGGATATAATACTGATTTGGGTGTGTAGTTTTTCTTGTATTTATTTAATACACCAATCACCGTAATAAATACATTAGTGATTAATACTTTTGGGGAAGATATCTGGCAGCAATCCTGAGCAAGAATTTTTTTTGGTGAGTGTTAACTTTTTCCTTAGTAAATTTCTGAGAGTATGGCTGTTTGTATAGATGGTCGAGAGCAACACCCCTGAAGTTGGTCGCCAGGCCATCTTCCGGGGTTCCTAAAGATGCCCCCCGAAAGGCGGACAGCGACAAAGGAGCTTTGGCTCCTTCGCCCATACCTAGTGGTAGGCTGAGTTGCTCAAAGACTGAGTATCCTTGAAAAGAGAGCCCCCTGCCTCCGAAGCTGCAACGCCCGCCTAAGGTTTTGAGGCGGAGGGAGGAAAAGACTTGCATGGTGAGCCCAACCTCCCCCAATAAGTCTTCGAAGGTGGCCGCATTGTCTAGCCAACAGCACCCGGAGTTCTGCTTCCAGGAAACGTACAGCCATTTCCGTGAGGGTCTTCTGTTTGAAGATGGCCCCTGCGTCTCCTCCGAGCTAGGCCTGGAGGGCATATTTCTTCAATGGAATTGCCATGGACTCCAAGCCAACTGGGAGGAGCTGCGGAGGCTCGTCTCGTCCCGTTCCCTGTTTGCTATTTTTCTGCAGGAGACCATGCTAGGCTTGTGCCCCATGCCCCGCCCTCCTGGGGTATAAGGGTTTTGCGACCCCACCATCACAATATGGGGGATGAGCGGTTTACACCCGGCATGATGCCTCTGTTCTTTTCACTTTCGATACCTCCTTTCAGGCAGTGGCTGCACAGCTTCACCTGGATAGGAGGTATACTGTTATTTCTGCATACATTCCACCGTCAGCCGACTTCAACGCGGGGAAAATGCCGCATCCTGGCACGGTTGCTGAGGCCCTTTCTCTTGCTTGGAGATCTGAATGGCAAACATCCTCTCTGGGGAGATTTCTCAATAAATCCCAGGGGACAAGTCCTTGCCGATCTGATCGAAGAGCTTGAGATAGGTATCCTAAATGGGGATGAGTTTACACATCACTGCCCGAGAACCGCTTCATTTTATTGCCTTGATCTATCTCTGTGCTCTCCGGATGCACAGCCTGATTTTGATTCGGGGGTGGTCGATGACCTCCATGGTAGTGATCATTTTCCCCATTATAAAATATCATTTTCTGGGTTGCGGTGACCGGCATTTCAGGAAATGACTGAATTCTCTGTCGCAATCAAGGAGTTTAGTTCGGTAGATGAGGCCGTTGAGTGTTTCTCCGGCAACCTCATCGCTGCTGGCCTGACTACTATTACCAGAACGTCTAGCCGCTTTGCACGCCGACCACTTCCGTGGTGGTCGGTCGAGTGTTAGACGGCCCTCAAACAGAAGCACTTTTCCTACATGCGCTATAAGCGCTGCCCGAATGATTTAACTGTCGCTGAATTTCGTCGGGCCAGGGCTAGGTTCCGGTATATTTCGAAGCACGCCCGCCGCTCTTCTTGACGGGCATACGTGTCTTCACTTAACGGGAAGATCCCTCTACCAGAGGTGTGAAAGCGAATCAAAAGGATTCAGGGCAAGTTCTCGCAGGACCCCCCTCCAGTTCTCCAGGAGAATGGGACCGCAATTTCGGGTCCCGCATCTGTGGCGGAATCCTTCGCGACCGCTTTCTCCGCATTCTCTAGCCGGGATGCCGCTCCGCCATCATCCAATGCACGTCGTGATTTCGCGGAAGGCCGCCCACTGGACTTTACCTCCAGATGTGTTGAACCCTTCAACGACAGGTTTTCTTTGAGTGAGTTGCTTTCCGCTCTTGCTTGGTGCGCGGACACCGCCCATGGTCCGGATGATGTCCCGTACGCCATGCTCGACACCTGGGTGAGCGAGGCATGGCCTTTCTGTTAGATTTGTTCAACAGGATCTGGGTAGAGGGTAACCTCCCAGACTCCTGGCGAATCGCTACTGTTCTAGCTTTTTGCAAACCGGGGAGAGATCATTCTACCCCGGCCGGTTTCTGCCCAATTTCTCTAACCTCCTGCATGTGCAAGTTGATGGGGAAATTGGTAAATGTTAGATTAGCCTTTTTTCTGGACAGCCGAGGCCATTTGTGTTCTGCGCAGTGCGTCTTCCGCAAGTTCCATTCCACGTTGGATGCTCTGCTTCAACTGGAAAATGCTGTCTGTGAGGCCTTCCTTCGTAGACAGCACTTCGCCCCGGTGTTTTTTGATCTGGAGAAGGCTTATGATACCGAATGGCGATACGGTATCATGGAGACCCTCCACACGATGGGGGCGATGGGACGCCTCCCGGTCTTTATATCTGAATTTTTGTGAGATCATCGATTCCGCGTCTGGGTGGGGGGAACCCTCTCCGGCCTAATGGAGTAGGAAGAGGGTGTCCTGCAGGAAAGTGTCCTCAGCGCTACACTCTATGCTTTAAGCATCAACGGCATCACCTCGGTGCTGCCGGAAGATGTTCTCGCTACGCTCTACATGGACGACCTTTCGATCTCTTTTGGCGCGGCCCAGATGCCAACTCTGGAGCGTCGACTCCAACAGGCATTGAACCTAGTCTCACACTATGCTGAAGCGCACAGGTTTCGGTTTTCTTTGGCCAAGACTAAGGTGGTGCACTTCTGTCGCCATCCATGGCTCCACCCCGACCCAGACTCGTTTCTTAATGGAGTACGCCTGGAAGTGGTTGAATCGCACCGTTTCCTTGGTCTTGTATTTGACCGACGCCTCGCCTGGGAGGCTCATATTCGCAACCTTAGGGTCTCTTGTACCCGCGCCATGGATATTCTTCGTTCTGTGACGTTTAGCGCTTTATGCATCCGCAGCCGAACGTCTATTAGGAAAGTGGACTCGATCCACCACACCGGCCTTTCCTTGGCGACCGGTGCCTTCCGCACTTCCCCTATTGAGAACCTTCTTGTCGATGCTGGAGAGATGCCATTATCTATGCGCCGTGCACAGTGCATTACTCGCCTGCACGCACGAGCGCAGCGTCTACCTTTGTCGCCAAAGGCTCTCACTGCATCCGCAGCTGATCTCGATGGTGCCTATGCCGCAGAGAGACTCCAGTCTTACACTAAGCCCTTTGGGTTTATGGCTAGGAAACTCCCTCGAGAGCTAGATATAGCTCTCGGCCCGGTGGCGCCCCTAGTTCTGCCCAAGACGCCACCCTGGATGGTACCACCGTTGGCTATTTGACACCACGCCTCTGCTCCCAAAGCTTGTACAGCGCCGGGGGTATTGCGTTCAGCCTTTTTGGAGCACATCTAGCGTCACGCTGGAACCGTGCTAATGTATACGGATGGCTCCAAGGCCCAAGAGGAGTCGGTCTCCACGCCGTATGCCCTCTGTTTGAAGTCAGCAGGGCTCTGCTAGGCGCTGCGTCTGTCTTCACGGCTGAGTTGGTGGCAATACACCACTCGGTGCGGGAGATCACGCGACGTGCCGTTCGGAGACCGGGTCGTGATTTCTAGCGACTCACAGAGTGCCCTGAGTGCTCTCGGGGCATTGAAAGCTCCGCAGCCTCTGCTTCGCGATATCCGTGATGCCACGGTTTTAGTGAGCCGGGTGGGTGTCGAGATTATCTTCTGCTGGGTTCCTGGACATGTAGGAATTGCGGGGAATTAGGGCGCCAAAGAGTCCGCGAGGACCGGGCGACCGGAACATCGTTACGCTCTTCCACAGACAGACTACATGGCAGGGGAACTTAAAGTTGCGTGCAATTGCGCCGCGACTGTTCCCATGGACCTATCCTCCAATGCGGCGACGGCTTCAGGTCGCCTTCTGTCGTCTCCGAATCCGGCACACTCGTCTGACGCATCGCCATTTGATGGAGCGCTTGACTGCGTCCTTCCCCAGACTGTTCGGCACATTCTTGTGAAATGTCCCAGTCTGGGTGATCTTCGCGTACCGGGATGGGCGGGGTCGCTCCCGCCTGTCCCTTGTACTCGGGACGAGTGCGTGCACATTGACTGGTAGACTTGTAGACTTCGTGGGGAGGCCGGCCTTCTCCCTTTTATTTAACTATTTTTTGTTATTGTTTTCTTTGTAGGTCGCACATTCCTGCGCTGGGGGAACTCCCCCCAATGAAGGAGCTTGCTTCTTCCTTGTTATGATTTTCCCTTATGATTGTTGTTATTGTTTTTCATTCTTATTTTAAAGTAGCTTAGTGCTAGGTTGTCGTGAGTGCAGGGACTTATGACCAAGTGAGTAGTTGCCAAATAGGCTGTTTAAAAAAAACAAAAAAAAAGAAGCTCTGTCTGTATCTTCTCAAACAACTGCCTTATAATCCAGTTGCAGGGTCTCTTCACCTTTGAAAAAGGACTTTTGTGGAATTAACATAATTTCATGGATGACAAAAGCCACAAGGGCATCCACATCTATTAAGACCCCTCCCCCACAAAATGCATCCATAAGATTGTGTCAGATAATGCATCTACAGTATATACTTAAAACCATCCACAGGAATGCGTCAAAAACAAAAAGAATCATCATCGAGGCTCATCAAAATCCAAATCACCCATAATACCCCTTTCCCCATATAATCATCTAATCTACATTTGAAAATATTCAAGTTTGGACTCTCAACTCTCTCAGGTGGCAAACTATTCCTGTATTCTACCACCCTGTTGATAAAAAAAATATTTTCCAACATCTAACCTGCACCTCTGTTTTTTAATTTGTAAGTGGTGACCCTAGTCCTATTACTACTACCTTACAACTCAAATAACTCTTAGTCTATCTTCATATTCAAGGTGCTTCAGGGAAGGTATTTTTGTTACCCTCGTTTGTACTGACTCTAACAGGTTGATATCATGTCTAAAATGTGGTGACCATGCTTGTATACATTACTCTAAATGTGGCCTAACATACGAGTTGTAGAGTTTAAGGATAACCTCTTTACTCTTGTAGCTAACATTCCATTCAATGTATCCTAGTATCCTATTTGCTCTATTTTTTTTACTCAATATGCCTACTATCTACTAATACGCCTAAGTCCTTCTCATCCTTGACCAATGCCAATGCCCATCCATTTCTTAGCTAAATTCCCTATTATCCCTTCCCATGTTCATAGCTTTGCATTTTTTAAGGTTAAATGTCATGTACCAATGCCATTCTATTTTTTCTCTTCTTATTTTAACCACTCATCCTTTCTGATTTATAATGGTGTCTACGGTGGTAAAATACCTAATATAATAATAATAATTTCTGATTTATATATGTATTATTTAGTAAAATGTTTAATATATTTTTATTGCAGGAAATGCTTTAAAAAAATTTGTAATACTTTGAAGATTTATGGGTGATAGATATTAACATATAAAATGATGTGAATTCTTTCAGTATTTGATATAGCATTAGATTCTCTGACATAAAAGTGTGGTGTAAAATTAGTATCATATTTTGTTATTTTTTAACAAGCAAATGACACTAATGTAAAAGAATTTTTTATTTATCTGAAAATTGGATGGAATATCTTCCGTTACCCTGGTAAGGAGTTTTATCTATTTATAAATTTAACTTAGAGTTTATTATTAAGAAAGATATAAACTGTTATTCTCAAAGGTGGCATGATTGAATAAAAGCATCAATATGTGGTGGAAAACAAGCCAGAGGTTAAAAGTGAATAAATTGGTAATATATGAATAATAAAATTTTTACGGAAGCAGTAGCAAAACTGTATAGACTCAGCATTATGGCATCCGTAGGATGTATTTTGAAACGTGTAGAAATAACTACAGGCATTTATGCTGTGGCGGCAGGATTGCGAGTCCCCAGCCAAAAATTCCCGCTGCCTTGACAAGGTCCACTCGGTGGTTCAAAGAGAGGATATTGAGGGGAGAGTCTAATTTTAACTTTATTAAAATAATAATGGAAAATAAATAAATAAAACCCCTTAATCTATCATGGCCACCAAAAAATACTATTATAATCTTATAATCTAAGCCCAAAATAATTAAATGTATGTATATATGAATTTAGCAAACTGCAAGTAACACTAATCTAATCTATATGGCCTTACAATTTTATCGGCCAATGCAGAAAAGGACGCAAACCCTAGATAAGTTGGTACCAAATCAGAATTACCAAGGATCAGGTACTGGGTGCACCCTTACTAAATGTCCAGAGCTTGTGAGTCAGGGGAAACAGAGAAGGGAAGAGGAGACGGGACAACTTTCTGTGAGATTCGGAGAGGTCCGGGACTCGGCAAAGCCTTTGATTTCATCAGGACCTGAGACACTTGTTAGTCCCAACTTCTGTGTTGGAGTCTCTGGGGCGCTAGATCCAATTATTGCCTGGAGAGTGGGAGGCGCCCTCCAAGGCCCACACTTGTAAGCAGTTCCTTCCTTGTCTCGAGAATGACTGAGAGTCAAGGCTGGCTACTGCTGCCTCTCAAAGCCAGAAGACGATTGATCAGCTGGCACCAAGAAGCTGGAAAGGAAAAGGCATTTTCAATCACCTATTCACTGCCACACTTAAACATTCTTACACTGCCATACATACACACCCACCCATTTACACTAAGACTCACCTGAATAACTATTCAGCTTCTTTCTAAATTCCAATGGACACTTTACTTTATTAATTTAAGTTCACTGTTAAATTCAGTCAATAGTTAATCACTTCAAACTCATCTCCCCCGTAAGGGGCGCGGCGATTTGCCATCCTGGCCGCCGTGCTGACCGGACTCAGCACCCCGTCCAGCCCCAGCTTAGCCTCTCTTCCTTCCTTCAAAACACTTGTTTCCTCTCTTTTCATACAACCTCTCCCACAACTTTCTCTGGTCAGCCTCTAATTTCACAGGGTAGATGCTGACCTTCTTCTCGGCCAACCGTCCTGGGTCGGGGCTAAGGGGGGAGGGGCCAATGTTCCCTAACCCCTGAGCTCCGATCTGGGGTGGTTGGTCTTTAACAACCTGCTTCATCCCCACTCATACCTTCCTCACATCCCTTTTCCTCTTGTCTTCAAAATCTATCTGTTTTACGCCGTGTCTAAGGTGGAGCCGCCATGCCGATGGACTGCCAGGCCACCAGGCGGGAGGGGTGGTCTTAAATGGCGGTGCCTGGCTCTGCCGGGCTCGTAAGCACCTCTTGCAGTGCGGGCTACTGCGAGAGGTGATGCGCGATTGCATCCCGTGTAAAAAAGAGGGTCACCATGCCCAATGATGAGTATAAAAAAACCCCAACCCCCAACTTCCCCTATAACATCGACGGAGCCGCCCTTGGGCAGCTCCAGCAAAAAAATGGAGGTCCTTCCCCCTGTGCTTGCTCAGAGGACCCTCCATATATCTCCAACCGGAGAGGAGGCTTACTCCTCTCCTTCGCTTATGGGTGTAGGGGACTCCCCCTCACCCCCTTCTCTGGAGGTGCTTTCGGGCGCTTCCCTTTTACCGGTGGTAGTCCCCTCTGTTCTTTCCAAGGGGACTGCCAAGAAAGCCAGCAGGCAGCCCTTAGCCAGCCGCTCCACATCGAAGCGGCTTGGTAGGGCAAACCCGCTTAGGGTGGAGAGGGAAGCCAGGCCCCTTCGGTTGCTTCCCTCAAAAGACCTGCTGGCAAGAATATTGAACCTTGCTGGGGTCAAGGCCCATGCCTCCCCAAAGAAGACTAGTGACGATACTGCCAACGGGACCTGCAATGTCTTGGGGGGGGGGGGATTGGCCAACTGGAGGCCTCCCCTGAGATAGACATGGTCCTTGAGAAAACCCAGCCTCAGATGGTAGGGCCTTCCATGGGGGTGAATCCTGGCTCGCCAAGCCCTGAACCCGAATCCACCCTTATGCAAGGTCCTCCTCAAACGGCTGTGGTTTCCGAAGCAGTACAAGGAGGGGAGGGATCTCCTCCGACCGGTGTACCCACGACTACCAGGACCTTCTTCATTTCGAAGAATGACCTGGCTGAGGCCTGTCCATCTGGCCTGGGGGCTTCTTCCCGCGGAGGTGAGAAGCGGGTTCATTCCCCGCCCTCCTCTCCAAAAAAAGAAAAAGAAAAAGACTAAAGAAACAAAAAAGACGTTGGGCTCCTCTCCATCCGCGGGGGCTGCGGGGACGGATGGGTCTGCTGCCACTCTGGCAAGCGACCAAGCCAAGATCGGCACATCCGCCCCCTCTGCTCCTCCCCCCCGGTTGCGGAGCCCCTGACTAACAACAAAAGTGCACAGTGCGGAGCCTCGATGACATCGGGGCCCCTCATTCAGAGGTTACCTGGCATTTTCGAGCCCGCTGGCTTCAAACGCTTCCTCGTTATTCGCTCCACTGAAGTCACCATGTTGTCCAAGGGCAACATGATCCATCAGAGGAGAGGATTAGCTAGTGCAATTGGTAGAGAGCTGAAGGTGACCTGTTTCTCGGACCGGAGCCTTCTGGCGAATCCCGCCGAGGCGGCCAAGATAAGTGCTCTTCGGACACTTCATGGCACCCCGGTGAGTGTGACGCCGCACTCTACCATGAACTTTGTGAAAGGAGTAGTTTATGCGAGGGAACTCATTAACTACTCCATTGAGGACATCACCCTAGTACTGGCCGATCATGGGGCGGTCAAGGTCGAACGTGTGATGAGAAAACAGGGAGGGGCCTCGAGACCCACCCCTACACTCTTCGACACGTTCGACTGTGACAAGCTCCCTGAGTCAGTGCGTGCCGGTTGGTACTGCTACCGCGTGAAGGCATTCGTGCCACTGCCGCGGCGGTGCTATTACTGTCACCGCTTCGGCCATACGAATCGCTCATGTAGACGTGCAAGGTCGGGGTCACCCGAAGTCTGTGTAAATTGCTCCAAGGTTGCACACGATAAGTCCAAATCATGTGTGGCCAAGTGTATCAATTGCGGAGAGCCGCACCCTGCTTCTTCGAAGCAATGTGGTGCATATCTCCTTGAGGAAGAAATCCTGGCCGTTCAGGCAAAGGATCGACTCTCATTCCGCGAGGCTAAGGACATGGTCCTGGCGCGCCCAGCTCTGCCTGGGACGTCATATGCCTCAATAGTTAGAAAGGCACCCTCTGCGGGCTCTACCCAACCCGGGTGCTTCCCTGGTAAAGCTGGCGGCAAAAAGGGTTCATACCCAGCCCCGGCTAAAACCAGGCCCCCCCCCCTCTTCCCTCAGCGTGACTGTTTCCCGTAAGGCGAAACGGCCACGCGCCTCCACCGAGTCGTTAGACTCACTGGAGGCAACACCCATAAAGATGTTCGCTAGGCCATCTTCCGGGGTTCCTAAAGCGTCCCCCGAAAGGAGGACAGCGCCTTCAGCGCTTTGTCCGGCCAACAGCGCCCGGGGTTCTGCCCCCGGGAAGCGTACGGCCATTTCGGTGAGGGTCTTAAGTTCGAGGAGGGCCCCCGCGTCTCCTCCGAGCTAGGCCTGGAGGGCATATTCCTTCAATGGAATGGCCGTGGACTCTGGGCCAACTGGGAGGAGCTGCGGAGGCTCGTCTCGTCCCGTTCCCCGTTAGCCATCTTTTTGCAGGAGACCATGCTTGGCGCGTGCCTCTTGCCCGCCCTCCTGGGGTATAAGGGTCTTGCGACCCCACCACCGCGGGATGGCCGGGCTCGGGGATGCGCTGTTTACACCCGGCATGATTTCTCCGTTCTTCCTTTCTCTTTAGATATCCCCTTCCAGGCAGTGGCTGTGCAGCTGCACCTGGATAGGAGGTATACTATCATTTCTGCGTACATTCCACCGTCAGCTGACTTCGACGCACGGGACTTCCGCCGCGTCGTGGCACGGTTGCCGAGGCCCTATCTCTTGCTTGGAGATCTGAACGGCAGGCATCCTCTCTGGGGAGATTACTCCATAAATCCCAGGGGACAAGTCCTTGCCGATCTGATCGAAGAGCTCTAGATAGGTATCCTAAATGGGGATGAGTTTACACATCACTGCCCGAGAACCGCTTCATTTTATTGCCTTGATCTATCTCTATGCTCTCTGGATGCACAGCCTGATTTTGATTCGGGGGTGGTCGATGACCTCCATGGTAGTGATCATTTTCCCCATTATAAAATATCATTTTCTGGGTTGCGGTGGCCGGCATTTCAGGAAATGACTGAATTCTCTGTCTCAGTCAAGGGGTTTAGGTCGGTAGATGAGGCCGTTGAGTTCTTCTCCAGCAACCTCATCGCCGTGGGCCTGACTACTATTCCTAGGACGTCTGGCCGTTTTGCACGCCGACCACTCCCATGGTGGTCGGCCGACTGTGAGACGGCCCTCAAACAGAAGTGTTATGCCTACATGCGCTATAAGCGCCGCCCGAACGATTTCACTGTCGCTGAATTTCGTCGGACTAGGGCTAGGTTCCGGTGTATTTCGAAGCACGCCCGCCGCTCTTCTTGGCGGGCATACGTGTCTTCACTTAACGGGAAGACCCCTTTAGCTGAGGTGTGGAAGTGAGTCAAAAGGATTCGGGGCAAGTTCTCGCAGGACCCCCCTCCTGTTCTCCAGGAGAATGGGACCGCAATCTCGGACCCCGCGTCCGTGGCGGAATCCTTAGCGACCGCTTTTTCCGAATTCTCTAGCGGTGATGCTCCTCCGCCAGCATTCAATGCACGTCGTGATGTCGCGGAAAGCTGCCGGCTGGACTTTACCTCCAGAGGCGGAGGACCCTTCAACGACAAGTTTACTATGAGTGAGTTGCGTCCTGCTCTCGCTTCGTGCGCGGACACCGCCCATGGTCCGGACGATGTCCCGTACGCCATGCTTCGACACCTGGGTGAGCGAGGCATGGCCTTTCTGTTAGATTTGTTCAACAGGATCTGGGTGAAAGGTCTTCTCCCAGACTCCTGGCGAATCGCTACTGTGCTCGCCTTTCGCAAACCGGGGAGAGATCACTCTACTCCGACCCGTTTCTGCCTAATCTCTCTAACCTCTTGCGTGTGCAAGTTGATGGAAAAATTGGTAAATGTTAGATTAGCCTTTTTCCTGGACAGCGGAGGCCATCTGTCTTCCGCACAGTGCGGCTTCCGCAAGTTCCACTCCACGTCGGATGCTCTGCTCCGACTGGAAAATGCCGTCTGCGAGGCTTTCTTTCGTAGACAGCACTACGCCATGGTGTTTTTCGATCTGGAGAAGGCCTATGATACCGCATGGCGATACGGTATCATGGAGACTCTCCACACGATGGGGGCGAGGGGACGCATCCCAATGTTTATATCTGAATTTTTGCGAGATCGTCGATTCCGCGTACGGGTGGGGGAAGCCCTCTCCGGCCCAAAGGAGCATGAAGAGAGTGTCCCGCTGGGAAGTGTCCTCAGTGTCACACTCTTTGCCCTGAGCATCAACGGCATCACCTCGGTGCTGCCGGAAGATGTTCTCGCTACGCTCTACGTGAACGACCTTTCGATCTCTTTTGGCGCGGCCCAGATGCCAACTCTGGAGCGTCGACTCCAACAGGCATTGAACCGAGTCTCGCACTATGCCGAAGCGCACAGGTTTCGGTTTTCTTTGGCCAAGACTAAGGTGGTGCACTTCTGCCGCCATCCACGGCTTCACCCCGACCCAGATTTGTTTCTTAATGGGGTGCGCCTGGATGTGGTTGAGTCGCACCGTTTCCTTGGTCTTGTATTCGACCAACGCCTCACCTGGGAGGCTCATATTCGCAGCCTTAGGGTCTCTTGTACCCGCGCCATGGACATTCTCCGTTCCGTGACGTTCAGCGCTTGGGGCGCTGATAGGGCTACTGCCTTACTTTTTTATCGATCCTTTGTTCGCTCGAAGCTCGACTACGGATGCGAGTTTTATGCATCCGCAGCCGAGCGTTTATTGCGGAAGGTGGATTCGATCCACCACACCGGCCTTCGCCTTGCGACCGGTGCCTTCCGCACTTTTCCCATTGAGAGCCTGTTGGTCCATGCTCGCTCTTCGCCACGTGCAGTGCATCACTCGCCTGTACGCGCGAGCCCGGCGCCTCCCTCAGTCGCCAACAGCTCTCACTGCATCCGCAGCTGATCTCGATGGTGCCTATGCCACCGAGAGTCGCCAGTCATACCCTAAACCCTTTGGGTTTAGAAAGGGTTTAGGGCCAGGAAACTCTTTCGAAAGGTAGATATAGCTCTCGGGCCGGTGGCGCCCCTGGTTCTGCCCAGGGTACCACATTTGGCTATTTCTCGCCACACCTCTGCTCCCAAAGCTTGTACTGCGCCGGGAGTATTGCGTTCGACCTTTTTGGAGCATACATCGTGTCACGCTGGAACCGTGCCAGTGTATACGGATGGCCCCGAGTCCCAAGAGGGGGTCGGCTTCCACGCCGTATCCCCTCTGTTTGAAGTCAGCGGGGCTACACCAGGCGCTGCGTCTGTCTTCACGGCCGAGCTGGTGGCAATACACCACTCGGCACGTGAGATTACGCGACGTGCCCGGCTCGGAGACCGGATTGTGATCTATAGCGACTCACAAAGCGTCCTGAGTGCTCTCGGGGCATTGGAATCTCCGCATCCCCTGGTTCGCGATATCCGTGACTCCACAGTTTTGGCGAGCCGGGTGGATGTCGAGATTATCTTCTGCTGGGTTCCTGGACATGTAGGAATTGCGGGGAATGAGCGCGCCGAGGAGGCCGCCAAAGAGTCCGCGAGGACTCTGCGACCGGACCAGCGTTTCGCTCTTCCTCACACCGACTACAGGCAGGAATACGGGCAGCTCTTCGGACTGCTTGGCAAAGAAGATGGAAGACGGTCGAAGGGAACTTAAAGTTGCGTGCCCTTCCGCCGCGACTGTTCCCATGGACCTATCCCCCAATGCCGCGGCGGCTTCAGGTTGCTTTCTGTCGTCTCCGAATCGGACACACTCGTGTGACGCATCGCTATTTCATGGAGCGCTCGCCTGCGCCTTATTGCAACGACTGCGTAGTCCCCCAGACTGTTCGGCACATTTTTGTCGAATGTCCCAGTCTGGGTGATCTTCGCGCACGATACCTATCCCGGTACCGGGATGGGCGTTGTCGCTACCGCCTGTCCCTTGTACTCGGGACGAGTGCGTGCACTTTGACTGGTAGACTGGTTGACTTTTTGAGGGAGGCCGGCCTTCTCCCTTTCATTTAACCAGGTTTAGTTGTTTTTGTTATTGTTTTGTTGTTATTTCTTTTTATTGTTGTTTTCTTTTCATTTTTTAAAGTAGCCTAGAACTAGGCTGTTTTTTTACGGCGACTTATGCCTAAGTTGGCAGTCGCCAGATAGCCCCTTTATAATAATAATAATAAAAAAAAATCAAACTCATCCTATTCCTGTTTCAAATATCGCCTGTGGAGGAAGACAGAGATGAATGGGGAAACACGATAGAGATCTTTCGAGTATCCCCTCCTCATTCCAAACACCCCGAAAAGGGAGACAGGGATTAGAGACGAGGAGGAGGAGGTGGACACCAACACACTAATACAATGCTACTTAAGGCAAAATGTGTCGAAAGAATTTAGCATTAACATATTCACGCTCGCAGATGACTTTAGATATCATGACACATTTGCTTGAATAAATCAGCAATATTTACCTCATAAATTGTAATTATTATTTGACCAAATTTTGTCAGCTATTCTACTTGTATTTTGTGAGTGGATTCATTGATTAAAGGTGTTTAATGTTTGTAGCCATCTTGATTCATTTGGAACATGGAGGTCTCAAATACTCATGGCAGCTATAGCCATCCAGTGTAAATTTGAAGTATTTTGAAATCCTTTTGATCCATTATCTTCATAGACTGCTTTCTTTATTAGTATTAGAATAGGCTACCTACACTTTATAGAAAAAGAAAGATGTGTGTTTCAACATATTATTTAAGAAAAAGAAAATTCCATGGAAGCTGAATGTTTTATTTATATCATTAAAAAAACTGAGCTAGTGAACTTTAATCTATAATGCTAACTGTTCTTCAAAACCCAAATTTAAAAGGCCTTTTTATTGAGTATTTAACTGTTAGTTACCATGATGAATTCCAAAGCAACGTGAGAGCACAAAGTGGGTGAGGGGTACCCATCATAATCATTGTACCTGAATCATATTTCTTTGTGAATTCTCTTGTATGAACAGAACGCTCACCGGCGCCCTACTGTGAAGACAGCGTTGTTCCCCAGACTGTTCGGCACATTCTCGTTGAATGTCCCAGTCTGAGCGATCTCCACGCACGTTACCTGTCCTGGTACCAGGATGAGTGGGATCACTACCGCCTGTCCATTGTACTCGGGACGAGTTTATGCACATTGACTGGTGGACTTAATAGAAATTTTGAGGGAGGCCGGCCTTCTCTTGTTTATTTAACTAGGTGTTTTTTTTCTTGTTGTTTTCTCTGTTGGTCGCACGTCCCTGCGCCGGGCGGAGGCGGAACTCCTCCCAGCACTTGAGCCTGCTTCCTGTTGTTGCTTTTTTTTCTTTTTGTTGTTATTCTAAAGTGGCCTAGTACTAGGCAGTGGTGGTGAGTATGGCAACTTGTGCCCAAGTAGGCAGTCACCAGATGGGCTCCTTAAAAAAAAAGAAAATCTATGAACAAACCCTGCATCTCTCAAAATATTGTTTATTTGAAGTTCTGTCTGATGGAGTTATACATTCTTTATTGCGAAACACTTGCCTTTTTATACTCAAATGTGGAAAGAGTTGTTTTACTGTATATTAGAAGAAGAAGGAAGGGATATATCTTGATAACAGGCTGAAAATTAGTAATTTGAAGGATGAGAATATCTTAAAATTCCAGAATAGGTAATTTGGGCGGCTTATTAACTTCTTTGCATAGTATTTTGGCATTGGTTACTGTAATGCCAAGCTTCTAGCAGGTTTATTAGTCAATTCACACATATTTGTGTTATAGTCTGCTTTACCATTTCTATTATCCTATGTTTCTGCTAATCCTGAGTACTTCTCTATCTCTTTACTTTGAGACATACACAGGACCTCTTTTCAGCCAACAAGATCCTGTAAGGAGATACCCTGTGTGGCCTGTTACACTTTCTACCTGGTGGAGCTGCACATCCTTCCTGCCTGAGTGCAAATTAGGAAAGCCCTGTCACTGGGTTGACATGAACTCTGATAGGACCTGGGAAAGCTATAGGTGCACTTTCCTCTCGCTCCTTCTCAGTGCTATTTTATTTATCATTGTTGTTATCATCGATCTTGTTATTATTATTAATTACTATTGTTCATTATTATTATATAATTATTATTATTATTATGGCTCTCTCCTCAACCTTTTGTTTACCTGCATTTCATACCAGGAAGATTGTTTTCACTTGAACAGAGTTCGGTCTGCTAGCCATGCTGCCTTGGTGGACTGCATGCCATCCATGGATCACCTAGTACCATGGTATGATAATATAGTTTAAACTATGGCCCCATCAGCAAAATCTCACCCAACTTTGCTGTTGGGGTGGGCAAGGTATTTGACCAAACTACTCTGACTGAGGGAGAGGTTCTCTACCTCCTTTTTATTGCAAAAAGGGGCCTTGTGCAGTGCCACCTCTGAAGAGGTGGCCTCTCCAACCTTCTAGCAGAGAGTGGGTTTCCTCTTCTCCTATTTATATGTAAGGTGGCTTTGTCCTCATCCCCTTCTTTAGAGTCTTCCTTGGACCACTCCATATGTCCCTATGAAAAATCCTGCTAAGGCAGCATGAACCCCCGAGCACTCACAAGGAGAGATCTATTTCCCTAGTTGGTGCCCCCTTGCTATCCATAACTTGCTTCCTCACAGCTATGTAACATCTTTTTGAGAGGGAGGACCTAGCCATTCAGGCTCTGGATCTACTCTCTTTTTGTGTGGCTAAGGGCTTAGCTAGTCTGTGGTGACCTGGGCCATCTTATACCTCAATTGCTAGAAGGCACCCTCTACTCCTGGCTCTCCCAGGCCTGTGAGCATGGTTACTTCCTCACCCATTTGAAACTAGCTCATCTGACTTGGGGCCACCCTCTGGGGGTTGAGAGAAGAGTATTCATTCACTACACTCTTCTCCTAAACAGAAGAAAAGCAAAAAGACCATGAAGATTAGGGGTTCCTCTCATTCTGAGTGGGTTCTGGGGATGGACAGGTCCTTTGCTGAAACAGCAGGGGACTAGACCTTGACTAGCACACCCCACCGAGAGAGGCTCTCACTATGACATAGGGTGAGTGATTTCATCAAGAGGATGCCCGGCGTCTTCATGCCTGTCATGTTCAAGTTTTTCTTGATAGTTCCACTCAAGAGCATCTTGTCCAAAGGACACATGCTCTATCAGCTCTTGGCATTAGCTAGGGTTATTAGTAGAGAACTGAAGGTCTCCTGTTTCTCTGATGAGACCCTTCCGGTGAATGCAGACAACTCTGCCCGGGTGGCCATGTTGAGTACTCTTTAGATACTTGATGGCCTGCCTGTGCAGGTGACACTGCACTCTACAATGAATTTTGTCAAAGGGATAGTTTATGCAAGGGAACTCATAGACTGCTCCTTAGAAGACATCATTGAAGGACTCAATGACAAAAGAGTGGCCTCGAGATCCACTCATCACTTTTGATTGTGAGTTGATCCATGCTGGTTGGTATCTCTGCTACATCAGGGTATCTTTGTGCCACTGCCATGTAGGTGCCACCTTCAGCCATACAAATCAAACCTTCAGACATGCTAAAATCTGCACAAATTGTTTGAAGACGTATGATAAATCTGTATTGTGTAATGCCAAGTGTGTGAATTGTGGCAAGCCATACCCTGCTTCCTCACAGCTACCCCGTAAGGGGCGCGGCGATTTGCCTTCCTGGCCGCCGTGCTGATGGGACTCAGCACCCCGTCCGGCCCCAGCTTAGCCTCTCTTCCTTCCTTCAAAACACTTGTTTCCCCTCTTTTCACACAACCTCTCCCACAACTTTCTCTGGTCAGCCTCTAATTTCACAGGGTAGATGCTGACCTTCCGGTCAGCCAACCGTCCCACATCGGGGCTGAGGGGGTGGGGGACAATGTTCCCTAACCCCTGAGCTCCGGTCTGGGGTGGCTGGTTTTTAACTACCTGCTTCATCCCCACCCATACCTTCCTCACATCCCTTTTCCTCTCGTCTTCAAAATCTATCATTTTTACACCGTGTCTAAGGTGGAGCTGCCATGCCGATGGACTGCCAGGCCACCAGGTGGGAAGGGTGGTCCCAAATGGCGGTGCCGGGCCTGCAAGCACCTCTTGCAGTGCGGGCAACTGTGAGAGGTGGTGAGCTGTTGCGTCCCGTGTAAATAAGAGGGTCACCATGCCCAATGATGAGTATCAAAAAAAAAAACCAACCCCCAACTTCCCCAAGAACAACGGAGCCGCCCTCGGGCAGCTCCACCAAAAAAATGGAGGTCCCCTCCCTTGTGCTTGCACAGGGGACCCTCCATACTTCTTTAACCGGAGAGGAGGCTTACTCCTCTCCTACGCCTACAGGTGTAGGGGACTTCCCCTCACTCCCTTCTCTGGAGGTGCTTTCGGGCACCTCCCTATTTCCAGCGGCAGTCCCTCCTTTTCTTTCTAAGGGGACTGCCAAGAAAGCCAGCAGGCAGCCCATTGCTGACCGCCCCTCTTGTAAGCGGCTCGGTAGGGCAAACCCCCTTAGGGGGGAGAGGGAAGCCAGGCCCCTTCGGTCGCTTCCCTCAAAAGACCTGCTGGCAAGGATATTAAACCTTGCCGGGGTTAAGGCTTGTGCCTCCCCACAAATGACTCTTGACGCTGCCAAGGGGACCTGCGATGTCCTGGGAGGGGATGGCCAACTGGAGGCCCCTCCTGTGATAGACATGGTCCTTGAGGAGACCCAGCCTCAGACAGTAGGGCCTTCCATGGGGGGGAATCCGGGCTCGGCGCCAAGCACCGAACCCGAGTCCACCCCTATGCAAGATCCCCCTCAAACGGCTGAGGGCTCCGAGGCAATACAAGGAGGGGAGGGATCTCCTCCGACAGGTGCCCCCACGACTACCAGGAACTTGTCCATTTCGCAGAGGGACCTGGCTGAGGCCGGCCCATCTGTTGTGGGGGCTTCTGCCGGCGGAGGTGAGAAGCGGGTTCATTCCCCGCCCTCCTCTCCAAAAAAGTAAAAGACTAGAAAGACAAAGAAGACTCGGGGCTCCTCTCCATCCGCGGGGGCTGCGGGGACGGATAGGTCTGCTGCCACTTTGGTAGGCGACCAAGCCAAGATCGGCACATCCAACGCCTCTACCCCCCCGTGTGCGGAGCCCCTGACTAAGACCAAGAGTGCACAGGGCGGAGCCTCGATGACATCGGGGCCCCTGATTCAGAGGTTACCTGGCGTTTTCGAGCCCGCTGGCTTCAAACGCTTCCTCGTTATTCGCTCCACTGATGGCACCATGTTGTCCAAGGGCCACATGATCCATCAGAGGAGAGGATTATCTAGTGCAATTGGTAGAGAGCCGAAGGTGACCCGTTTCTCGGACGGGAGCCTTCTGGCGAACGCGGCGAATCCCGCAGAGGCGGCCAAGATAAGTGCTCTTCGGACACTTCATGGCACCCCGGTGAGTGTGACGCCGCACTCTACCATGAACTTTGTAAAAGGAGTAGTTTATGCGAGGGAACTCGTTGACTACTCCATTGAGGACATCACCCTAGAGCTGGCTGACCATGGGGCGGTCAAGGTCGAACGTGTGATGAGAAAACAGGGAGGGGCCTCGAGACCCACCCCTACACTCTTCGTCACTTTCGACTGTGACAAGCTCCCTGAGTCGGTGCGTGCCGGTTGGTACCGCTACCGCGTGAAGGCATTCGTGCCACTTCCGCGGCGGTGCTATTACTGTCACCGCTTCGGCCATACGAATCGCTCATGTAGACGTGCAAAGTCGGGGTCACCCGAAGTATGTGTAAATTGCTCCAAGGTCGCACACGATAAGTCCAAATCGTGTGTGGCCAAGTGTGTCAATTGCGGAGAGCCGCACCCTGCTTCTTCGAAGCAATGTGGTGCATATCTCCTGGAGAAAGAAATCCTGGCCGTTCAGGCCCAGGATAGACTCTCATTCCGCGAGGCTAAGGACTTGGTCCTGGCGCGCCCAGCTCTGCCTGGGACGTCATATGCCTCAGTAGCTAGAAAGGCACCCTCTGCTCCTGGCCCATCCAGGCCAACGAGCACGGTTGTTTCCGCGCCCATTCGGAGCCCTTCTGCGGGCTCTACCCAACCCGGGTGCTCCCCTGGTAAAGCTGGCGGCAAAAAGGGTTCATACCCAGCCCCGGCTAAAACCAGGGCTTCCCCCTCTTCCCCCAGCGTGACCGTTTCCCGCAAGGCGAAACGGCCACGCGCCTCCACCGAGTCGTTAGACTCACAGGAGGCAACACCCCTGAAGATGGTCGCTAGGCCATCTTCGGGGGTTCCTAAAGCTGTCCCCCGAAAGGAGGACAGCAACAAAGGAGCTTCGGCTCCTTCGCCCACGCCCCGAGGTGGAGCGAGTGGCTCGGAGACGGTGGTTCCTCGAAAAGAGGGCCCCCCGCCTCCGAAGCCGCAGCGCCCGCCTAAGGTTTCAAGGCGGAGGGAGGAAAAGACTCGCATGGCGAGCCCAACCTCCCCCAATAAGTCCACGAAGGCGACAGCGCCTTCAGCGTTTTGTCCGGCCAACAGCGCCTGGGGTTCTGCCCCCGGGAAGCGTACGGCCATTCCCGTGAGGGTCTTCAGTTCGAGGAGGGCCCCCGCGTCTCCTCCGAGCTAGGCCTGGAGGGCATATTCCTTCAATGGAATTGCCGTGGACTCCGGGCCAACTGGGAGGAGCTGCGGAGGCTCGTCTCGTCCCGCTCCCCGTTAGCTATCTTTTTGCAGGAGACCATGCTAAGCGCGTGCTCCCTGCCCGCCCTCCCGGGGTACAAGGGTCTTGCGACCCCACCACCGCGGGATGGCCGAGCTGGGGGATGCGCGGTTTACACCCGGCATGATGTCTCCGTTCTTCCTTTCTCTTTAGATACCTCCTTTCAGGCAGTGACTGTGCAGCTGCACCTGGATAGGAGGTATACTATCATTTCTGCGTACATTCCACCGTCAGCTGACTTCGACGCGGGGGACTTCTGCCGCGTCGTGGCACGGTTGCCGAGGCCCTATCTCTTGCTTGGAGATCTGAACGGCAGGCATCCTCTCTGGGGAGATTACTCCATAAATCCCAGGGTACAAGTCCTTGCCGATCTGATCGAAGAGCTTGAGATGGGTGTCCTAAACGTGGATGAGTTTACGCATCACTGTCCGAGGACCGCTTCATTTTCTTGCCTTGACCTATCTCTGTGCTCTTCGGATGCACAGCCTGATTTTGATTGGGGGGTGGTCGATGACCTCCATGGTAGTGATCACTTTCCCCTTCAAATATCATTTTCAGGGCAACTGCCGCCTGAGATACCACCTCGGTGGTGCTTGGCGCGGGCGCGGTGGCCTGCATTTCAGGAAATGACTGAATTCTCTATCTCAGTCGAGGAGTTTAGGTCGGTAGATGAGGCCGTTGAGTTCTTCTCCGGCAACCTCATCGCCGTGGGCCTGACTACTATTCCTAGGACGTCTGGCCGTTTTGCACGCCGACCACTCCCATGGTGGTCGGCCGAGTGTGAGACGGCCCTCAAACAGAAGCGTTCTGCCTACATGTGCTATAAGCGCCGCCCGAACGATTTCAATGTCGCTGAATTTCGTCGGGCTAGGGCTAGGTTCCGGTATATTTCGAAGCACGCCCGCCGCTCTTCTTGGCGGGCATACGTGTCTTCACTTAACGGGAAGACCCCTTTAGCTGAGGTGTGGAAGCGAGTCAAAAGGATTCGGGGCAAGTTCTCGCAGGACCCCCCTCCCGTTCTCCAGGAGATTTGGACCGCAATCTCGGACCCCGCGTCCGTGGCGGAATCCTTCGCGACCGCTTTTTCCGCATTCTCTATCCGTGATGCTGCTCTGCCAGCATTCAATGCACGTCGTGATGTCGCGGAAGGCCGCCGGCTGGACTTTACCTCCAGAGGCGGAGAACCCTTCAACGACAAGTTTACTGTAAGCGAGTTGCGTTCCGCTCTCGCTTCGTGCGCGGACACCGCCCATGGTCCGGACGATGTCCCGTACGCCATGCTTCGACATCTAGGTGAGCGAGGCATGGCCTTTCTGTTAGATTTGTTCAACCGGATCTGGGTGGAAGGTCTTCTCCCAGACTCCTGGCGAATCGCTACTGTGCTTGCCTTTCGCAAACCGGGGAGAGATCACTCTACTCCGACCAGTTTCCGCCTAATCTCTCTAACCTCTTGCGTGTGCAATATGATGGAGAAATTGGTAAATGTTAGATTAGCCTTTTTCCTGGACAGCGGAGGCCATCTGTCTTCCGCACAGTGCGGCTTCCGCAAGTTCCACTCCACGTCGGATGCTCTGCTCCGACTGGAAAATGCCATCTGCGAGGCTTTCCTTCGTAGACAGCACTACGCCACGGTGTTTTTCGATCTGGAGAAGGCCTATGATACCGCATGGCGATACGGTATCATGGAGACTCTCCACTCGATGGGGGCGAGGGGACGCCTCCCAATTTTTATATCTGAATTTTTGCGAGATCGTCGATTCCGCGTACGGGTGGGGGGAGCCCTCTCCGGCCCAAAGGAGCAGGAAGAGGGTGTCCCGCAGGGAAGTGTCCTCAGTGTCACACTCTTTGCCCTGAGCATCAACGGCATCACCTCGGTGCTGCCGGAAGATGTTCTCGCTACGCTCTACGTGGACGACCTTTCGATCTCTTTTGGCGCGGCCCAGATGCCAACTCTGGAGCGTCGACTCCAACAGGCATTGAACCGCGTCTCTCGCGATGCCGAAGCGCACAGGTTTCGGTTTTCTTTGGCCAAGACTAAGGTGGTGCACTTCTGCCGCCATCCACGGCTTCACCCCGACCCAGATTTGTTTCTTAATGGGGTGCGCCTGGATGTGGTTGAGTCGCACCGTTTCCTTCGTCTTGTATTCGACCAACGCTTCACCTGGGAGGCTCATATTCGCAGCCTTAGGGTCTCTTGTACCCGCGCCATGGACATTCTCCGTTCCGTGACGTTCAGCGCTTGGGGCGCTGATAGGGCTACTGCCTTACTTTTTTATCGATCCTTTGTTCGCTCGAAGCTTGACTACGGATGCGAGTTTTATGCATCCGCAGCCGAGCGTTTATTGCGGAAGGTGGATTCGATCCACCACACCGGACTTCGCCTTGCGACCGGTGCCTTCCGCACCTCCCCCATTGAGAGCCTGTTGATCGATGCTGAGGAGATGCCACTCGCTCTGCGCCGCGTGCAGTGTATCACTCGACTGTACGCGCGAGCCCGGCGCCTCCCTCAGTCGCCAACAGCTCTCACTGCATCCGCAGCTGATCTCGATGGTGCCTATGCCGTCGATAGACGCCAGTCATACCCTAAGCCTTTTGGGTTTAGGGCCATGAAACTCCTTCGAGAGGTAGATATCGCTCTCGGGCCGGTGGCGCCCCTGGTTTTGCCCAGGACGCCACCCTGGAGGGTACCACATTTGGCTATTTGTCGCCACGCCTCTGCTCCCAAAGCTTGTACTGCGCCGGGAGTATTGCGTTCGACCTTTTTGGAGCACACATCGTGTCACGCTGGAACCGTGCCAGTGTATACGGATGGCTCCAAGTCCCAAGAGGGGGCCGGCTTCCACGCCGTATTTCCTCTGTTTGAAGTCAGCGGGGCTCTACCAGGCGCTGCGTCTGTCTTCACGGCCGAGCCGGTGGCAATACACCACTCGGTACGGGAGATTACGCGACGTGCCCGGTTCGGAGACCGGATTGTGATCTATAGCGACTCACAAAGCGCCCTGAGTGCTCTCGGGGCATTGGAATCTCCGCATCCCCTGGTTCGCGATATCCGTGACGCCACGGTTTTGGCGAGCCGGGCAGATGTCGAGATTATCTTCTGCTGGGTTCCTGGACATGTAGGAATTGCGGGGAATGAGCGCGCCGATGAGGGCGCCAAAGAGTCCGCGAGGACTCTGCGACCGGACCAGCGTTTGGCTCTTCCTCACACCGACTACATGGCAGGAATACGGGCAGCTCTTGGGACTGCTTGGCAAAGAAGATGGGAGACGGTCGAAGGGAACGTAAAGTTGCGTGCCATTGCGCCGCGACTGTTCCCATGGACCTATCCCCCAATGCCGCGGCGGCTTCAGGTCGCTTTCTGTCGTCTCCGAATCGGACACACTCGTGTGACGCATCGCTACTTGATGGAGCGCTCGCATGCGCCCTATTGCAACGACTGCGTCGTCCCCCAGACTGTTCGGCATATTCTTGTCGAATGTCCCAGTCTGGGTGATCTTCGCGCACGATACCTGTCTCGGTACCGAGATGGGCGGGGTCGCTACCGCCTGTCCCTTGTACTCGGGACGAGTGCGTGCACCATGACTGGTGGACTTATTGACTTTTTGGGGGAGGCCGGCCTTCTCCCTTTCATTTAACCCGGTTTTATTGTTGTTGTTGTTTTTGTTATCGTTTTTGTTATTGCTTTGTTATTGTTATTTCTTTTTATTGTTGTTTCCTGTTGAATTATTTTGAAGTAGCCTAGAACTAGGCTGTTTGTTTACGGCAACTTATGCCTAAGTCGGCAGTCGCCAGATAGCCCCTTAATAAAAAAAAAAAAAATTCCTCACAGCTATGTAACATCTTTTTGAGAGGGAGGTCTTAGTCATTCAGGCTCTGGATCCACGCTCTTTTTGTGTGGCTAAGGGCTTAGCTAGTCTGTGGTGACCTGGGCCATCCTATACCTCAATTGCTAAAAGGCACCCTAAACTCCTGGCTTCCCCAGGCTTGTGAGCATGGTTACTTCCCCACCCATTTCAAACTCTGTGCATGTTCTACCTCCCTCAAGTGCTCCCTCAGTAGAGTTGGTGACTTTAAGGGCTCCCCACTTACCCGAGTGTGATGTGAATTGGTGGTCATCAGACTGTCCGTTGGGACTTACAAAGCTGTTCCCTGAAAAAAAGGACAGCACAAAGGGAGCTTTGGCTCCCATGCCTCCATACAAGGCTGAGCCAGACAGCTCGGAGATGCATTCACCCCACTTGCAAAAGATTTTTGAGGTTGAGGGAGGAAAAGACTCACATGGAAAGTCCTTGAAAGCTACAGTGCCTTGTATGGCCAATAGTCCCTGGAGTTATGTCTCAGGGAAGCATAATCATTCCCATGAGGGTCTTCTTGAATAGGGCCCCTGCATCTCTTCTAATCTATGCCTTGGAGTGCATTTTCATTCAATGGAATAGCCAACTGGGAGGAGCTACAGTGACTCATATTCTCCCATTCCCTGTTATCTATCTTTTTATAGGAGACCATGCTGGGTGTGTGCCCATTGCCCACCCTCCCAGTGTATGATGGTTAGGTGACCTATCACCAAAGGATGGAGGTCAGCAAGGAGAATATGTGATTTAGACCTGGCACAATGTCTCCATTCTTGTATTCGCTATAAATACTTTTTTTCTTAGTTCTGAGCTTGACTACATATGTGTGTTTTATGCAGCTGAGTGTGTATTGTAGAAGGTGGACTCGATCCACCACACTGGTCACTGTTTGACAACCAGTGCCTTCCACACATCTCCCATAGAAAGCATACTAGTCGATGATGGGGAGCTGCCACTAACTCTGCACATTAAGGTAGCATTTTGCACTTGAATGTGCGGGCCCAGCATCTCCCTCAAACACTAACAGCTCTCACTACATCCATGGTACCTTTGCCGCTGAGAGATGCTAATTGCACCCTAAGCACTTTAGGTTTAGGTCTAGGAAACTGAGAGTTTGGTGTAGCTCTCAGGTCAGTGGTGCCTATGATTCTGCTTAGGATGCCATCCTAGAAGCTACCAAAGCTTCTACAGCAGCAGGAGTATTGCGTTCAGCCTTTTTTCACCACACTTCGTGTGATGCTAGATCTGTGCCAGTGTACACAGATGGCTCCAAGTCCCAGGATGGGGTTGGCTTCCATGCGGTATCCCCTCTGTTTGAAGTCACCATGGGGCTCTATCAGGTGTTGCATCTGTCTTCATGGCTGACCTGGTTGCAATACACTGCCCCTGTAAGGGTCGCGCAGATTTACCTTCCTGGCTGCCATGCTGACAGGACTCAGTGCCCCGTCCGACCCCAGCTTAGCCTCTTCTCCTTTTTTTCAGACAGCCTGTGTTTCTCCCCTACAACCTCTCCCACAACTTTCTTTGGTCAGCACCTATTTTCCCTAACCCCTGAGCTCTGGTTTTGGATGGTGGGTTTTTAACAACCTGCTTCATCCACACCCATACCTTCTTCACATCCCCTTTATCTTTTTACACCGTGCCCAAGGTCTGGAACCACCATGCCGAAGGGCTGCCAGGTCATCAGGCAGGAGAGATGGCCTAAAAATGGTTGCACCTAGCTCTGCCAGCCCGTACTCAACCCTTGTAGAGCCGGCTACTGCAAAGGGTGATTAGCATCTGCATCCTGTGAAAATAATAGGGTCACCCTGCCCAATGAGGAGATTAAAAAACCTCCCTTAATTTCTCCCTCGGGCAGCTCCACTGAAAATTTGGTCCCTCCTCCCCCCTCCATGCTTTCACAGGGGAACCTCCAAAATTCTTTGACCGGGGAGGAGTCTTACTCCTCTGCATTCCCTACCGGTGCAGCGAGCTCCCGCTCACCCCCTTCGTTGGAGTCGCCCTCGGGTGCCTCCCTCTTTCCAGTGGCAGTCCCCCCTTTACTTTCCCAGGGGACTGCCAAGAAAGCCAGCAGGCAGCCCATAACCGACTACTCCCGGTTGAAGCGGCTCGGTGGGGCAAACCCCCTTTGGGGAGGAGATGGAAGACAAGGCCCATCAGCCACTTCCCTCAAAAGATCTGCTGGCTCGAATACTGAACCTAGTGGGGATCAAGGCACGTGCCCCCGCCACCTAACCCGACTAGAGACACCACTCCCAATGGGACCTGTGATGTCCAGGGGGTGGGTGGCCACATGGAGCCCCCCCTTCCCCCGAGATAGACATGGTCCTTAGGGCAACCCAGCCCCAGAAGGTAGGGCCTTCCATGGGGGCGAATCCGGGCTCAGCACCAAGCACCGAACCCGTGTCCGCCCCCTTGCAAGGTCCTTCTCAAACGGCTCGGGTCTCCAAGACTTTATAAGGAGGGGAGGGATCTCCTCCTCTGGCTGGTGCCCCTGCGACCGCCGGTCCATCAGGCCTGGGGGCTCGCCGGCGGAGAGCGAAGCGGGTTCATTCCCGGCCCTCCAAAAAAGAAACGGGGGGGGGGGACTAAAAAGACTCGGAGGCGCCTCTTCATCCGCGGGGATGGATAGGTCTGCTACTTCGGTAGGCGACCAAGCCAAGATCGGCACGTCCTGCCCCCTCCCCCCCCCCTGGTGCAGAGTCCTTGACAAAGACCAAAAGTAGAAGTGCACAGAACGGAGACTCAATTACGTCGGGGGCCCTCATTCAGAGACAACCCGGCGTTTTCGAACCCGCTTGCTTCAAGCGCTTTCTTGTTATTTGCTCCACTGATGGCACCATGTTGGCTAAGGGCAACATGATCCATCAGAGTAGAGCTTTATCTAGTTTGATTGATAGGGCGCCGAAGGTGACCCGTTTCTCGGACGGGAGCCTTTTGGTGAATGCGTCGAATCCCTACGAGGCTGCCATGATTAGTGCCTTTCGGACACTAGATGGCACGCCTGTGAGTGTGACGCCGCACTCTACCATGAACTTCGTGAAAGGTATAGTTTATGCGAGGGAACTCGTGGACTACTCCATAGATGACAAATGCCCAAGTGGGCAGTCGCCAGATAGCCCCTTAGACCCCCCCCCCTCCGAAAAAAACATAGATGACATCACCCTAGAGCTGGTCGACCATGAGGCAGTCAAGGTCGAACGTGTGATGAGAAAACAGGGAGGGGCCTCGAGACCAACCCTTACACTCCTCGTCACGTTCGACTTTGACGACCTCCCTGAATCGGTGCGTGCCGGTTGGTATTGCTACCGCGTGAAGGCATTCGTGCCACTGCCGTGGCGGTGCTATTACTGTCACCGCTTCGTACATACTAATCGCTCCTGTCAACGTGCAAAGTCGGGTTTACCCGAAATCTATGTAAGTTTGTCCAAGGCCGCACACGATAAGTCCAACTCATGTGTGGTCAATTGTGAATGTATGACGTATCTACTTGAGAAGGAAATTCTGGTCGTTCAAGCTCAGGATCGTCTCTCATTTCGCGAGGCTAACAACTTGGTCCTGTCGCGCCCGGCGCTGCCCGGGACGTCCTACGCCTCAATGTTGAGAAAGACACCCTCTGCTCCTGGCCCATCCAGGCCTACGAGCAGGGTCGTTTCCGCGCCCATTTGGAACCCTTCTGCGGGTTATACCCACCCCGGGTGCTTCCCTGGTAAAGCTGGCGGCACAAAGGGTTCACATCCAGCTCCGTCTAAAACCAGGGCTCCCCTCCCTTTCCCCAGCTTGACCGTTTACGCGAAACGGCCACGCGTCTCCACCGAGTCGTTAGACTCACAGGGGGCAACACCCCTGAAGATGGTCGTGAGGCCATCTTCCGGGGTTCCTAAATCTGCTCCCCGAAAGGAGGAAAGCATTAAAGATGCTTCGGCTTCTTCGCCCACACCCACTTGTAGGCTGGGTGGCTCGGAAACGGTGGATCCTCCAAAAGATTGACACCCACCTCCGAAGCAACCCCGATCGCCTAACGTTTCGAGGCGGAGGGAGAAAAAGACTTGCATGGTGAGCCCAACCTTCCCCGATAAGTCCTCGAAGGCGACAGCGCCCGAAGTTTTGCTTCTGGGAAGCGTACGGTCATTCCCTTGAGGGTCTTCTCTTCGAACAGGTCCCCTGCATTACCTCCGAGCTAGGCCTGGAGGGCATATTCCTTTAATGGAATTGCCGCGGACTCTGGGCCAACTGGGAGTAGCTGCGGAGGCTCGTCTCGTCCCATTTCCCGTCAGCTATCCTTTTGCGTGAGACCATGCTGAGCGCGTGCCCCCTGAACCCTCCCGGGGTTATAAGGGTTTTGCGACCAGGGTATTTGGGGCTTAGTGTTAGGAAACTCCTTCGAAAGCTAGTGGAGCCACTGGTTCTTCCCAGGACGCCACCCTGGAGGGTACCACCTTTGGCTATTTATCGCCACGCCTCTGCTCCCAAAGCTTGTACAGCGCCGAGAGATTTGCGTTCTACCTTTTTGGAGCACACTTCGTGACACGCTGGAACCGTGACAGTGTATACGGGTGGCTCTAAGTCCTAAGAGGGGGTCGGCTTCCACGCTGTATCCCCTCTGTTTGAAGTCAGCTGGGCTCTGCCAGGCGCTGCGTCTGTCTTCACGGCCGAGCTGGTGGCAATACACTACTCGGTACGGGAGATTACGCGACGTGCCCGGTTCGGAGACCGGATTGTGATCTATAGCGACTCACAAAGCGCCCTGAGTGCTCTCGGGGCATTGGAATCTCCGCATTCCCTGGTTCGCGATATCCGTGACGCCACGGTTATGGCGAGCCGGGCAGATGTCGAGATTATCTTCTGCTGGGTTCCTGGACACGTAGGAATTGCGGGGAATGAGGGCGCCAAAGAGTCCGCGAGGACTCTGCGACCGGACCAGCGTTTGGCTCTTCCTCACACCGACTACATGGCTGGAATACGGGCAGCTCTTCCGACTGCTTGGCAAAGAAGATGGGAGACGGTCGAAGGGAACTTAAAGTTGCGTGCCCTTGCGCCGCGACTGTTCCCATGGACCTATCCCCCAATGCCGCGGCGGCTTCAGGTTTCTTTCTGTCGTCTCCGAATCGGACACACTCGTGTGACGCATCGCTATCTGGTGGAGCGCTCGCCTGCGCCCTATTGCAACGACTGCGTCGTCCCCCAGACTGTTCGTCACATTCTTGTGAAATGTCCCAGTCTGGGTGATCTTCGCGCACGTTACCTGTCTCGGTACCCGAACGAGCGGTGTCGCTACCGCTTTTGTCTTGTACTCGGCACGCGGTCGTGCTCACTGACCACTGGACTATGTGACTTTTGGGAGAAGGCTCACCTCCTTCATTTGACTGGTTTTCGTCGCATGATCCTGCGCAGGGAGAATGCGGACATCCCCCCTCCCCCGATGACCGTGCGTGCATCCTTCTTCTTCTTGTTCTGTTTGTTTTGTTTTTTTTCATATCTTTGTTTGTTTGTTTTTTAAAGGAGCCTAATATTAGGCTGAAATTTTAATTACGGCGACTTACGTCGCCAGGTGAGCACTTTTTTTTTAAAAAGTTTTCCTAATATTAATTATTTTTGTCTATCGTCCCCCTTTCGCCATTTTTATTCTCGTCGACCGCGGAAATTTTTCGTTGCCTTTTAAAGCGAAAAACAACGAGGGCTTCGCCACGCAGATTTTGAAGGAGAGTTCATTTAAAAAAAGAGAAGTAAAGTTGGATGAAACGAAAATGTTTGGAAATTGAGCGTCCCCAGTAATCGACGTAGGTTCAAGAGGCGGGGGTGGGATGATCTCTACTGACTTTGGTCCCGGTTGGACCATGTGACCAATGCGCTCGTTAGTTTTGCTAGATATTCCCTATCATTCTTTGACTTCCCCTCCCTTTAAACTTGATGGCCCTCTAGGTATGGCAAGGACCTATCCTATAACCATTCCGCCATCTCACCATCGAATCCTTGCTAAGCGCTACGTGGTTGTTTCCTCAATCCAATTTTCTACTATAAATCCCCGCAAGATTTACTATAATCCCATGAGGGTGATTTGGACAAATAGGCTGGAATGTTTCGTGTGCATATTTCAGACAAATGGATTGTTAGCGTGTAATCTGCCGCCGGTCATTACTGTCTGCACGGAAGGTAGTGGTAATGTGTTGTGGTAACATGATTATGCTAGTCAGGGTTAAATAGAAGCCGAGGGGTGCCGTGCATTCTGGTATTAAAGGTAGTGTAGGAATAGATGCCAAGTATTCAGTCTCTTTTTAGGGGTAAATCCCATGTGCGGAAGAAGTGAATTTTGTTATAGAAAAAACTTCGTGTGGGTTTTTAAAATAAATTTGGTGTGGGTTTTACCACCGATCTGCACTCATGTTGTTTTTTTGTTTTCTTTTTAAATAATAAAAAAAATAAGCCTCTCCGAATGAACCCTCAAATCCACCCGTTGAAATGGGGGCGTAGCTCACTTGATTCTTTATTCATGGGAATGAAAGACGTGTGTGTGTGTTTATACTGTCATTTTGTGTGTTTATACTGTCATTTTGTGTGTAGATAGGCGCGTCAATGTCATTACGAAGAAACCAGGAGGATTCCTGCCTCACTTTTTTACATTGCGAAAGGGCCATTTTTGACCCGGTGGTCCTCGTGAGCCTGAAGTTTCTCTCCTACCTGTCAGTGCCTCCTTGCCACCCCTGTGATAAGATAAAGGGGGGGCGTCAAATTTTTGCCTGTATGCACCTTCACGGCCTCTGGATTGTTGTTGCTGTCCTTTGTTTACTTTTATTCTGTCAAGTATCATTCTCTTTCAAAACTGAAGAGCGCCCGCCCCCCCTCATTTCGATTAACCCACCCAGTCGAAATGTTTTTTTTTCTATTTTGTTATTTTTTTAGCCTTTGTAATTTTTTATCATTATTTGTTTTTTAATACCTGGCTAGGTCCAGTACGGCGACTTATGCCCAAGTAGGCAGTTGACAAGATGTGCTCCTAAAATTCTCCCCTCCCCCCAGTCGAAATGGTCCTGACCTTGAATCCTAAAATAGGAACGCCAGTCATCAGAATCTATTCTGTAAAGTTAGGGCATCTTTGTCCGACTAAGACTTTTTTTTGCCTGAAGTAATGCTGCTTTTCAAATGGCCCCATAAAACTGTGCAATTTGCACTTTGAACTCTACTTATTGCAATTGAGAGACTCAAATAAGGTGTATTTCAAGACAAAATATTTCGGTTTCCATCATTCTAATTTGCCGGCATAAAATTGCTGCCATATTTCGCTCCCGAAAAGTAGATTCCAGGAAGAAAATGTTGTTTGCTTGAATTTTCTCTCTCATCCGAGCTGTAACATACTTGCATTCATTGTTATTTTTATATAGGAAAGTCGATTTTAATATTGTTTCTAAGTCTATGAAGAAGAGGAATGTTCATACAATCTTAAGGAATTGCGAGTCCTTAAAATTTTCGATTCTTTGATGTACAATGTTATTAGAATTTTTCTTTTTACTTGTACTTTTATTTGTACTTTTCATGGAAGCGCGTTAAGATTTATAGTTTTGAATCCTCGTGAGTGTCATTAAAATGAAGATGGATACGTTTCTTTCAAATTTACATTTGATCTTATATTCTTATTTTGGGGCCTCTCTGTGTTGAAATTTAAAAAATATATATTTATGAAAAAAACAATAACATGATTTTCAAGTTTGAAGTAAACCCGCCTCAGGCCGTCCCGCACGCAACCTCATCTTCACTCGTGTGGTTTGTGTGTGCACCTGACGAATGAATGAAAGTTTTATTCCAATGGTCGAGTCAACTTCGCCACAAAATCAACCAACCGATTCAGTTCTTGACAAGTAGTCGTGAGGCTTTGTTGTGCTGATGCGATCGTCCGGTCTCAGTTTAGGGAGACGCGTTTTGGGGCCTTTAAAAATATATCGGTGATTTACACATTGAACTCGTATTGCTGAATGGGTTGTAACATTTCGTATTGTGATTGGTGTTAAAGAGAAATCCTAACTCGGTTGAGGTTAACTTATAAACCATTTGATCCGAAGACAATTTTCAATATTGGAGTATTGCGAGGGGCCGTCGGGTGTCGGCGAAAAATATTCCGATACACAGTTAAGAAGACTTGAGTCTCCCCCCCCCCCCCCACCGTCATTTGGCAGTAAGTAATTTTAGTGGGTGATGCGTGATGCTAACTCGCGTGTGTATGGCACCCCCCCCCCTTCCCAATTAGGGAAATTACTTGCTTCACTCGCCCATCCTCCCCCCACCCTCATGATTGTTGGTCCTTTCCTTCCATTCTGCCACGCAGGGAGGGATGGGGGGGGGGCGAATGCTCTTTGCGAATGCTCCTGGAAATTATGTTATGCTTGTACCTCCATTTCTTGTCATCTTCGATCTCGTTCTTCTGTAACCCCTCCAATTTCTTTTCTCCCCCTCGTTGGATTATCAAGTCCCCCCCCCAACAAAATAAAATAATTGGTTTACTTTGTCCCCTTGGGATTCCCTAAGGCAGGTAGTGCCTATGCCCAAGTTGGTGGGCGTCGTTTGTCTCGCATTACGAACCCTCCAAAGACTGTCCGAGTTGCACTCGTTGGTTTCGCTTCTTAGTTTAACTACGACCTATAATGATGGGGGGGTGGGTAAGACTGGATTTGATAGTACCTCCCAACTGTGGGGCTGGGGATTTGTACCTCTAAATCCATGTGTTCATTACGCCCCCCCCCACTATTTTGGGTTGATTGTGGCCCTCGTCTCTGGACCCCCTCGAGTAGCCGGGTTATGTTACCTCCTAAATTTGTACTTCTCCTTACTTCACCACTTTTTACTATTGCCTTTCATCACACTCCTACCAGAGCGCAAATGCTCACGTTAGTTTTCTTCGTTTGAAAAATGGAATAAAACCGTCTTCATCGGCTATTTTTTTTACTGTCAATCCATCTTGCTCCATTTGCCATTGGCCCTGCCCCCTAGGGGGGGGGGAGTAGTAGTAGTACTCACGTTGGGTACATCATTCAACGCCGAACGGCCATCGTGATAAATGGAGGAGGCTTCATCATCACATTACACTCTTATTCGCTGGAACGCGTCTCAAACATGTTCCTCTTCTTCCATTCGCTTTTATTTTGAATTATTATGCTGCGACTAAGCCCAGATATGGGTTGCGAAGCCCCGCACGCGAGTTTTGATCTTGTGAGTTTCTTTGATGCGTGCCACCCTTTTTCTTAGGAAGTGGTTGGCGATTATTAAAACTAAGAAGCGAAAACAAACGAGGGAAGTTTCTTGTGAAGGTATCCTAACCGAATGATCTAGAGGGGATACTATTTGGGCCGAGCGTCACCCCTAGAAAGGAAGCGCCGGTCATCCGTCGACCAAAGTTAACTTACATTGGTTTTGGTTAGTGGCTGGACGGAGTCGTGATTCTGGTGGGCTCTGCCTTGCTTAGGCGGGTGCCGTGTATCGACCTGGGGTTCGGATCTACGTTGAATTCTACCGTGGGTCCTCACTGAGACGACGCAACTCGGTCGTGGTACAACCCGTACCAACTTATTTCCGTCAGATGGCGTTGCGAGTTATTAATGACACCCAAATTGGATTGAAATCTATTTTTTTATTGTGCTCCTGGACCTAATTGTCCTTTGCCTTAAGAATAATACTTGATGGTCAGTTTTTCGTTAAAACGCATCGAAACCAGTCTCGTCGTTGCGATCGAAGATAGCGTTTAGGAGAGTTGCGCGCAAAGACTCGTTAGATTGTTCTACTTATTTTCTCCAGTTTTATTTAACCTCTTTTCAAGGACTTGTTGGATTTCTATCGTTGGTTCTCGTTTTATTTAATCAAATAATGCTATTTGGGATGGAAAAAGTACGCCATTCTCGCTATACGAGGATGGTGGGCAATATTTTAATGCGAGTGAGGAGGAAGTCGACGCTTCCGGTAGCCCCGAGTAGAGGCGAAGGATGGTGGTGTGCGATCTCCGTCCCGTCATTTTGAGGAGCCAGGTCCCTCACTTTAAATTTCGATGCTTCCCCAATTGTCATGCAATTTTTCGAAGGACTTGGAGGGGGTGGGGGTCCCGTTGCTGAAATTGGGAAGTTTATGTTAGCTCTACTCACGTGAATGGGGGATGGTGGTCGGTGGTGGGGTCATGATTCGGTTTCCTGTCTTTATTTCACAGGTGTAGGATGGTTCACAAACACACCAAAGTGTTAGTGTGTCTCTGCGAACGCAGATGTGCAACATGATCAAAAGTCCGCAAAATGGCATATGTCGAGGAAGATTCCGTCCTTGTTAATAAAGACGAACGCAGTTCGGAATTTTCTTTTTGTTTTGCTGAGTGCGTGTGCGTTCAGCAAGGACGGAACGTTCTAGACGGCTCTTTCGATCAGGTCGGGAAGTATCACGGGTTGTTGGCGGGGACCAACCATCCCTTCCTCCTCTTAATTCGCCTGATTCGAGTCCCCCGCTGATGAGTCACGTGTGTCCCAGGTCCTGTCGCGCAGTTAAAGTCCGCCGCGTGTGGATCACTTTGTGCCGCGGATAGACTATTTTGACAAGGTTCACGGACGCAAAAACCTTTCGGATTGGGGTTAGATGCCCCTTGTCAAAAAAAATAAGGATCTATGGGGTGGGTGGTTGTCGTAGGTTCTAAACTCGTAGATTTGGAGATAAGAGTTATTTATGAAAAGAGAGAAGAATTTTTCCCAGTATCTTCATTTTGGAGATAAGGAGTCTCAACTTACTTCGCGGGTGGAGGTGTGTGGCTCCCCCGTGGGTGCTGGGGGTATCACAGCTGTTCTAATCTCCCGAGATTAGAGGGTGGGGAGAGTTTGGTTGGAGATGAGTCATCGCCGGCGACGCACGGGCGATATCTCGTACCCAGACGTATTCGGGGGGGGGGGGGGTGTTCCCCCTTGTTCTTTCTCCCATGAGATTGAACACGCAAATTGTCGATTCTGGAGAAAGTTTTCTCCCGCCCGGAGGAGCCGCTTTCTGTTGTTCGTTTTTTACTCTTTTTAGCCGAGCGCAATGGGGGAGGGGGGTTATGGGGTCCCCTATTGCCCTGGTGTTTCAGGTTGATTGAAGTCCGGCGGGTTACTTCCTTCGTTTTGTTCGTAGCTTTGATTTCGTTCGTTCGAGCCTGTTTCATGAGGAATTTAGTGCACCCTCCAGGCCCCAACATTTAGAGATCAATAATACTTTAGTTAAGAGTCCTGTTTTTTTTAATGGTGTATTGTTTCATTTCTGCCGCTAAGTGAGCGTTGTCTTGGATTACGCAGTTTCCTTTTCTTTATAATGGTCCGCGGGAAGGGGGGGGGGCTTGTCTATCTCCCCTCCCATTCATACAATAGTATTTAGGATTGATAAGATATGTTATACGAGACCCTTTATCTGTTATCTTCCTTCCATCTTTTATTCCCTATCTGCTGATGCATTCTTCTTTGATGGGTTTCTTCCTCTTCTTTTTCTTTTAATTCTCTTTTCTTCTCTCCTCTGTGACACTTTTCATTTGTCTTTCCAGGGTTTGTTTGTGCTCGCAGCTTTAGGAATCTTTCCATCTCGTCTCTTATCTATATTTTTTTTTTGTTCAATTTATTCGACCGGTTTTGTCTTCTATTTCTTCATCTCCCATTTCTATATGTTTTCACCTCCCATTTATTTTTTTCCATTTACTCGACCTTTATTCTTCCATTTACCCTCATATTTCTTATCTTTTTTCTTGCATTTTACTTCTTTTGTCTTCTATTTTTTTTCACTTTCCCCCATTTATCTTCTATTTCTTCCTTCCACTTTTTTATCTTTTGTCTTCTATTTTTTTCACTTTCCCCCATTTATCTTCTATTTCTTCCTTCCACTTTTTTATCTTTTGTCTTCTATTTTTTTTCACTTTCCCCCATTTATCTTCTATTTCTTCCTTCCACTTTTTTATCTTTTGTCTTCTATTTTTCATCTCCCATTTCTATATGTTTTCACCTCCCATTTATTTTTTTCCATTTACTCGACCTTTATTCTTCCATTTACCCTCATATATCTTATCTTTTTTCTTGCATTTTACTTCTTTTGTCTTCTATTTTTTTTTCACTTTCCCCCATTTATCTTCTATTTCTTCCTTCCACTTTTTTATCTTTTGTCTTCTATTTTTCATCTCAAAATATCTTTGATATATTTTTTCATTTGATCGACCTTTTGTGTTGTATTTTTCATAATATATATTTTATTCCGTCCATTTTTTTTCTTTTCTTTTATTTACTGTTCCTTCCATTTTTCTTTTATTCTCTACTATTGTTTCCACTTCTTTTGTTTTCTATCATTCATCTTTAATTTTTTTTTTTTTTATTTTGATTTTTCGATCCTTTGTCTTCTATTTCTCTTATTTCGAACTTTATGTTCTCTCCTCCATCTTCTTCACCATTTTTCGTCCTCTACACTTGGGGGGGGGGTTGGACGGTGACTTGTTTAAGGGACTAATCACACCCGAGTTGGCTAACTTCGCTGTAATGAGAAGTGGCGGCGTTACCACTCGGCTAAGCCGGCTAACCTCCTGTGCGCAGTTCTTTAAAAATAACAAACAAACAAACTTTTTGGTTTTATATTTTAGACTGTGCATTTATATCGTTTGAGATTGACTGCATCGACTTAGTTTTTTTAGAGTTTGGGGTTCCTCATATATCACCATTTTACGCCCACCAAGGAATGGGTATGCTTTAAAGCATGGACTGGTGCCGTCCCTTTCTCATGACGTCATACTTTCGTCCCGTAGGTTGCGTCTCGCGCGCCATGTGTTCAAGCGATCGCCGGTGGAAAGATGAAGCGAATCTGACTGAAGGTAAGGTTATGTTTTTGTCTTTCACTCGCTTCGCCGAAATCTTAAATGCGTTGCTTGAAAGTGGCGAAATGCCATTGGCCGGGCGATCTGCTGACGTGAGTCTCATCCCTAAAAAAGGAGGCCACAGCCAAAGTGAGAGTGGTTGACATATTACTTGGACCCCCTCCCTCCCCCTTAGTACTCTTAAACGTGCCTTGAAAACCCATCGCTTCTTAATCCTTTCCTTACTTGGTGGGCAGGCGTTCTGTGAAGACCCGTGGTCTTGAAGAGCGACATACTAAAATCCTTATTATTATCGGATAGGCGGTTGAGGGTTGTGTTGGGTGGCGAGGCCAAGGCTGATTCTCGGCTACTAGCGGCATTGTGCAGACTTCAGTCCTCGGCCCTCTCCTATTCATCATCGTCGACAGCTATGGCCAAAGGTTTTGAGACTAGTAAGTTTTTTTCATGTAAGAAAATCCAAAGAAATGTCGCATTTTGTTTTAGCATAATTTGGAGGTGAAATATACAAACATCTTCTCAGCCCAAAACCATTTTACTAATGAATGCAGTCAAATGATGTGGCCAGTCAATATATTTAGAAAGGTGTAGCTTGTTCTTCAGGACTGCTTCAATTCGTTTTGGGTTGCTGGGGACCAAATTTGGGGGGATACCTTGACGGATATTACTCCATTTTTGTTCAATAAGCATTCGAAAATCTTCAGCAATTGGGTGGCTTCTGTTTATCAACTGCCGATTTGATTATCGCCCACCCCCCCACCCTGACCTGGACATGTCCCCAGCAACAGATGGTAGGATCTCCCATGAGACGAAGCTGGGATCAATGCCAAACACCGAACCTAAATCTGCCCTTGTGCAAGCTTTTCTTCATGTGGCTCGGGCCCCTAAGAAAACACAAGTAGAGGAGGGAAAACGCCCCAGGCTGTTGCCCCTTTTAAAGCCAAGACTTTATCCATCTAGGATAGGATAAAGATCTTGTTGAGGCCGGTCCGTCCGGCATAGGGTCTCCTTTCGGGGGTCGAGAGAGGCGGGTTCATTCGTCATCCTCCTCTCCTAAAAGAGAAATGACACTAAGAAGAGAAAAAGGACTAAGGGTTGCTCTTTCTCCGCGGGTGCTCCTGGGGCAGACGGGTCCACTCCTGTTTCGGCAAGTAACATACCAAGATCGGCTCGTCCGGCCCCGAGACGCCCTAGGGGGGCGGGGGGGGGTAGACTAAGACGAAAATCTCAAGTGTGCTCAGTGGAGCGCACCCGGCATGAAGGCGACAACGCCTTCACCGCATTGTTCGGCAAACAGCGCCCAGAGTTCTGCCTCCGGGAGCGTACGACCATTTCTGTGAGGGCCTTTCTATTCGAAGAGGGCTACCGCATCTCCGAGCTAGGCCTGGAGGGCATATTCCTTGAATGGAAGCCACTGACTCCGGGTTAAATGGGACGACTAGCGGAGGCTTTTCTCCTCCCATTTCCCATTAGCTATCTTTTTGGGATGAAGCCTTGCTGGGTGCGTGCCCACCCTTCCTGAGCATAAGGTTTTTGCGACACCACAACCACGTGATGGGGGATTGACAGGAGGATGCGCCATTTCCACCCAGCATGATGTGTCGGTTCTTCTCTTTGCTTTAAATACCTCCGTTCAGGCAGTAGCAGTGCAGCTGCACATGGATTGGAGGTATAATGTTATTTCTACATACATTCCACCGTTAGCCCACTTCGACGCGGGGTACTTCCGCCGCCCCTTGGCACGGTTGCCGAGTCATTTTTCTTGCTGAGGGATTTGAACGGTAGACACCTCCTTTCGGGAGACTACTCGATCGATTCCTAGGGTCAAGTCCTTGCCGACCTGATTGACGAGCTGGAGATAGGTGTCCTAAATGAGGATGGGAACCGCTTCATTTTCCTCTGTTGATCACTCCTTGTGCTCCCCGGATGCACAGGCTGATTTTTGGTGGCGGTGTAGTCGATGAGCTATATGGCGGTGACTCTCCCATTCAAATATCATTTTCTGGATAGCTGCCGCCTAAGATACACCCTAACTCCCCACCCCCACCCGTGGTACTTGGCGCGGGTTCATTGTTCCGTATTTCAGGAAAGGACTGATTTCTCTGTCCCAGTTGAGGAGGTTAGGTCGGTAGATGGGGCCGTTGAGTTCTGCGGCAACCTGATCGCCGTCGGCCTAACTACTATTCCTCGAACGTCTGGCCATTTTGCACGCAAACCGCTTCTGTGGTGGTCAGCCGAGTGTGGGGCAGCCCTCAAACAGACTTGCTTGTCAATTTCGTCGAGCTAGGTTACGGTATGTTTTGAAGCACGCCCGCCGCTCTTCCTGGCCGGCATACGTGTCTCCACTTAACGGGAAGACCCCTCTAGCAGAAGTGTGGAAGAGAGTCAAAATGATTGGGGTCAAGTTCTCGCAGGACCCCCCTCCCGTTCTCCAGGAGAATGGGACCGCAATCTCGGATTCCTTCGCGAACGCTTTCTCTGCATTCTCTAGTCGAGATGTTGCTGGTCGTGATCTCGCTGAAAGCCGTCAACTGGACTTTACTTCCAGAGGCGGAGAACCCTTTAACGACAGGTTTACATTGAGTGAGTTGCGATCTGCTCTCGCTTCGTCCGCGGTCACCGCCCCTGGTCCGGACGATACCCCATGCTTCGTACCTAGGTGAGCGAGGCAGGGTCTTTCCGTTAGATTTGTTCAACAGGATCTGGGTAGAGGGTATCCTCCCAGACTCCTGACGAATGGCTACTGTGCTCGCTTTTCGTACACCGGGAAGATATCAATCTTCCCATGCTGGTTTCCGCCCACTCTCTCTAACTTCCTGCGTGTGCAAGTTGATGGAGAAATTGGTAAATGTTAGACTAGCCATTTTTCAGGACAGTGCGGATTCCACAAGTTCCGCTCCACGTCAAGTTCTCTGCTCCGACTAAGAAATGCCCGTCTACGAGGCCTTCCTTTGTACACACATTACGCCGCGGTGTATTCTGATATGGAGAAGGCCTATGATACCGCATGGCGATACGGTATCATGGAGACACTCTATACGATGGGGGCGAGGGGACGGCTACTAATCTTTACTTTTTGAGTCCTTGGCAGAACCCGGGGTGCCACATCTTCTGGCGGCACCATGGTGATACCTTTGGTCCTCAGGAAGGGACACACTCTCCCTACTCCAGTGGACAGAGATGGATCGCCTCACCCGTACACGAAATCGACGATCTGGAGTAGGGAGAGTGTGTCCCTTCCTGAGGACCAAAGGTATCACCATGGTGCCGCCAGAAGATGTGGCTACGCTCTACGTGGACGACCCTTCGATTCCTTTTGGTGCGGCCCAGATGCCAACTCTGGAGCGTCGACTCCAACAGGCATTGAACCGCGTCTCTGCCGCCATCCACGGCTCCACCCTGACCCAGACTTGTTTTTAAATGGGGTTTCCCTGGAAGTGGTGGACTCGCACCGTTTCCTTGGTCTTGTATTTGACCGACGCCTCACCTGGGAGGCTCATATTCGCATCCTTAGGGTCTCTTGTAACCACACCATAGACATTATTCCTTCAGTGATGTTCAGCACCCCGAGTACTGATATGGCTACTCTTCACTTTTCTACCAAATCTTTGTTCACTCGAAGCTCGACTACGGATGCGAGTTTTATGCATCCGCAGCCGAGCGTGCATTGCGGAAGGTGGATTCGATCCACCACACCGGCCTTCGCCTGGCGACCGGTGCCTTCCGCACTTTCCCCATTGAGAGCCTACCTGTCGATGCTGGGGAGATGCCACTCGCTCTACGCCGTGCGCAGTGCATTATTCGCTTGTACGCGCGAGCCCGGCGCCTCCCTCAGTCGCCAATAGGCTCTCACTGCATCCGCAGCTGATCTCGATGGTGCCTATGCCGCCGAGAGACGCCAGTCATACCCTAAGCCCTTTGGGTTTAGGCATAGGAAACTCCTTCGAGAGCTAGGTATAGATCTCGGGGCGGTGGCACCCCGGGTTCTGCCAAGGACGCCACGCTGGATTGTACCACCTTTGACTATTTGTCGCCACTCCTCTGCTCCCAAAGCTTCTACAGCGCTGGGACTATTGAGTGCCTCTTTTTAGGAGCACACCTCGTGTCACGCTGGAACCGTGCCAGTGTATGCGGATGGCTCCAAGTCCCAAGAGGGGGTCGGTTTCCACGCTGTATCCCCTCTGTTCGAAGTCAGCGGGGCTCTACTAACTGCTGCGTATTAGCATTACTACGTTTATATTTTTGGGCTAATAACCAAAAATTTATAACCGAAAACTTAATCATTTTATCCTATAATTTTTTTTCAATAAAATACATACCTTGTCTAATCAGATTAGTCCTCTGAATATAAATGTAATATTCAAATATAAAACTACAATCTATCGCAAATCCCCTCCCCCGCGCCCTGGACCAGGCATGGTTTATTCCATATGTTGTAACAATTGTAATAAATTCTACTATGGGCAAACCGGGAAAGAATTACAAGTTGGTGTAAAACATCAAATTAATGTTCGTAACCACAGCGAACAATCTGCTCTATTAATGAACCTGTATAACTAAAACCACACCATTAACTGGAATAGTCCCAAATCTGTCATTAGATGCCGCATTGACTTTTCTAGAAATATTTTAGAGGGCATATCTATAAACATGTTTCGAAATTTTAACACAAACTCATATATAAAATCACAAATTAAGATGTTTGAAGATTTTGTATCCCCGAATTAGGGTTTGGAGAAAGGTAGTCAATCCCCCACTATTTAAGCCATTGTATCACCTGTCTTGTTATTCCTTAAAAAAGGTCTCTTGAGAATAGAGACGAAAGCGGTCGGAATCGTTTTTTCACTTTTCTGTTAGGGTTGTTTCTTCATAATTTGACTCACGTGCATATTGTGAGGTTTTCATCTCTCTCTCTCTCTCTCTCTATTAATATATATATATATATATATAATGTAAAATAAATATTTTTTTCAAGAAAACCAAACGTAATTCATTTTCAGAGGTAGAAAGATACTCGGCATTTGCAAAGAATGTGCGCGGCTCGGCGAAAATGCAAGCACATCTAGAATAGTGAATTCTTTCCGAAGAGAAGAAATTCCTACCACGAAACGAATATTTAAGCGAAGAGAAAAGCCAAAAAATAGACGGGGATAGGTCAGTTAAATGTGGAAGCAGTGGCAATACATACTGTAAAACCGATATCGCGGAGTTAACAAACAGTTTTAGCAGCTGTATGGCCTCGCGTTACCATGGAGGTAGTGCACCGATTTTCGCGATTTTTTGCATCGCACACAAGAAAGTTACATCGTCTTAAATTCAGGGAGAAATTAAGTGTACGTTCACTCAATTTACGAATTGGGGATCCGGTTGCAGTCTGAACGGGAATGTTACTCTCCTGCTGTTGTTGATGACCGTCGTATCTAGCAGGGAGAATTGATATCAATGATCCTTTGTCGACCAGGAACCTTCTTCCAGTGCTGGGCTCGATAACGTGCAAGCACGTAAAGTGGAGAAACAAATGTGCGTTGGCCTCCATTTCTGTTTCCCGAGGTACCATTCTCCTTCTTGCAACCAGGTATACATCGGTGTCTGGCTACCGTATTGCTGCTGGTATCAGCAAATTCCATCCTTAAAATTGGAGAGTTGTGCGCATGTGATGATGAGCTTTCTGTCGAGTAATTTCTCGACTTCTCGAGAGTGGCGAAGCTTTGTGAGAGAGCTGCCAGTTCTTCCTTGATTGAGACCAATGTTTCCTTCATCTTCTCGTGAAACTGTTGTCATGGATCCTTTGCGATGGAAGTCCTTGAGTTTTTGAGTCTCAGTTGTTACTCTCCCAGTAACCAGGTCAATTTCGGTGAATCACGAGTTTAGCCGATGCCGAATGAAACTTTGGCAAGTAAATAGCCCAGATTGTAATTACTGTGATCATCTATTGTTGCTCCGATGTAGTTCTGTGTAGTTGTCGTTGCAAGAATTTTACCTGCGTGAGGGAAGTCCATCGTCGCTACGGGCTAACCACTTTGTAATTGTAAGGGGGCTACAGCTTCCGAGGAGTGAGCTGAATTTGTGTAGCTTTTATGACAGTAATTCCTTTTCCACTTTCCTCTTTAGGCACAAGTGCTTTAGCGCTTATCTGCCATAAAGTAATCGAATTTCCCCTTTTTCCACACAGTTCGAGGAGAGAAATCAAATCTCTGTAACAACACTTTAATAACAATAAATATGCCTACTTTATAAATAATGTAACAACACTTTATAAATGATTTATAGTATCGTCCTGACGACCCTTGGCGGCATTCGCCAGAACGGCGCGATAAAAAAAAATCGACGGACGATTACATTTGTTTAAAAGTCTTAATTATAATAAGGCACGATGATGGATGGAGGTTTTGCGTGGCCTGAATGGAAAACCAGGAGGTGGACTTAAAATTCGTGATGAATTAATGGCCGTGGCTTAGGAACGCCATGTTACAAGATGCTGTTTGTGTGAACACTTCCGACGAAATCTGTCGTTGTGTGCGTGTCTAAAGCTGGATCGAACATTTTTTGTGTCCATTTGGGGGCATCTCAAAGTACATGTTCATGGTCTTGCATTAGGAACGCTTTGCAGGAGGTATCTGTCCCAGATGTTTTCTTCGGAAGCGAAAAGTTACGATGACTGCATAGACATAGTGGTGACTGAAAAGATGAGAAAGAGTGTGTTGACTGCTTTCGCTGATGACCTCTATCCAACAACATGCATTGGGCCAGCATTGTAGCTTATGGCCCCAAACCTCTAATGATCAAACATATCCTAGGAATATTAGGCCGTTCGTGTTGGATTAGTGGATAGCGGATTTAAACTAAGGTCCAAAAACAGCGCTGGTGTTGTGAGCCAGATTGCGCCTGTCTACAACAAGAATAACCACAATGCTCGTGTAGGCAGCGGTGCGCTGTGACTCCCAACGACATCAAGACCTAAATAAAAACTTTTACAATGCAAATTACTCCTGCAGAACACTATCTGAGGAGGTACATCTCACGCAACTCAAAACTGAAATCAATGATATTTAATGGGATATAATTGATCTGTGTGAAACATCACGATACGGGGAAGTTATCACTGAAACAAGTGACCATCACCTACTCTACCACGTTACCTGTCCCGGTACCGAGCGAGCGGGGTCGCTTTCACTTGTCCCTAGTACTTGAGACGAATTCGTGCACACGAACTTGTGGACTCTGACTTTTTGTTCCTCAATTTTATTTCACTATCTTTTGGGGATGGTCGCATGGTCCTGCGCAGGAGCGTGCTTTCTTCTTCTTTTTTGTCTTTGGTTTGGGATTTGTTTTGATGTCTTTTGCACGTTTGTCTGTTGTTGTCTTTTAGCCTAGCGTTAGGCTGTGGGGTGATTACGGTGATTACTAGGCACTCGCTAGGTTAGCTATGAAGAAAAATTGTAGACTACCAGAAAGCATTCGATTCAATAGAAACACCAGCGTTCATAAAAACCTTCACGAATCAAGGTATAGATCCTGTCTACCAAATATCATAGAACACCCCCTAAGGGGCGCGGCGATTTGCCATCCTGGCTGCCGTGCTGACGGGACTCAGCACCCCTTCCGACCCCAGCTTAGCCTCTTCTCCTTCCTTCAGACAGTTGTGTTTCCCCACTGTTTCCTCGCTTTTCATACAACCTCTCCCACAACTTTCTCTGGTCAGCCTCTGATATCACGGGGTAGATGCTGACATTCTCAGCCAACTATTCCGGATCGGGACTGAGGGGGAATGGGGACAATGATCCCTCACCCCTGAGCTCCATTTTGGGAGGGTGGGTTTTTAAATAACCTGCTTTATCCCCACCCACATCTTCCTCATCTCCTCTTCCTTTCTATTTTCAAACACTATACATTTTACTCCGTGTCAAAGGTGGGGCGCCATGCTGATGGATTACCAGGCGAGAGGGGTGGCCTTGAATGGCGGCACCTGGTTGTGCCAGCCCCGTGCACACCCTTTGCAGGCCGGGCTACTGCGAGGGGTGATGAACGATTGTTTCCCGTAAAAAATAGGGTCATCATGCCCAATGATGATACCCCCCCAAATCTCCCCTCAATTTCCCCTTGTCCATCGTCAGAGCCGCCCTCGGGCAACTCCACAGAAAAAAATTGGAGGTTCCCCCACCCCCTGTGCTCTCGCAAGAGACCCTCCAAATATCTCTAACCGGAGAGGAGGCTTACTCCTCTCTTTGGCCTACGGGTGTAGGGGACTTCCCCCTCACCACCTTGTCTGAAGGTGCTTTCGGGTACCTCACTCTTCCCAGCCGTAGTCCCCCCCTTTACTTCCCAAGGGGACTGCCAAGAAAGCCAGCAGGCATCCCATAGCCAACCGCTCCCCATTGAAGTGTCTTGGTAGGGCAAACCCCCTTAAGGGGGAGAGGGAAGCCAGGCCCCATCGGTCGCTTCCCTCAAAAGACCTGCTGGCGAGAATATTGAACCTTGCCGGGGTCAATGCCTATGCCTCCCCAGACTCGACTTGGGACAGCGCTGCCAATGGGACCTGTGATGTCCTGGGGGGTGGCTAACTGGAGGCCTTCCCTGAGATGGACCTGGTCCTTGAGGCAACCCACCCTCAGACGGTAGGGCCTTCCATGGGAGCGAATCCGGGCTCGGCGCCAAGTACCGAACTCGAGCCCGCCCCTATGCTAGGTCCTCCTCAAACGGCTAGGGTTTCCAAGGCAGTACAAGGAGGGGAGGGATCTCCTCCGACCGGTGCCCCTGCGACTGCCAGGACCTTCTCCATCTCGGAGAAGGAGCTTGTTGAGGCCAGTCCATCCGGCCTAGGCGCTCCTGCCGGCGGAGGGAATAAGCGGGTTCATTCCCCGATCTAGAGGCAATAAATAGTTGGTTTTTTTTTTGGTTTTTTTTCTTACTTTAGTTGGTCGCATGTTCCTGCGCCGGGGGTAGGCAGACCTACCCCCGACGCTAGAGCTTGCTTCCTGCTTATTACCTTTTTTCTTCGTTTTATTTTTATTTGCCTTTTTAGCATCCTCTTTTAAAGATGCCTAATTTTAGGCAATGTTGAAAACGGCGACTAATGCCCAAGTAGGCAGTCGCCAGATGAGCTCTTTAAAATATATATATATATATATATATATATATATATATATATATATATATATATATATATAGATATATATATATATATATAGATATATATATATATATATATATATATATATATATATATATATATATATATATATATATATATATATATATATAGATATATATATTTCATAGAACACATACCAGAGATCCTAAAGTGTTGTGATCAGTCCTGTTGACATCCTTCTCAACAACGCCTTGCACGAAATAATCTACAAGGTTGCGGGAGCTGGGCGACCACTAATCCGGGGACCATAAGTGCGTGACGGAAGACCAAGCCCGTGCCTTCCTTTCCTTTAGGCGGGAGCAGTCTTGTTGGAAAAGGTCAGGCCTTTTCCCGTCTACTCGGTCCACCTGCAGTCTCGAGAACCACACTGGAAAACGTCCCCATTGACCTTAGAGGATAATTCGAGGAGGCATAAACTGGCTCGCAATGCTGACTACGCCCAAAACCATAACAGAGGCGGGAAATCTGCTATGCTTAACCGTATGCACTCTGTCCTTATTATCAGCCTCGCTATACTGCTGTTTGACTTTGTAAACGAACTCTTTCTGGTAGTGAAACAACTTCACAATTCCTTCACGCTTCTCGCCGCGTGGAGGGCTCCGAGTATGGTGTGCCGTTTTTCGATTTCAGTTTGCATTCTCAGAAACCTCAACTCTTACTGAGCATACCCAAGGTCGAGTAACGTACATTGGTGCTGTCATTAGCCCCAGAGCCGTTGCAATGTCTAGTGCCCCCCTACCCCCTAATCAAGAGTATGGGGCCCCCATAACAATATATGATACATTTACAAGTAGTGCTAGGCACAACAAAGAGTGTCAATGCTGCGGAATACTTACAGAAAATGTGTATTCAAAAATTTTATATTTTCATTAATAATGTAATTTTGGGGGCTACAGTGCGGCCCTTTCAAGTCCCCCCCCCCGACCGGGGGGGGCGGTTTCGACGGCTCTGATTAGCCCTTAGCCACACTTTCGATTTACCCGAGTCGCACTGTACAAAAATAATACAAAATCCTGAGTGAAATTTTGGCCATAAATACTACTATGAGTGGTTTAGAAGAAGTAAATTCATACACAAAATGACTACGCATTTCAAGAGGAGGTATATCCTTCTGGCTAAAGTCACTTTCAATTTTAAATTTATTAACAAATCCAAATTTAAAGTTATCTGTTAAAAAAATAGCGCTTTTAATAATTTAGAATTTCTTTCTTCGTAATTCCTGGCTAAAGTGTGCTCATTTCAGGATGGATAAAAGATATATAATCTTTTGAAATATTGTGTGAAAGATGGGTAGGTAAATATTTTCTATTAACAAATTTAGAAATGAGTATAGTTATTAGTGCTATTGCGTAAGATTTGTTCTTAAAAAATGTTCTTAATAAATTTGAATTTTTCGTGTCTCAATAAGAAGGGTGAGGAAAGGCGGAAGCCACAATTATCGATGAGTTTTGACAGAGCTCAGTTTATAAAATTAGTCAGAAAGTAAAAAAAAAAGTTGGTACCTAGTCCTGTAAAAGTCGGTTTTCCGATAGACTGATGCTGATATGTCTTGGCGGGTCTTTTTGATTAAGATTTCTAAAAAGGTAAAAAATGTCTTTGGTTTACATTGTAAATTTAAAATTTAGATGGTTGGTCAAGACATTCGTGCCGTTTCTGCGGACGTGCTACTACAGCCATCACTTGGGGCATACATATCGTTCATGTAGATTTGACATCTCGGGTCAACCCAAAATCTGTGCAAATTTATCTAAGGCCTTACATTATAACTCTATTGTTCTAAGGACAAGTGTGTGAATTGTGGCAAGCAACACGCGGATTCCTCGAAGCAATGTCTCTTTTATCTTCGAGAAAGAGATCTTGGCCGTTAAGGTTTCGGACCGAATGTCTTTTAGAGAGATGAAGGAATTGGTCCCATTGCACCCTGATTCTTCGTATACCTATCAAGTGAAAAAGCATCCTCTGCTCCTGTCCCCTCTAGGCCTCCTAGCACGGTAGCCACCACGCGCGACCCCTTCGCAAAATGTGAAGTGGCAGCGCACCTCCACCTAGACTCGCAGAAGGCAACCCATCGGAAGTTGGTCGATAGATATCCTAATAGCATCCTTTGGTTGTCCCCGAAGGGCTTCGTGTCACGCAGGACGGGATCGGCTTCCGTCCCTTATCCCCTTTGTTTGAAGTCAGCGTGGCTCTACCAGGCGCTGCGTCTCTCTTCACGGCCAATCTGGTTGCAATGCACCGCTCGATTCGGAGACCGGATCTATAGTGACTCACAAAGCGCCCTGAGTGGTCTTGAGCATTGGAATCTTGACAACCCCTGGTTCGTGGTATCCGTGACACCACGGTTTCGGGGGGCCGGTAGATGTCGAAATTATCTTCTCCTGGGTTCCTGGACATGAGGGAATTCCCATGTAGCCAGACAGACTACATGGCAGGAATCCGGGCCGCTTGGCAAAGAAGATGGGAGACGGCCGAAGGGAACTTAAAATTGCGTGCCCCCCTCCATTGCCGCGACGGCTTCAGGTCGCTTTCTCTCGTCTTCGAATTGGGCTCGACACTCGCGGGACGCCTCGTCATTTGATTGGGCGCTAACCCGCACCTTATTGCGACGACTGCATTGTCCCCCGGACTGTTCGTCACATTCTTGTTGAATGCCCCCCCAGTCTGGGGCTTCTTTGCGCACGTTACCCGTCTCCGTATAGGAACGAGCGGTGTCGCTTCGGTTTTTTCCCTGCATTCGGGACGGGTTTGTGTACACAGATTTACGGACTGACTTTTGGAGGAGTAGGTCCCTCCTTCATTTTATTCGACTTTGTTGTAGGTCGCATGTTCCTCCGCCTAGGGGAGGCCGGCCTACCCCCGTAGCGCGCTCCCTTTTTGCTTTTTTGCTTATCTTGTTTTTTAGCCTTCTGTCTTTACGTCTTCTGGTTAATCTAGCCTTGTATTTGGCGGTAGCATGATTATAGCGACTTTTGCCTTAGTAGGCAGTCGCCAGATGGTTCCCTAAAAAACCCCGAAGGTGGGCAGCAACAAAGAAGCATCGGACCAACCCCAAACCCGCCCCGTCCTCCAAATCTTTAGATGTAGTCGGAGGAGAACGCTCATACGTCCACCCGAACCTCCGCCGAAGGCAACAGCCCATAAGCTCTGCCTCCATTAAGGCTACGTCTATTTCCCTGATGGTCATTCATTCAAAGAGGGCATCACCCCCTCCCCCTCAATTTGAGTTAGGCCTGAAGGCCATTTTCCTTCCTTAGAATTACCGTGGACTCAGGACTAACCGGGGGAAGCTGCGAAGGCTTTTCTCTCCCCGCACCCCTTTAGATGTTGACGGGAAAGAAGAATTTTCACATTTCATCTAACTCAGAAAAGTTATTCGGTGATAAAGCAAAGAAGCTTTTTTTACGTGAATTTATTCACGTTTCCTTACGGGGAATAAGAGAATTTACTTATAAAAGAGAGTACCACGAGCCCAAGAATGTCGGACTAATTCGACCAAGCATTCTCCCCCCCCCCTGCCGGGGCTGGGGAGCTGAAGTGAACTGAACTGCATTCCATTTTACCACGTTCCAACTATGCCGTTCGTGTGATAGGCATAATTGGGGGCGCCCAGGAAAGCAGGTTTGTGGACTAGCCCACTGCAGAACTCGGCGTCAGTGGTCGCCCGGTTAAGAGGCGATGCTGAAAGCTTCGGGGAAGAGTTCGCTCTAATCTCTGAGGGTAGTTTCCGGCCAAGACCACAGGGGGACATGCAACCGTCCCTGTGTAAGTTGGAAGCAGCATCGATAACCAAACCCCGGACGGGGCGGCACCACTCGGGTGGTGGTAGTTGATTCAATCACCACCCATCATTAAGTCCGTCACAACCAACCGTCTGAGGGGCCTCCCCGGGTTCACCCACATTCATTCATCCATTCATCCAGCAGTTCATGTTCACGGAGGCTCGCTTGCAACGGTGGGTGGGGGGGGGGATGCCCCCCCCCCTCTAAAAAAGTAAATTTCTCTTAAAATATTGAAGAATTGTTTATTTTGGACAAACAACCCATACTAAAAAGTGGGTAAACGCACTAAGAACCAGAAGCAGGAGCTACCCCACAGTGGTTCATCGCCCCTTGGGGCCAGTGCAATGGCACAGAACCAACTCCCCCGGGTGCCTCTGCGCACTATGAGCGGCCATAATAGACCCGCCAGAGCGACGGTCTTTGAAGCCGTCTACGGTAAACTAAAGATTGCCATGGTGAGACTTCTGGAAGTCCCCGTGGGCTATGTCGCCGTCTGCGAGACGGAAAAAGACATTGAGGCATTAACAAAGGAAGAAGCCATTGAGGTTCTCCGGGAGCTTGGCCTAACGCCTGCTATCCCCCCACAGATCCAATCACACAGAAGTGTGATATGTAGAAAACTTGATCCATGGATCGGAGAACACTCAAAAGAGGAAATCAAGGAAGAAATCCTCAAAAACCACGCTTGGGCGAAAGTAACTGATATTATCAAATTTAGAAATAAAAGAGATAATTCAGATTACTCCCATGTTTTTAAAATCATTTTTGGGGAAACTTCCATGGCAAGGAAGGCAAAGGAGTCTGGGCTCCTGCTTTTCAATGCCAAAGTCAGCGGGGAGCAGATAGAGAGGGAGGAATTCCACTCTGTTCAATTCTGCTTCCGCTGCTATAAAATGGAAGCTCATACGACCAAGGAATGCAAAGCACCCGAGGAGCTATGCTCGAGATGCAGTGAACCAGGACATCACTGGAAGAGCTGCCAGAGCCCCAGAGAGAGGTGTATCAACTGCGGACAAGGGCATCGGACGATGGCTATGGCCTGTCCGAAAAAAAAAGAAATCATTCGAAACAAACAGAAAATTTCTCAAGAAGCGGAGACTAGGAAAGCGCACACCTCGTACGCCCAAGTCGCCAAATCCGCCCAATCTGCTGGAAATGTTAATAGAACCTACCTAAAGCTCCAAAATGAAGACTCCACAAAAATTCTAACGTGTATCTTATACGCACACGTTAGAAACCTGACACAACCTGGTTGCTTCGCTAAGGAATTGAATCAAATGCTGGCGAAGAATGGCCTGAACCAAATGTGGTTCCCGGACGACCCCCCTTCAGGGGACGTTCTCCAACTGCAGATGGTAACCAAGGAGGCTCAACCAGCTGACGTCAAGGAGACCAAACCACAAGAAAAACCCAAAAGACCAGACCCAAGAATTGAAGCGAAGAAAGAACGAGAAGCAGCGGTCAGATCTAAGATCGTGAAAAGGACGGTCAAGGAGAGCTCCGACGAATCGGAATCTACGGAGTCCTCAGACAGTGATGCCGATTCGTGCATCAAAAAAGCAAAAAAGGAAAAGAGAACAACAAAAAAGGCCCTAGACGCGGATGAGATAAATCTGAGGATTTATGCATCCGAACAACACCCCTTCCCAAAGGACAACGATACCAACAGAATACTTGTTGGTATAAAAAAGAAGTTCTACAAGTGGGATTACGATGCCCAGTGTGACGAAGAGGTAGTCGAAGAGGCCCTCAATAGTCATAACATCACCCTCTATAGGGATACACTGGAAGAACTGCCCACGTCAGAGTTTAAAAAGAAGAGGAACGGGAGAAAACGTCCTTTCACCAAAAAACACTAGAAGCCAGAAAAAAGAATGGAAAACCCGAACAACAGGTTGAAAATAGTAACACTCAACGTCAATGGATGGGAGGGAAAAGCAACGGCGTATGGAAACACATTCCGTGTGCTAGACCCCGACATCATATTGATCTCAGAGCACGGTATCGACACAACATCGTACCAAATGAAGATACCGGGCTACAGAGTGATTGCTAAAAACCATTCTCAGGAGAGGTTTGACGGCGCCGCGATTGCAATCAAAAAGAATCTCTCGTTCAGGCACCTTCCAGAACTGGACGAGTCATTCGTGGCGATTGAGATGCCCACACTAGTGGGCAACCTCGTGATCGCGTCGGCGTATCAACCCCCTCGCAGAGCGTACCTGCCCCTCAATAACTTTTACACCTTGTTTGGCCACGGCAGGATGGTGTTCTTTGGGGGAGACCTCAACGCCAGATACCGAACGGCTGGCTATGGTAATACTAATAACAGAGGCCACAACTTGGAAATGATTATGCGACGTAAAAACATCCAGAGGATAGGACCGGAATTTCCGACCTATATTACCTCGGGCAGCAACCAAGCCCGACATAATCATGACAAGTGGTGGCTTTCCGTTCAATTACTATAGCGAGCCAGGACCAACAGTACCCAGCGACCATATAGCGATACTCACCACCATCTCACTCGCTCCGATCCAGATTCCGGTCCCTCTCCGCAAGAGCTACGCCTCGGCCGACTGGGAACGCTACGGAGAAATCCTAGGCGTTTACGAACCAGCCGACCTAAGTGAGGCCACGTTAGAGGAGATCGACGGGGAACTGGAAAGGATAACAGCCCTCATCATTGAGGCTGACCGCGAGTGTGTACCCATGACAGGGTACAAAACTCTTCCACAACCTCGTTGGACAGAAGAGATGAAGGAGATCGCTAGGGAGCACAGGGAGGTGTACGAGGAAATAAGAAGAGCAGGTACAAATCGGGAGCGAAGCTCGCTGCTCCGTCGCCTACGCGACGAACTAAAACAGGCTATAAACCAACAACAGGCTGAAATCTGGAACAGCCTAATAGCCGGGTTGGACAGCGAGATGGCCCCCGACAAATTCTGGCGACTAGTAAAACAATTGAAAGGACTCCCAAGTAGAGGAAAGACCCGCATCAAGGAGGGCGATGACTACTTGGAGGATCCGGCGGTTCTGGAGGAGAGATTCCGCACGTTTTGGAAAGATATCTTCTCTATTACACCAGAGGACGATGCGGAATTTGACCAGGAGTTCGAGGACCATCTGATTGAGGAACTCAATCAGATCATACACCGAACGCACCCACAAGCCTACGTTGACGAAAGGAGGGAAATGGCGGACCATGGCCGACCAATAACAACGGTAGAGGTCATGGAAGTCTTGAAAACCTTCAAGCAAAAGGCACCAGGCTGGACGGGCATCACCAAGAACAATCTGGTACATGCCCCTCGGCAGATCATTCAGGGAATCACAAACATCTTCAATGCTTCCCTGAATACGGGCTACTTCCCCGACGGGCTAAAAATGGCCAAAATCATTTTTATCCCTAAAGGGAACAAGCCCCCAGATCAACTGGTGGACTATAGGCCAATTTCCCTTCTAGAGTTTGTAGGTAAAATCTACGAAAAGCTTCTAGCCAACAGGCTACAAGATCAGCTTTCCGAGCTGGAAGCCCACAACCCCCAGCAGCACGGGTTTCGCAGGAGGAGGGGGACTGATACAGCCCTTGCCCTCCTCACCGAAAAGCTAGCCCGCTGCAAAGCTGAAGGGAGATACGTAGATGTGGTGTTGCGCGACGTGCAGAAGGCCTTCGACAAGGTTTGGCTGAGAGGTCTACAATACAAGATCTTAGGCCTCCAGCTAAACCCGGTCCTGGAAAGGGTCCTCTGTGATTACATCATGGAAAGAACAGCCCGTATCTCTATCGAGGGCTACAGAGGACCCAAGTTTGAACTAGAGGCGGGAGTTCCACAAGGTAGCTGTCTGAGTCCGCTGTTGTACATTGTGTACACGTTGGACTTACCTGCTCCAGTTGGGGAGGATGTGATGTATCTGCAGTTTGCAGACGACATCACCCAGATCATCCCCGGTTCCTATAGGAACGCTGGAGTTCAAGCAAGGGAGACAGCTACCGAAATCGAAAACATTAATCGTTTCGAAAGAAAGTGGAAAATAAAAACAAACCGCCGTAAGTTCCAAATCCTCCCTATGAACCGCCGGAAACGTGACGATGTCATCGTCAGAGACGAACTTTACCCATACTCGAACGAGGGTAAAGTACTGGGTCTGCGTCTTACCTCAACGGGGTACAAGGCGCACATTAACAGCCGTGTCTCCCTAGCCAGAAGAGAACTTGGAAAACTTTATAGGTTCAAAGATCTCAGCTTAAAAAACATCAGCAAACTTTACAACCTTCTGGTTCGTCCAGTGCTGGTGTACCCCGCGGTGGTTATGCAGGCGGCCAGTTCTACCTCTCTCAAACACATGCAGAGAGTTCAGAACAGGGCTACCCTGCTAATAACCGGCGCGAGGAGGCTGGACCATATTCGGCAGACGGAACTGCACGCAAGAGCAGGACTTGAGCCACTGAATATGGTCCTTCAAAGGCTAGGGAGAAAGACCTGGGAAAGGGTAGAAAACGAGATTCTCCCGCAAATAGATGCGGGCCTCGAGATACCGCAGCATGCTATTGGACGGGCTACGAGGAGAGCACTATTCCCCAGTGGAAGAACGTGCTCCCGTGAAAACCAAATAGCCCTGTTCAGATAGCTAGCAAACCTTTCGTGCAGGACGCTATAAACCAGTCCTCAAGACAACCGTTCCTTTAAGAAGCTTCAATAAAATACACTCAAGAGCAATAACTCCAAATCGAGAGATAAAGTAAAAGAGGCGAAGTGCCCAACAAACCAAACTAGGAAAACCTAAATTGATCAAAAGAGGCGAAGTGCCCAACCCCCCCCCCCCAAATAAGAAAGAACCCAAATAATAATAAATCCAAAATTAAATAAAAGAGGCGTAGTGCCCAATGATTTCCTAAAACTAAAATATAAACAACAACAAAATTAACAAAAGAGGCGTAGTGCCCACACAACTAATAAGTAAAAATAAAACCGTAAAATGACAAACAAAAGAGGCGTAGTGCCCAAATAATAAATAGACAGAAAAAGCTAAACAAGAAGAAAGATGGGGAGTAATTCCCCCATTGGCGATGTAAAAAATCACCAAAACAAGTAAAGTAAACAAAAAATACATAGGCTACGAGTTAGCAAAAACATAATTGAAAGGCTTGAATGCCCTCTTCAAACCGACGGAGGAAAAAGTACATATAAAGAAGAAATATTTATGCAAATTTTATATAAAAAGCAAGACAAAAATAAAAAGGAAAAATGAAAAGTAGCTTAACGCTACAGGAAGGTCAGCTGACGCTGAACCAACCAAACGGAGGAATACATGAAAGCCAAATAAGAGAAGAATGCCTGTGATGCCCTCTGCTCCAGGGCAAAACTTCAATCTCCTTCAGCACTATCAACATCTACTACACCTTTCACCACTTTCAACATCAAGTCAAGTCAAGTCAAGTCTTTAGATGTTTGTCTTCAGGATGCTATGCTGGTCGTCTGTGCCCCTCCTCACCCTCCCCTGCTATAAGGATTTTCCAACCCCCACCACAATGGAATGGGGACCAGGCAGGTGGATGCGCGATTTACACCGGACATGATGTATCCATTCTCGTTCCGGCTTTAAATACTTCCTTTCAGGTAATGGAGGTGCAGCTCCACCTGGATAGGACGTGTAATTTTGTTTCAGCCCTGTGGATATTTCTTCCTTGCTGATTGCTGCCGTTGGTTTTCTCCCTTTTCTTGTTTTTATTCATGGATTGGGTCAAAGTTTAGATTTACCTGGCGTTTGTGCCCTCCTTGGCGGCCGTCAGAAGACCCCACCCCCTCAAAAAAATGGCTGACTAAATAAAGAGCTAAAAGACACTCACCCCTCCCCCAATCAACTTTCAGAAGACTCTAAAAAAAATTGGCCAGCAGATTGACACAAAATGCACGACCAACAATACTTCTTGAGCTTCAGCTTCCCGTTTCGTCTTCGAAGGTCGTCCCCATCTTTCCTACTGTCTGTCCACTCCTGTTTCTATAGCCTCTAAAATTAATCCTGCCTGCAAACGCGATCACAAGAATTGTTCAATCACCAATCATCTTCCCACTGACGAGTTCTTACTAGCGAGCCACCCACACGCGCCCCCAGGGTTATGCGAGCGAAGGCCGTAGTGCTCCTCTCAAACCGAGGGCGGGAGATGGAGCCAGTGACCACGGTCTCTTGGAGGGCACCGACATGTCTCTTCCGAGGGACTCCACTGTGAGTAGGCGGGGAATGTCCAGACACCTGCGCGCGTATCTAGATGCAGATGGTGGGGGCGGAGACATTGGAGGATTGTGTGTTTTTAGTTCTCCTTCCGTGTGATGTATATTTACTTTCGTTTTCCTTCGTTCAGCGAAGTGGTTCTGAACTTGGGATCGATGCATGGACTTCAGGGGGGCCGTGATGATCCGATAAAGAGAAGATCAAACAACCTTCTCATCGAAATACATTTGGGGGGGCACATTTACATTTTCATTTTTGTGTAATTTACAAAAACAATTTGTATTGTTTTATACTTTGTGTATGGGCGTTGTTATATTTTAAAAATTATTGTGTGAAAAATGGTGTTTATGTGGTTGTGTGAATTTTCCTAGGAGGGGGTCCATAGCTTTCACCCACACCTGCCGAGAGGTGTCTTCATCTGAAAGAATGAAAAATGGCTACTGTCGCCGGCCAGGCAAATGGGGGAAAGGGGGTCACCAATCACGACGGTTTCCTCGGGTTGGTTGGGCCTTGATCGCAATCAGACCCCCCCCCCTTCCCTAATCGCCCTTGGCCTGGGAGGGCTCGAGTTAATCCCGTCGCGTATAAAGGAACACTTGAGAGCACAATCATTGAATTACATTTATCCTCTTCACCCTAAGCCCCCCCCCCTCCTTAATCTCTCCTTTGAGTGAATATGCTTCGGTTGGATTATACCATTTTTTTAACACTTCCAAAACAATAATGATGGCGTTTTCCAAGTTCACATTGGTGAGATCCGCGAATGGGCTGTTGGGATTTATATCTTATCTTGTCCTTGTTATCCTCCGAGCCTTCATTCCTGTCCTTGATTAAAATTTCCGGCTTTTATTTCCGCAATGGGGCGTCCCTCCCCCCCTCCTCCACCCCATCTCGACTCTGTCGTATTTGTTCCTTTGACGTAAGTGGTTACCCAGTGTAGTCTTTTACACCTGTTACCTGGATGAGTTGCACGCCCTCCCGGCCCCAATGTCACAAAGCGTAACGAGATTGAGACTACCTGGGCTTTATTATTTCTAGACATTTGCATTTTACTTTTTTGCAGCTTTGTTTACAAGCCTCTTTTCCCCAATTTTCTTGGTCGGTGACTAATATGGTCTGCTAGTCGCCAACTAGCATTCGTCCATTCACCCGTGGATGGTGCGGGGGCGGAAGGTCACCCTTCCCTCATGTCTAGGTTCTGGTTGGGGTGGTGGGTCCTAGCGTGTCTTGTTAGTTGTATTAGCCAGAAAGTAGGGAGCAAGACGAACATTTTGGTTTGAATTATGAAGTTCGAAAATGGACCAGTTCCTGAAGACGTACCTGCTTAAGGCTCGTCGGTGATCTGAATAAAGGGGTTTTGGCAGTAGAAAAGGGCAGATGAAATTCCAAGAGAAAAATATACGAATATTTGACAGCGCGGGGTACTCGAAATGAAAACTTGAAGAGGGCAAAACATCTATCGGCTAGATAGATAATTCTATCAGTCTGGATTCTTCCCACCTTTGTACTGCCCCGATCTTTCTTTTCCTTTCTCTTGTCTTTTCGTTGACGGCCCCCGCAGTGTGACGTCCTCAGGTGGCATTTGGAGGTCTGCGTGCCCTCACCATCCGCCAACGAACACCCTTAGTTTGCTATCTCGGCCCCAATGCCTTCAGCTGGACTTGAGGCTATATATCTTCCACACGTTTCAACCTCCCCCAATTCACCATTTTCCTTGCAAATTTTCTGCGTGACACGACCTCCTCCGTCTCTGAGGGGTTCGTATCGTTCGCGAGAGATTTGGAGCATGGCTCTAGGATGCTGGGGGGGGGGGGGGCTCGTCGTATTTTCAAGGACTTCTTAGCGGGTGAGGGGGGGGGAGCAGCTGTCTCTGCTCAAATATCTAGTCTTGCGGTGGAGTGGGGGGAAGGGGGGTGCATGAGTCATTGTGGCTGAGGGTGAGTGGGAAATCCTACCCAAACTTCGATGTCAAGAAATGAGTGGGTAAAAAATGGGATTTCCTCAAAATTATTATTGTCCGTCTGATTATTGTATGTTTAGGGGCAGGATTGCTCCTCGCGCGATCCACGCCTCGGGTTGCATGGGACGCGTCCTCTGCAGCCGAACTGCGGATGTGTTACTATATTGCGAAAATCCCTCTTCGTTCTCGGTGTCTTCCCCTCCCCCGTCCGCTTCGAGGAACCGGGAAAGAAAGCCACGAATTTGGTCCACCCCCCTTAAATCGGGGGAGGGGGGGCTAAGCCTTTTTTTCAATGTCATCAGTATCTAGCGTTTTTGCGAATGGCATCATCTCTGGCGCCTCTCAATCTGACCAAGTCACCCCCCTCCCCTCCGTCCCCATTGTGTTTTATCCCAAGCGTCGAGGGCGGGGGGGGGGGGGGGCATCCGAAGATCTCTTCCTTGCTTTATTTCTTTCCTTCTCTCGTTTGCAATTAAATAGAAGCCCATTAGGCTCCAGAGGGCTTTTCTTGGATTGATTTATTGAATCTCGTACGTCGCTGATTTGAGCAAGCAAGAAATGGAAACATTTGTGTGTGTATGCATGTGACATGGACGTTGAGAAGACGAAGGACATACATACACACACACATATATATATATATATATATATATATATATATATATATATATATATATATATATATATATATATATATATATATATATATATATATATATGTAAGTCTCCTGGAGTTCCTCAACCCTCTTAATGAGCGCCACCCCTACGACAGTGCAACCATCCATTTCTCTTTTTGAGTGGGAGTTAGGGCACGTCCCCTAACCCACATAAAACCCGGTGGGTTTCTCAGACCCGTTCCAATCATTTCGTGTCTGCTGCCCTTTCGATCCCACCCACGCCTCTTGGTCGAACTCGAGGTGAGAGTTTCTCTTAAGGAGCGCCCTGCCCTTGCGAAGCACGGTGTGAAGGTGTGGGGCTATGTAGGCTTTGTTGGTCATGGTCGTCTGCAAAAACATGGGCCTATTTTTTGTTTGATCCCTCTCGTCCATTTCATTCGACTTTGTTCGTGCTTTTCGTCACTTCACTGTTTTGCTTGTGGTCTGGTTTTTGTTTTTTTCGTCTTCTTTGTTCGTTCTTTTTACCGTCTTCTCTGTTCTTTGATTTTTTTTGTTTTCTTCTCTGCTCTTTCATTCTTTGTTCGTTTTATCTGCGCGTTCATTTTGTTTGTTTTTGTGTTCTCTGCTCATACCTTATTGTTTTCTTGTCTTTTCTTTTCTTTCATTCTTTTTCTTCTCTTTTCCTTCATTCTTTTTTCTTGTCTGCTCCTCCATTCTTTGTTTTACTCTTGTTCTGCTGTTCCCAGAGTTTATTACATAAATCTTTGTTTTCCTTGATTCTTTTTCACTATTCTCCTTTTATTTTTTGTTTATCCACCTTAGTCCCTTGTCATTTTGCCAAGTGTCCTTCACCTCGATAGATTCTTTTGTTTGTCCCCCTCCCCCTCTTCTCACCTCGGCGTGGGGGCATGACGCAGATCCCTTTGTTTCCTCCAAGGGGGGGGGGGGCTATTTCCCCGTGGGAAACCACGTTGCCCCCCTGTCTATGAATTAGGGGGAAGGGACTCACTATATGGGGATTGTCTCACGCGGAATTGGAGGGAGGGGCTTGTCGCTCTGCTGGGCGTGTCCATTAACGGACAGTTCCGATATCTGGATACCCTTCCCCCATTCTGTTGGGGGGAGTTCAGGTGGTGTCCATGTTCCCCTCTCCCCACTGCGAGGGGGTATCAGGTGTGACGTGGGCGACTATGTTGCACCGGACATCCGGGGGACTGCGTGCCTTTCCTGCCTCAATGCCGCGTTGGTGGGCCTTCCCTTAGAATTATAGGTGGCTGGAGAGTGGCGTGCCCTCCTGGTCTCCAGAGCAGCACTGTATATATGTATATCTTCCGCATATTTTTCATTTCCCCTAATTTCACCATCACGTCCTTCATGAACCCTCTGGGCATAGATGACCTCGTTGTTTTTCGCTTCTTCGTTACGGGCTCGATTTAGACTGTGCGGAGTGAGTTTGTGCTTACCTCAGAGCACCGGCGCCTCTTTGTGAGAACTTCGGAGATTCCTGATATACACCGCACCAGCCCCGGGGCGAAGCTCTGACTTCTTCTTTTTTCATTTTTCGTGTTCTTTCTATTCTTTATTTTATTCTTTCATCCCTCGTAAAGTTTCTCCTGATTTTTGTTTTAAAAGCGAAAAACAACGAGGTCATCTCTCGCCGGTTTGTAAAGTAGTGATGATAGAGGAAGCGAAAATGTGTGATAGATTTATAGCCACAGGTCCTCCTGTTGGGGTTGTGTTGTACTCATCTGAGGGGCGTTTGGGTCGGGAGACCGTCCAGATGTCAGCTGCAGCATGGCTGCCCACGGTCCGTCCGATACCCCGCTTGCGGGCTTTTTTAACGAGTGGCTGCCATCGTTAGTTACCTCGATTACTTAAAAGTTTTTATTTATATTTGTCAAAATTGCTTAAGAAATGGGATATTCGAAATTACTCCATTCAATAGCCCCTTTGGGGGCCATTTGCAGCAGGTTTAGTTTTCATTTTCGTCGAGAATTTCCCTCGTTGGATTACGAGACATGTTTTACATTTATAGTGTCCAGATCGCGTGAGTGGACTCGAAGTCCTAGAGGGTACTCGGGCGGTTTATTTAATCGGGGGCTAGAGTTGAAATCGGGTCCGTTGTGGAGGGGCGGTGCCACGGACAGAACTTGTTGCGCGAATGGCGGCAGCCTGCCTCTGGCCGGCCAACGACCTGTTGAGGGTCTGCGACGGGGGTGGGTCCGTCGTCAATCCCATTTGTTTGGGTTTAAAAAACCGCCAACACTTGGTTCCATGGTTGTTTTTTAGGGGGGGGGGAGGGGTATTTACGAGAGTCTGTTTTTACACTAACTGTTCCTGGACGTACGCGTTCAACCTATATTGGGGGGGTGGTGTGTGTGGTTGTGTTTTATACCCGTAATATTTTATTTAATCTGCGGGTTTCTGCCCCCCCCCTCCTTGTCTTTAGGAGAGTTTCGCTCTCGATTCTCCTTCCTTGGTTCTTCTGGGTTGCATTTTTCTTTGTGCCTTTTTTTAATCTTTTGTGAATTCCCTCGTTTGTTTTCACTTAAATCCCCCATACATCCTCGCGCCCGTGTGTATGAGAGAGTTTGCAAGGTGTTTCTTCCCAGTTCGGTGGATGCTCTCTTTCATTTGCGTCGAGGAGATTCCTTCTTTCTCCCATCGCTTCTTCCTCCCATCGCTTCTTCCTCCATTCGGGCGGTCGTCGTGTCTGAGTTTGTTTCGTTCTTTTGGTTTATTTAGGTGCGCGGCACCTAAGAAAGCACGATACCCAAAGTCTGGGGCTAACAGACTTTGGGCATCGTGCCCTCACACACGTACATTTCTTCTACATATGAATTATACATGGGCATGTTTACACAATTGTACTCACACAGGTGCTCGCGCGTCCATAGCCATGAGCAGGGTTGGTAAATAAATAAAAAAACAGCCGAAATAAAACTGGTTTTATTACGGGTTTTAAAAACTAAATTACTGCGGGGGGAGGGGGTCAAGAAAGGAACGCGACTTATTATTTTATTCAAAATTTGGATGTTTGGTAAAGCGTGGGTAACCATACTTGAGTTGACGTCTCAGCGATTGTGTCATCCTGGACAGTTGCGCGCCCTCCTGCGATGGAAGTAATAATAATAATAAGTCTTTTGTAATGCGCTCTTTCGCGTAGGCTTTTTACTGCACTCGCATTTGCAGGGTTTTTTTTTCGTATTTTGTTGGTGTTTTTCTTTTCCTACCTTGTGGTGGACATATAGTGTCATCTTAAACTATCGAATAAATTGCCAAAATCTGCATTGTCTGGAAAATACTCGTCTAATTTCCATAAAAATTACACGGAATATTCTTTAAAATTTGCCTCTGATGGTTTCCGTTTCATTTCGTGGAACGGCGCTCTCCCAAAATTATAAATGTACGTGAGTCATGCGTTCGAAGAAAGGCATTCAATTATCGACCGGATTTTGCAAAAGTTCTGTTACACTCGTTTTTTTTATCTTTTGAGATGTTTACGTGCGATTAAAAGAAGTTACGTGAAGTAAAGAATTAATATCTTTGCTCTCCTGAGCGCCGGCTACAAGTCCGACATCGCCAAACGGCTCAACGTCAACCGGATGATCGTCCACAAGAACGTTAAAGACCTCAAAGATGGACCTCGTTCAGCCAGAACTCAAGTTGTTACCCGTTTGATTATGAGAAAGACCTTCGAAAGTGTTCCGAAGCTCAAAATGACTCTGCTCACGAAGAAGAAGAAGAAGATCTCGGTGGCCACGGTGTCCAGGGCCGTCAAGGAGGAAGGCGGCAAGAGCTTGAGATGCGTGCAAAGGCGTCTGCTCACCGACCCGTCGATCGGTCATCAACGAGCAGAAGGATCGCGTGGTAAGCTTCCACCAGGACGTCTCCGAGGTCCACTACGTGTCCACGATCAAGCACCCGACCTCCCTGATGATGCTCGACGTCGTGGCTTCGAGTGGCGATCAGATGCCACCGGTGTGGTTCGCCGCCCATTTCCTCGGACATCATGGCCGCAAAAGCCATGTTCTGGGTGAGAAAGGTCACGAAGAAGGCGGACTAAGTCTTTCAGCAGGACGGTGCCCCGGCCCACACGGTCATGGCCGTCCAAGAGTGATTGGGGTCGAAGGACCTTTGTCCGTCACAGTCGCCCCACCTCAATCCACTCGACTACAGCGTGTGGGCGCATGTCGAGGGCAAAGGCTGCAAGGTCCACCAGAGCAACATCGTGTCAACCACGTGTGGGCCAGTATGAGGGAGGACTTGTTCCGCAACGTATGCGCAGCCTTCGGGTCTCGCCCGGAGCGCGTTCGCGACGCGTATTTATATGTTAAGATGTAAAAACGTGTTTAACTTCATCAAAACTATCATTGTGTCCTTTGTTGATAGCGTCGTACCAAGTGTAGCGGGACTTTTGCAATACCCGGTATGATATATTTGTTGTTTTTTTATTTGGCGTTCTCTACTTGTGGACCCACCCTTTCTTCACATTTTGGCACTGTCACTCGCACACTTTCAAAGGATATATTGACATATATGATGGAAATTAAGAGAGTATTTTCATGACAATGTAGATATTGTTTTGTTATCTGGTTTTGGACGCTACTGTATTAGCTATTTATGAGAAAATATTTATGGGTGTAGATTGAAAAGGTTTAGTTTATTGGCTGTTACGGCGGGGCTGCCTTTATTGGTTGTCGCCACGATGGTAAAAAGGAAAAGAAAATAAAGCTCAGAATGCGGAGGCATTAATCACACCTTCAGCGAATGCACGGAAACCACAAAAAGGTGCGTGAACTGTCAGGGTTCACACAGGACTATCGCACTAAACTGTCCAAAAAGAAAAGAAATCATAAACAAGAAAGAGCAGGAACAAAAGAATCGAAACTAAACCAAACCTACGCCAGCATAGCAAAAGCTACGGTGAAAGAAATAAATGAGACCCAAAAACCAAAGATCAACATCAATGTCAACGAGGGAACGGGCCTAGACATTCTAGCCTGCATTATGTACGCCCACGTCCAAAACATCGCACAACCGGGGACTTTCTCAGAAACGCTCAATCTTCTCATGAGAAAAACGGAGTTAGAAAGATGTGGTTCCCCCCGAACCCCCCCTCGGCACTAGTATACGGAGTAACGGCGGGCAAAACCCTCCAAGTAAAAGATATGACGAATATAGGAGCAAAGGTGGAAGAAAACGAGGAAATAATCGAAACCGACGAACCCAATGAAGTAGAAAAAGAAATGGAAACTTCAGAGAATGAATAAAATCAGGGAAAGAAGAGCCATAAGAAAACAAGAAAACACCCAACTAAAGAGAACCAAACCGAATGGGACACACAAACCGACACGGAAAGCGAAACGGAAAGAGAGGAAGGCTGTCGTTACGAAGCAAGAGATTTCAAACTTAAGATCTTCGTAAACGAGGCCTATCCCATACCCAAAGGTACTAAATTGAACGATTTATATAAAGGTATTGAAAAATGCGTCTGTAAATGGAATTACATGATAAATCATGACGAAAGTATTATACAAAGTCTACTGGAACAAAACAAGATAAGGATCTTCCCCAACGACGTCAGAATCATCAAGAAGGATATCTTCGAGAAAATAACAAACGGCAAGAAATAATTAGAAACAAGATAATTTAAACAAAATGGAAAACGAGACAACCAAACTGAAAATACTACACCTAAATACCGACGGATGGGAACTAAAGCAATACAATACGGAAATATATATCAACAACAAGCAGAAACTATCACAAAAGCATGAATGCCTAAAAACAAAGAACAGGGACATAACTACACAAATTAAAGGAATTTAGAACAACCTAACATAACTATGGAAGGGAAGCATACATGAACAGTAATAATACCGAATTTGAAATCGAATTAGAAGTGCGTTACCGAAAGGGAGGGACCCCAAGCAACAAAGTTAAGATTTTGACGTAGATAATAAAGAAGACAAAGAACAAAAAACTTAGAGCAAACAATAAAAAACACAATCCTAAAAGCAATTAGAAGAGGATAAAGAAGAGAAACAAACAGAGGAAAGAGATCAGCCACTATCCTGGCAAATTTAATTTTCTATACTCTCACACACACTAACACTTACCCCCCCCTTAATTTAAAAAAACTAGCTCTCCCATTATTATTATTATTATATTTTAACTATCTCCCCTTAAAAAAATGAACACTAATCTCCCCTCCCATAACTTACGGGCCTCTGCTCATACATTGGGGAAGATGGCCTCCGTTGTTTTCGCCTTCTGGAGAAAGCAGAGAGAGATGATTTACAGACGTTACCAACCTGAGCATTGAGAGAGAACACCATCTCAAAGGCGATGCGGGGGGGGGGGGGAAATCAGGCGTTGGTTTCCCCGCCTCACTTGGCTCCATTCCGCCTTCGTTCCCCGGCAGGAGCCGACAAAAGAAGTGGTGGTTGCAGGGAACTCCTGATAATCACGGCAGGTCTCCTAGTATCCTGCTTACGTAAGTTCCATTCATATATAGTCACTTGCAACACCGCTGGCACTTTTACTCTTTAACGCACGGAACACATCACTCTTTCGTAGCTCGGAATCCGCCGAAGGAGTTTTTAGTCCACCCTTCCCTGACATGGCACGGCTGTGTTTTACTTGAGCCACGTAAGGTTTCCAAGCTCGCTGGTTGTTAGCCCCCAAAAAACAAACATCCTAACGAGGACCGAACCACCCCGCCCCCTGGTGACCCCAGACTTGCTCGTGTTTGTCACTCTGATTTTATGTTGGTTTCATTTTGCCACGAAGACCTCGCCCAAAATTGAAAGGGACCGGTGGCACTAAGAAATACATAAACGCGAGCCCCTGCAGATCGCGTGCGTGTGTTTCGGAAGGTTTGTGAGAGTAGCGAACTCTGATCATTTAGTTTCTGCACATTTTCACTTCCCTAGTCTCACCTGTTTTGTGAAATGCCCACATTGTTGTTTTTTTTACCTTTAGAGCTTAATTAAAATAATAATTGGCGTTCGTACCCTTGAGCATCTGTTCTTTGTACGCAAATTGTTCGTGATAGTATGTGCGTTCTCCGACCCATTAAAAAAAAGCCCTCGTTGGCCCCATTAGTTTTCTCTCCTAAAAAAAGCAAAAGTATTTGAGGACGAGGTCGTTCCAAACTTCCTGGTTGCCATAAAGAAGATTCCTCCCCATTAGGCATCGAACATGGCGCCGCTATTTTCAGAAAGCGTCCATTTCGTTGTCGTTTTTGAGCTACGAGTTAAAAGCCTCGTCACTCGAGATCCCCTCGTTGTCACGGTAACGGGTTGCAGTTGTTCGCGCGTCGAAAGGCGAATCTCGCAAAGTCGCATCGGTCGCGCACAGCACCACCATAATTGGTTAGATAATGGCGCGGCCTCCCAGGGAAGCCTGCATGTGCTTTTGCTGACGTTTGTTCCCCCACCCCATCTCCTACAGACCACATTCCCAGAAACCCGACAACGACCGGGCTTTGTAAGACCATGAACTGACGTAAAGAGTCACGACCTGCAATGCGTTTGATTTATCACTGGTCTTCTTCCTGCTGGTGGAGCTCGTGAAGTCTTCCTTCAGGCGTCGGAAACCACCCGGTCACGTCTACCAAACCATCTCAATCATGGTTCTGAAGTGGGTTGTTGAGGTACCTAAACTTTCAGACGCCGTCTTGTGTTAGGGGCGTTAGTTTAGGAAGTTTCTCGATGGAGTCAATCTTTCTTTTTATTTACTTGTTTCTTGCCTTCATTTATTTTTTTTCTCTCCCTCTTTCTGATCTTTTTCCCTTCTCTATCGTCTAAAAGTCCACTGTTGCACTTCATAAGTACCGTATGGTTGGAAGAGGCGTTAAGAGGACACTTTTCGAACGACTGACGAGAAAATGGAAAGTTTGCCGGCGGGACCAAGAAGGAACTCTGCAAAAAGTGGAGAAAGCATCGGCGTCGGTTTGTTGCTGATGCAATCGAGTTATTTCGAATCGATAATTGTTCAACGATAATTAGAAGTCAATTCCAGGAGCCTTTTCAATCGAAGCTTTCGAGTAGGAATCGAAGTGTTTGGGATACCAACACTAAAATAGGCATTAGTGACGCTTCACTCGGTTATTTTATTATATTTTTCGAGACTTTGTGTATTTGTGCACATGCGCGCGCACACCGCTTGCATTTAGAAGTGAAAGTGGAGGTTTCTATGAAATGGTTTACTTTGCCCCTCCCACTACCACCGCATTGCCCCCCAACAACCCATTACGGGTCCGAATCTTCACCCCCCAGCGCGTGCACTCACATAAACACGTGCGTGTGAGGCCGAAGGATACACACGGGAGAAGAGGGTAGCTGCAGTCACCAGCCGGGTCATAGGCAGTTCCTCCTAAGGAGGGAAAAAGTGGCCCGTGATTATCCACCTTTATCCGTTGAAGCACGGGGATCGGTTCCCGCTCGCCAGCAGGCCCAAGCCTCGCAGAAGCTCCCTTGCTCGGGGAGGGGAGCGACTGGGGAAGATGTCCCTCTACAGGCAAGGTTCACGCTCGTCCATGTGCCTCGAGCATTGATTAAGCTGAAGTCGAGGACGAGCTAGCCATTCCCTCCCCCAAAGAGGAGGAAAGGAGGTGGTGGGGGTAAGTCCACTGCCGTTGGAGGTCCTTGTCATCCGCGGTCTTTTAGGGCCACATGAGAATTGATGACGTCCCGGTTGTGTCCATAAGAATCAAAACCGGGACTCCACTTGTGGGTTACACTCCCCCTCCCCCCAGAGAACCTGCCTTCATTGTTATAAGGGGGGTGGGGGCAAGTTCAGGCGAGTTGCGACTGCCCCTCATCCCTAGTCCCTAGCTCGTGAAATGTTTTTTTTTCACATTTTCACTTCCCTAACTTCACCGCACGATGAATACGAAAGATTTCCTGTCTCTGTTAGAAATTTCCTCGTTGGTTTTCGTTTTTTATCTGCCGCTTATGGACCCTTTAATGGGAGCCAGCTCTCTAAATTTCTCTGACTTCTACCAGAAATTGATAATAATAATGCAATGGATAATTGCTACGAAAGCTCAATTTGACGTAGAAGAGAAAGGATTTGAAGATATTGGCAGTAGCGTTGATGCACACCCACCTTAGCTTTGTGTGAATTGCCCAACCTTAAAGAATGATAATAATAATATCGGACGACACCTTATCGTGACACCAGCCCCCTAACTGTAGAAAAGAGGAGACAGGCCGTGGCTGATCGGTGAGGAATGGGCGATTTGACCGCGGGCTCATTCGGACCCCAGCCACAGAAATTGATTTAGAACCTGTTCTCCCAGATCCGGGGGGGGGGGGGAGTACATATGTTGGAGCAAGGGGTTTCGGAGATAACGTATTCCTTTTTGGTAAGGCCCGGGAGAATGGAGGGTTATGTCCCTCCGCGAAAATGCGAGTATTTTGTGTGCGTCATTGCGCGTACATCGAGCAAGTACGTGCAACTCCGACAGAATTGAAGAATGCTGGCGCATATCGATCGTGGCGGACGGAAACAAGTACTTGGGGGTTAATCCCCCCCCCCTTCCCTGCCGTCCGGACCCTTAGAGCCGGGGAACAGGAAAAGGACCCGCGGGAACTGCATTCTCCAGGAAATGGTTGCCTTCATCTTCGGGCGATGAAGCGGGTCGGGAGGCAGTGTTTCTCCTTCTCCCCCTTCTTTGGGAGGGTAGTTAACAAGGTTGGTGTGCCCCACCCCTGCCCTCCCTTGAGTGCCCGGTCGATTGGCACTCGTGGGAATTGTCGAGTTGGGGAAGGATCTCTTTGCATGGATGTCGTAGGGTATAAAGTGGAAGTCATAGATTTCTGCCTTAATCATACATGCGAACTTGGCCGTTAACGACGTCGGACTATGGTGTGTGTATGTATGTGTGTGTTACAACGAAAGTAAGCACCCTAACGATATAGTGGTTTAGTGAGAGAGAGAGAGAGAGAGAGAGAGAGAGAGAGAGCGAAATTTCCATGTTCCCTAGCGGCGGCTTAATTGCTTGTCTCTAACCTATCATAAGGTAGCCAAATCACCCTTATTTCTCCGTTGATCTCTAAAGGCTGAGATGGACAGAGCCGCACGCAACTTATGGCATCTATGCTCACATGAAAGTATGTACACACGTGTGTGTTCTGGTATACATGCACGCTTCCAAATAGATTGCTTGTTAGTTAAATTGTAGTTTGGGCTCGAAAATTATCTTTCGTTCCCTCGACTTCCCAAATATTCGTCGGTGTTATATACGAGAGTTTAATTTCTCATCCAGGTATCTAACGCGAGGCCTCTGTCTTCGTTGGAAAAGAGGGCCCGGGATCAGGAGAACCCAGTGGTGACCCCAGGATAAATTTTGTGAGCGGGGGGGGGGGGGCTGACCTGAATTTTCCCCCTGAGTATTCTGAGAAAAAGGCATTGATCATTAATACTAACACTCTCAGATCCGATTTTTTTTTCCCACACGTCAGAACATTATGAATTGTAGTTTTGGGACATCATCTTAGGTCTAATACTGAATTTAATAATTATTTTTGAGATTTACCTCCATTTTAGACATGTATCATATAAGATACATTCGATCGCAACGGGTTAAAAACCCGTTTATAGAGATATTCTATATTATTACATAACTTCATCTGAATAGCAGAATACAAGGAGGGCCTAAATAAAGAAATATAAACGGAAACGAGTCTTATTGGGGGGAGGGGGGAGCAGCTCCCTGAGCCCCCTCCCCCTGGATCCGCGATTGGGAGAATCGTGTGCTCTCACCACGTCGAGCATAGATGACTATTGACGTTATGCAACGCTTGCATATTTTCACCCAATTTCACCACTTAAGGCTCTCTGTCAAAAACTTACCCGGATTGGTTTTGTTGGTATTTAATTTTTAGTATAATAAAAATCCTATCCAAGTTTTAAGCAGCCTCCGTTGACCGAAGTTAAGTCACATCGGGCGTGGTTAGTAGCTGGATGGGGTCCAGATTCGGGTCCCCCCTCCCGCCTGTTGCCACACGCTGTAAGTAACTGTGGTTCGGATGTCACAGTAATCAGTATGATCTTATATGATTGCTGATCGTTAGTTAAAAAAAAAACAACCATTTTTAAAGGATGGATTAACGTCATCTTTCCTCTGCAGTTAGGTCTAGTCAGTCGTGCGAGAAAAAGTCGTTTGGAGTAAAAGGAGGGAATGAAAATGGCGAGAGTAATTAATTGCCTCTTCGAACGGAAGCCTCCTGGAACAGGCTGGTATAAACGTAGACGCCCAAAGGTTGACACGGTTTCCTTATTACTCCTCTTTGTCATCTATTTGTATGGCTTTTATTCTATTTTCTCCCATTCATTGGATTACACGTGTTTATGTGGGTTCCGGTCCAATTTGGTAGGGTTTATGAGGGTTTCTTTTGTCTCATTCCCCCCACCCACACACTACGCGACCCCCATTTGAACCCCTGAAACCCCTCATTAAGTACTTTTTAACACGGATGCCCTCGTTGGTTTTCGTTTTAGGTCGAACTAACACTCCTCCTCCCTCCCTCCCTCTTCCCTCCCTCCTTCCTCCTCCTCCTCCTCCTCCTCCTCCTCCTCCTCCTCCTCCTCCTCCTCCTCCTCCTCCTCCTCCTCCTCTTCTGGCATTGAAGTACCGGTTTCGTGGGTGCGCCCACAGGCCTAGACTCCGATCGGTGGACGTGCTCTGCTTACCCCCGCGGGGGGTAGTTAGATTTTACACAAAGTCACTTGTAACACTGCTGTCTTTCATCTCCTGTCTTCACAACAAAACGCACACACTTCTCGGTTCCAAAGAATTCGGTGGTAATTCTACAGGTTGACTCTACAGTTTTTCTAGAAGACTTAGTTTCAATCTATTCTATAAACTATTTTCCGAGTTATTAGCACTTGAAAGTAGTATTTTCAGAGCCATCTAGCTATTATTTGCCGCTGCTAGCACTTGGTATGACGTCATACGCCTCTGCTGGAAAGAGACTTTGATCGCACTGATTTAAGATTCATTTTCCGTGATGATGATGATGATGATGATTAGCATCACATTTAGGTAAGACCTTAATCTAACCACGATATTGAAAGTTAGCGGTAGCTGGTTATCTAAGCACTTTTGGTAATTCTGCCGATTAACGACTTGCAATGGAGTCGTTAATCGGTAGAATTACCAAAAGTGGAAAAGGTGATATTTTACTTAGCTAATGGGAATTGTTGGAGAAATTATTGCCACGGCTTGTGTGTGCCTCCGGAACGGAGAAAATGGTGAAACCCCGTGTACTGGTTCTTATGATGTATCATGAGAATGATTCATGCTAAAGATCCTCATAACATTCATGGGAAAACGCAAGAAAACACCATTGTATTGCAACTGTCACAAAGATCACCCATGCCACATTGTATTACAGCTGTCACAAAGATCACCCATGCCACATTGTATTACAGCTGTCACAAAGATCGCCCATGCCACGGCAGGAGTCGCTAGAATTCTTTTATGAAAAACAGTACACAAAACCTTACCAACGTACTAAAAACAAACTAACCGAGCCTACAAAGTTAAGGTATATTTGGAGACAGAAATACAATAAGTTTTTACAAATATTTAAAATATTTAAAATTTTAAGACATATATGTAAAAATAAATCGTAATAATGTTGAAATATTTTGTTAAATTAGCGGAGAAGAGTAAGATATGAGTAAGAAAAAAATAAATGGCTTTCCCCCGGAATTGTCACGAGACCATATATTTATAATCTAAACGTTAATTATTTTAACTTTGATATTACACATTAATAGGGTTCGTATTTGTATAAAATCATATTATTAAATTTTTAGAATAGGTTGTTCACATTAATATTAACATTGTTATATTTTAATAAAACATATTTTAATCACTTTATTTATTCACTGTTTGTTAATATTATTTACTTCTCTCACTTTAGATTATTTATCAATAATTTATTTTAGTCACTTGTTTTAATCACTTTATTAGCCTAAACACAAACTCAAAAACTAACCAACCCTTATCAAACCCAAATATTTTTTGGTTCAAAGCAAGATATTACTGACAAGATGGCCCCCAATTTATTTTTCTTTAGAGCAGAATAGGTATAAATTTCCGCCGCATAATTAGTGAAAGTGCTATATAGCAATTACTAATTAGTACCGGGTGTCTCCAAATTGAGTGCGTATTCTGATGAAATTGAAAACTTTTATTAAAAATTCTTGTTGAATTATGTTCATGTTCAAATTGTGCTCTGCAAAAAAAATATTAGTGTTCCATGTACAAGGTGTCCCCCCCCCCCCAATTTTTTTTTTTTTCAATACTTTTCAGAACCTTTTAATAATGAATAAAGAAGAGCGGATTTTGGTTGTGATTGCTCGTATCAGAGGAGCGAAATTTAATGGAGTCCGAGAAAAGTTCCAAAGAAAGTTTACAGAACCTGGGCCTACAGACAACGCGATCCGTTCACTTGTGAACAAATTTAAAAAGAACCGGATCCGTACATGATGGAAAAGGAAGAGGACGGAAAAAAAAATTTACCCCAACAAAACTGAACAAATTCGAAAATTGTTTGAAAATTAACCAAGAACTTGGGTGAGAAATGCCACTCAGAGACTTAATATGCCCAAGACAACAGTGCGTAGTCTTGCGTTCAACACTTATGAAAAAGCCTCTTTTGTGATCATAATTGAGCCGGAAAAATAAACATCAATTTTTTTTCTTTTTAATATCCATTAAGAAGGGATTATGAAAAGGATGAAAAAACAATTAAAATTGGGGGACATCCTGTACACGAAACACTACAATTTTGTGCAGAGCACAATTTAACATAATGATCTTAATTCAACAAGATTTTTTTCATAAAAGTTTTCAATTTTGGGACACCTGTTGGTAGTATATAGCTATGATATATTATACTATATAGCATATTTTGTATATTTTTAAAATTCAAATATTTATAACAAAGCGCCTTATTGTTTAAGTCGTTAATCTGTAGAATTACCATAAATTCTGCTGATGTATCCGCATATCCCTGACGCGGAATGGGTTCCCCATTACTCTGGTTGTTAGAACATTCCCCCTCCCCTCCCAAGAGGGCCGGCTCCTGGTGTTCTATGGCTCACCAACAATTGTCACGGTGATCATTATGTTGGTTTCATTATCCGGCCTTCCCGACCAAGGCGGCGTTACTCCTCGGATTTCATTATCGCCGTGAAAACTAAGATTTTCAATCTGCGTCTTAGTTTGAGATAATCAAATTTCATTACATAACAAAACAGAATTGAATACATACAAAAGTGACTCCACCTTATTCTCCCCCCCTCCCTTCCCAGATTATCAAACAAAGAAAATTAGGTTTTTTTTAGCTCGATTCTTCCATACCCCCGTCCTTAGCCACCCGGTGTTGTTATGATTTGAAAATTCTTTTTTTTCTCTCTTTTAAAATGATTTATGTGTAGTATCCGTCTGTTTATTTTATTCGAGTAAATTGAACGTTGTTTTTGTATATCTTTATAATGAGTGTTGACGCTCCAGAGGAGATTGGTGGTAATGGGAAAGATAATTGGTCTTTAATGCAGTTACCACTCGGTACTTTGAGAAAGTTGCTAGTGCTTACTTTCCCTTGGAGTTTTTTTTTTTTTTCCCTAGGCTCGTTGTAGCTCTTGCAGTGATCTCCATTTTTGTCACTGATTCTTGCCTGTGCTTTGTAAGAAGCAAGGTATGGTTTAGTTGCAGCCATTTATTATTTCTTTGGGAGTTAGCCCCCACCTCCCTTCGACCAATTAGAAGCTGCAGCGTCATGCATGGAAACTTTTCTAGGTCCAATCAGCGTGAAGCTTGTATCACGCACGCATGTCTTATCATTTTTTACGAAGGAAAATATCGCAATAATTTAAAAAATATTTTTCATCGTTTTTAATATTTTTTTCCGAGTGTCTTTTAAAGAAATAATAAATTGGTGTTATCTGTTTGAGATTTCCTCTTCTTTGTTTTAGAAGAAATCTTATTCAATTCTTCCTTTTGGATGGTGGTGTAACTTTTGTTTCCGGTTGTGGAATTTAGTAGGCTAGGCTGCGACTTGGTGGGGCTTCAACTAGGCTTCTTTCAATGGTGCCTTATTAGCTTGAGGCTTCAATAAATTGGTTGTAGCGGTTTGTTATTTTTTTTTCGGGGTCAATCGGATGTGGAATACAATTTTTGTTAACGCGTTTTCTTAAATGAGCTAAGGATATTCGGGTCAATTCATGTATGCACACACGCACTAGTGTACACGGACTTGCATCCTTGTGATGTGCACGCACACATGATATCGTGTCCAACTTCCTGTTCAAATGCACTCCTGATAATGGCGTCTAGCGCAAGGGAAAACAAGGATAGGTGAACATAAAAGCCGAAAAAGGAGTAAGTGGGTTGTGCCCAAATCTCGGAAGTCTATCGTGACTGCTTATTGAAAGTGTGCATGTGTTAATGATTGTGCTATATGCGCCTTTGAGATGCTCCGCTAATCTCGGTGATTGCAGAGTTATCAGCCATCGTCTGTTAATCTGGCTGCCGGCCACTTTCTAATTGGGAGATGCTCTTACAACAGATTGGTGATAACCGCTGACGAACTTTATTGCTTTCTCTCGTCTTGTGCGCATACGAGTCTCCACATACACACGTACACACACACACACACACACACACATATATATATATATATATATATATATATATATATATATATATATATATATATAACAAAGTTCACAAACACTCATGTTTTGGAGGTTTACACTGTACGGCGCATATACACTGCCATCTCACGAGGAAGAGTGTGGTAAAGGGTTGCTCGCGGCTTGTTCGTACGTTGTTAAGACGTCACTGTCCTTTTGATTATGACGTATAAAATATAAACTTTGAAACGTTATATTGATATAAACCTTTAGCATTGATGACAGGGGGGGTGAGATTAATTCCTCATCACAATGACCACTCACACGTGTGACCAAGGTATCGATTTTAATTGGCCTGTTTGGAAGTTCTCCCTCAACCTTGCTATCATCTCGATGGAAAAAAAATATATATGAAAGGTGCTGGAAGTGACACCAAAATCAGCTAATTATAACTCGGATATGCACTGTCCTCTTAACCTAAGGGAGAGACTGGTTTATAATAATGGTAACTGATTAAAGGTCATTTTTAATGCATTTAATAATGTTTTCCCTTTTGAGAAAAATCTGCAATAATTTCTCCCTCAAATGAGCATCTGTGTCCCCTTTGAGGTGATCACATTATATAAGTGGTGGCTAATATCTTGTTGCGCCTCTCCTCCTTCCATTACCTCCATTTCATCCCCATTATCTCTCAGATAGAAATCTGATGAAGTGTGTGTGTGTGGGGGGGGGGGGGTCTCCCAACTTTCCCAACCAGCCGTTGAGAAAGACAAGAATGGTCAGATAGCGTCAACGCTCGCTGCATCCAATGCATTCACCCACATATGCCGTGTACAGTGTTTGAACGCTTTGTTGCTGCTGTGGTTCCTCGGGTGCACCTAGTACATTTACCCACGCACATGATGCGTGCAGTGTTCGACACTCCCAGTACATTCATCTCTCGATAAGATTCCAGTTTTGTATCAATAACGTCATTTTGGCCTGAAACTGTGGCTCCCTCGATTTTCGCTCTCTCGTGCGGATTTCTCAAGGTGCTGGTTCTCCAGACTTTGCCCTCGTTGGTTTCAGCCATGAGACCACCGTCGATCCATTTAAGAGTAATGGGGGGGGTCATTTGGATAAATCCAAGGGTGATTTTGTGGGTTCATATATATATATATATATAAATATAAATTCATGAAAATTGATTACCCGCCCTTATGGGCCCCCATGGCACCAAGTAATCGTCTCTAGATTTATCCATTTCTGACCCTCTTTCCACAACTAGCCCGCGGATGCCCACGTTGATTATCTTCTCTCTCACAATGTAATAGCGTTTGGTTTTCAGTTTGTTCCCAAGAGCTCTCTCACGTTCGCGGGTTGTTTATTGTCGCAAGTTGTGGAAGGAGGGCGAGTTTTGACACGATATTGGACCTCGCAAGAGAGCTAAAGAAACTCGCTTGTCTTTGAGAGTGAATGAACGGGGTGAAGGAAAGTTTTGCTAAGAAAGTGTGTGTGGTCAGAGACAGCCACTAAGTTTATGACCTGAGGTTTGCGGGGAAAATGGTGAACTAAAATGGCAAGTAAAAATCGAGTAAAGATACAGTGCCAAGTGCTAAAGCGGCACAGCTGATATTAGTGGTTTGATTTTGTATTTAAGAGAAACGAAACAGATATTAATTGAATGTTTCTCAAATTATTACTGGTATTGGTTGCTTGGCTTGTTTGTGTGTGCAATGACCATGTATTGTTGGTACCAATCACTTGCGTTACTCCGCAATAAACGGATTTTGAATGCAATTTGTCGCCGCCATAAACTAACTCCTCTTTGCTCCCGCGTACTGCTGAGATGCGTGGAAGTTGGTCTTATTTGTCCGCGACCGCATTGTGTGGATGAAGTGTAGGCTCGGTTGAAAGTATATTTACGAAGCACACACGAGTGACCTGAGAGATGAAAGGTAAAGAGTGAGGAAATGTGTTTCAGAAGTGAATGTAGGTTAAGTTATGGTTGGATAGTCGTTCGGCTCCTCGCACCCACCACACTTCATCCAGAACTCGTTGATTATAATCTGACGAAGGTTGCAGGGGTGAATAGAGGTGGCGCGAAGTGCAAAGGATACCTTCAGGATGATGCAATGGATTTGGGGTGGTGATGGGCTAGAAGAGCTCTCTTTCAAGGGCTACCAAGTCTGGGAATGGCTCTCCATCCTTTATTCCAGTCACCCCCGCCCCGCTGGGGGTATTTCGGGTTAACGATGCCCAAAGTCCTTCTCCCATTTCTTTGTCTTCACGATTACATCTGTAAACTTTCCCGCAGTATGTGGTATGTGCGCATCAACTCCAGACTCCACACATGCCCTATTAATAAAACATGACACATTGACTCATCTTAAAATAAAAAAAAAGGATCACCATCAATCGTTTTCCGAGAAAATTGCGTCGGTGCACATCAACTAAAATACCCCCCTCCCTCGCCCTATGTGCCCTATCAAACGCAAGGCTACCTACCCATCATTTTGTCCTCTTTGGAGGCTCTTCATAGTGATGGGGGTATTTATGGACTGTAGCCCCTCGCCCCGTCAGGGTTCAGCCCTGCGAAGAAGGCCCCCAACACCCCCATCTATGCCTACCTATCATCAACTTGCTCCTCAGTCAGTGCTTTATCTTTCCCATGCTCCTTCATATACTCCATCCACCTTCTAGCATGTCCAGACCACCTCAGAAGAGGTCTTCACTCCATAAACTCTCCTCTTTAGCCTCTCCCAGGTGGTTCCTCACCCTCAGGTCAGCCCGCCGGGTTGCTTGGCAAAGAAGATGGGAGATGGCGGAGGGGAACTTAAAGTTGCGTGCCATTGCGTCGCGACTGTTCCCATGGACCTACACCCAATGCCCCGAATGCTTCAAGTCGCTTTCTGTCGTCTTTGATGAATTGGTCTCACTCGCGGGACGCACCGCCATTTGATGGAGCGCCCGCCTGCGCCTTATTGCGACGACTGCGTTGTCCCCCAGACTGTTCGGCACATTCTTGTTGAATGTCCCAGTCTCGTCCTGGTACCGGGACGAGCGGGGTCGCTACCGCTTGTCCCTTGTATTCAGGACAGTTCGTTTCACATATACCTGTGGACTATTTTACATTTTGGAGGAGCTGGTCTCCATTTTATTCGACTCTGTCCTTCTTTCTCTTGTTTTTTTTTGCCGTTGGTTTGTTTCTTGTTGTCGTTTTTAAGCCTATTAGGCTATAAGATAATTGCGTCGATTTATGCCCTTATCGGTAGTCGCCAAATGGACGTTAAAAAAACACACATCTAGACTGTATAACTGCTCCTTCGTACCGTTTCACCCCTTAACGACTTGCAGCCTCAATTCCAACCTTTGTTGGAGGCTTATTATCAATTTCACTCTTTTCACTCGATACATCCCTTTTAGCCTCCATTAAAATTTTCACTTTACCCGCCCTGACCCGTTATTTACCTTTGTGCCCTATTTATTGCTGTGCCCTGACCCGTCTGTGTGGCTGGGATGGGGCTGCTCCCGGGGCCCTTCACCCTCCATCCCTCGTCTTCGTGTAAGGTTGGGGGGGAGGCTTGTTATTCCGATTTTTGTCGACCCGGTTCGGCTTCCCTTGTCCTCCGTACGCCGCCATCTCCTCCATTATTTTTGGCCGGGAAAATTTACCTCTCGGTTGCGTCGTTTTTTGGGACCAATCAAAATTCTGGCCAGGATTTCGGGAAAGGTGCGTTCGGGGTGGGAGCCCCCGGTCCCTAGAAGTTGATCTGGAGGCTGGAGTTCTTGGGTCAGTCACGGTCAAGATTCATTTAACTATATAAAACGATCCCCAAGGGGGAGGGGTGAGAGTGACCACAATCAGAGCCTCAGAGCACCTCCCCCTCGATTATTTTCAGGTAAGATTTTTAGCGGGGGTGGGGGATAATCCAGTAGTTATACACTAAATCTTAGAAGCGAAAACTAACGAGGGCATGGTCGCAGAAATTGGTTATGAGTGGTTCCTATAGAAAGCGGTGAAGTTGAGGGAAGTGAAACTAACAAAATTGCTCAGAATACTAAGAAATCTTCCAAAATAATCCCATTTTATCGAGGCGTCAAGAGTCCATAGTTGAGAGCCCACCTTGGACGTTTCGATCCCTGGGACCTTCTTGAAGAGAGCCCCTTGTTTCGATGGGGTTGGGGGCTCGCTCCAAGTCTGTCGTCGTTATTTTCAGAGGGAGGGGGGGGGGGGGCTCTCGAAGTCATCGTGGACGTCTTATTTCCGCGCGATAACGGGGCCACAACATGCCTTAGCCTAGGCGTCCACAACGCGGCTGGTGAGTCGACGCTGTCGTTCATCCCCCCCCCCCCACTTCTCCCATTCCTTGGTGTCGGACGTCATTGACATGGGGCTGTCGCTATTCGGAGGCGCCATTTTGTCCCGTCGCCCCTGGGCCTTACTTGGGACAGGATGGAAGGAGCGCTATTTTGAGGTATCGGTGAAACTTGGTTCCGTTGAAACTTCATTCCCTTTCCCTTTTGCCTTTCTAATTTCGGTTGACAGGATTTGTTGCGTCCTTTCTCCTCAACCTCGATCTAATTTCACTACTGTTCGTTTTGGGTTTTTTTATTCACCACTACCACCACCAAGTTGTCGCCGTCAGATTATTCATTTTTTTTTTTAAATCCCTTAATGGTTCTTCTCTAAGACGACCATCACCCAAGACCTTTGCGCTTGTTAAAATATCATTATTATCAGCAAAATACTAAACACAACAGTTGATGCTAACTTCCTCACAAGCACAAGTAATCCACCACGGCAAGCTATCACGAGCACCACTTAGACAATAGAGTCCTGCAGAAATTTGTTCTCTCTCAAACCCTTTTAAACCTCTTCACCCATGACACGCCTCACCCGAACCCCAGCATCACACACTACAGCTATGTCGATGACCTCGAATTCGCCATCTCCAATCAACATTCAAAGCACACCTAACCAGCTCATAACCACAAGGCCTCCCTTAGTATCTTAGCAACCTAGGACTCTCCGGACACCGTGAGTGGTTGGCGGTTTACGTGATGCGGCCACGGTTGCCGCGATTCTGGCGGATCCTGGGCATGAGGGCATCAAGCAACCCGCGAGGGTGAGCAGCCGAGCGTTCCGCCCTCCCTCGCACTGAATATATGGCAGGAGGCAGCCCGGACTGGCAAAAAGGGTGGGAGACCGCCGACGGGAACTTAAAGTTGCGTGCCTTTGCTCCACCTCTGTTTCTGTGGACCCCCTCCCCCCTTCATGCATCTCGGCGGCTTCAGGTCATTCTGACGCCTTCGAGTAAGTTGGGCACACGCGCGGCACGCACCGCCATTTGACAGAACGCTCGCCTCTGCCTTACTGCGATGACTGCATCGTTCCCCGGACTTATTGGCAGATTATTTGGTCGTATCCCAGTCGGGGGGGGGGGGGATCTTCGTGCACGTTACCCGTCCCAGTACCTGGGCGAGCGGAGTCGCTACCGTTTTCCTCATGTACTAGGGAAGGGTTCGTGTACACAGACTTTTGAACTATTTTGACTTTTTGTAGGAGGAGGCCTTCTTTTTATTTAACTTTCTTGGTGTTGGTTGCGTACTCTGGCACCGGCTGGAGGGGGGGGGGGGGCTTCGATGCCAGAGCGTGCGTTCACCTGCCTTCTATTGTTTTATGCAGGTTTCTGCAGGTTACGGCGACTTGTGCCCTTACAGGTAGTCACCAGGATGAACTGAATAAAAAAATCTTCGCAACCTACCCACTCGAGTACGCCAAATACCTACAATACCCGGTGGCACGCTGGGCACAGGACTAACACACTGACAAGACAAGAAACGCAACGAACAAAACTAACACCAAAATGACACCTTCCAAACACACTAGAACAAAGGTCTTGCCCACGAAACGCTATCTAGACCTCCGAGGAACAATTTCTCTGGTAAGCGAATCCCGAGGCCCCTTTGCCATTACATGCAAGTCCCATTTCACCCTCTGTGGGGTTTGCCCAAAAGAATATCCTCCACCGAGGTACTCCTAATAACCCCTCCCCCGGCCCACCATTACCCCCCAAACAATATTCATATATAACATTATAGCATCCAATATTTCTCTCCATCCCACCCCTCTCCCACACACCCCTCTCCCACACACCCCTCTCCCACACACCCCTCTCCCACACACCCCTCTCCCACACACCCCTCTCTCCCACACCCCTCTCTCACACATACTCACGCCATTCCACGAGATAGATCTCAATCAACCTCCAAGAAACTCCTTCACGTCACACTCGGATCACCTTGGTAAGGCTCCGATGCGGCCACCATCCCAAACTAAGCACATACAAATAGGTACTTCTGTTCCCTTTGTCACCAATAACCAGATAGACTTCAACACTTATTCACAACATGTCTAATACAAGTATTATTATGATTTATTTTATTTAATTTTGCTAATATTCCCATCGCGAGTGGGGGTACGAAGAAGAGTGTGAGAGCGGACAGACAGAGGAAGGGGGAGGGAGGGACATTCGAGAACTTCGGCAAGGGATTCTTTCAAAAAGGACAGGCACTGAGACCCCCCCCCCCCACACACACTTGAGGAACGTGTGGGAGCCCAGCGTCGGATGGTGGTGTGTGGAATAGAACAGCTGGATGACGGTGCGCAAGTGTTGCAAAATATCTTTTCAAGGGGAATTTTAACGTCCAGGTGGAATTCATTTGCTCCTGTCTTTGTTTTCGTGTAATTATAATTAATGTTATATTCAAACGCCCACGTATTGGTTTTGTTATTTCTGGCAACGATGCGGTTGGTCACAGCCTTGTTATTGTGGGCAGTTTGGGAGGTTCTCGTCTCGTTTCGTCTACTCTCGTCCCACTGCCCAGACTGTGGAAGAATAAGGAGAGAGAAAAGGAATTTTTTTTCCTTTTCCCACCTTCTCTGGTACCTCGGTTCTCTGTCTCCCCCCCCCCCACCTGCCTGACTTACCCAGTTAGTTCGCCGTTGACCGTCTGCCCCAAGCAATTCACGCGAGGGCGAAACACCATTGTCGCAAGCGAATTTAGTCAGCCTCACGTCCCGTTCACAGCGCTGCATTTATCTGCCCTATATACTGCGAAACTTAGAACAATGGAGAGACCATTAAGGGGAAATCGCGACTTTCCGCTATGGACCCTTATCGCGACCCAAGGCAATTAAGAAGTCTGTTGGCGATGAATCTGTCTCCCTGTCTAGATAATTTCGGAGTATATATTCGATACTTCGGAGTTCACAGGCAGATTGTGTCTGAAGCCGTCGTCCAGTACGTTAGCCGTTAACGTCTTCGTTAGTCGAGAGGAACTCGACTACATTCTCGTCCAGAGAATAATTGAGTAATTTTAGAAGAGCCAAGGAAGAGCTAATCGTCACTCAGTGTTATTCGTGGAGATTTTTTTAGGCGCGCTTCAACCCTTCTCACCACGTCTTCGGATTTTAAGGATCGGAAAAGCCATCCCGAAACATCCTCCGTTTGCTTCTTAAGGATAAGAGGCCCCATCTTCAATTTCCCGAAGTTGGATTGAGCGTCTTACCTCAATGGTCCTAGTCGCTGCACATCGAGTTAAAAGGGATTTAACCCCCGCTTCGTCACGCTCCTCCCACCTTTACCGCGTCGAACCTCAAGGATCCCCTTTGCTCTAGAACTTGCATAATTGTAAGATCATTCTTTACTTAATTATCCCTCGATTCAAACTTAATTGATGTTGTCAATCATCTTAGCCATGAAATATCAATATTTAATTGCATTGGCATTTAACTTGCCCTATATGTGTATGTAATCTTTAGTCCTGTTAAAGTATATTTTTGTAGACGTGTTTGAATATTCCTTGGCTTAGCAACTGTGTATATAAAGCACTCTTAGAGCCATCCCATTCCCAGGTGGAGCCTTAATTTCGGTCGCCCAGTAGGCCAGTGTGCGTATAACAGCGTACACCTGGTCATACCACGCACAGACAAATAGAGCGTATCCGTTTCTTCTCCCATATACGTGTACATACTCCTCTACTTTACCCGTCTTTCTAGAGAATCAATATCTCCAATCCCGTGCGTGCACATGTCTAATATGTGCGCACTTATGCACGCGTGTCCGTACAAAGGGTGGTGTTTTCACTACCTGCCTCCCGAATGTCTTTCTGTCATCTATCTCTTAATCAGCATCTTAGAGGTATGTTGGTGAAATCTAGGCTGTTGTCTCGGGCCTATTAAAGGAAGGGCCTTTGTTTTTCCACCCATATCACTGCGTCCAAGTTCCATTTTGACTCTTTCCTCGTCTCGGTGAAAAGATTCGACCTCGTATCAATCAAGTGTCTCGTAGCTACTTGTTCCCCAGGGTTGGGTATAGTCTATACCCCTCTCGCCCTGGTATTTAAGGCCGACGTATTTCGATCGGCTAAATCGTCGCTTCTCTAGGGGCAAGCGTCTTTGTTCTCTTTAGGCGCAATCGTCTTTGTTATCTCTTGGCGCAATCGTCTTTCGTCGTGATTTTTTACTGATATGTTGATTCTGCACCCCCCCTCACCCCCTTTCAAAATGGTATCCAGCAGTTTCCCAAACGTTTTCGCATAAGGCCTTTTATGTGATTGCCGGAGCTACCCCTCTTTGGTATTTCCTTCTTTTTAATAAGTCAAACGAAGCCCAATCACTCTACTAAAGCGTCACATTATTGAAAAAAAAGCTTAAAATTTCTGATTTTAAGTATACTTGTAATCCAATGAGGAAATGTTCAATCAACAGGGACGCGTCGAGAAGGATGAGTAGAAAGAATGAAGGGTGACAAAGACCAGAATATCAGAGCTTCTCAACCCCAAATTTAGGTGCCGGAAGGGGACATTATGAATCTAGAAATACTCTTGATAAGGTGGTCTCTCAAACACTGGAGAATAAGTTCGTACACCAAAAAGCGGCTGCATTCTGAAGGTATGGACTTGGACGGAACCAGGTCATGAAGCAAACAGATTAGGTTAAAATGTTTTTTTTTTTTTAGAAAACTTAAAAAAGAGGAGGAGGTCGATTGCCAGCCAACGTTAAAACGACACCCGCACTTACATATACCTGTTTAAAATAATTATTTTAATATTTAAATTAGTTCAGGTTTATTAAAAAGTGAGCATTTCAAAAATAATTAAGAAAACTGCATTCTTTCGCTGAATCCAAAATGGCGCTCTTGTTCCTTTCCTGTAGGAGGTGAGTTTCAGGCTCTGGAGTTTTGCTATTCTATCAAAAGGGTAAAAATGATGATAAATATGGGTTAAATGAATGATGTGTAATTGTAATCTAGGTCGTAATATTTTTGCGGGGCAAAAAAAAAAACCCCGCTTTAAGATCACAGAGATTTAAAAGTACAAACTTATTTCTGGGGTGGAAGTATTTGAATAGACTCCCGATTTCCGTTTTATTGATCGATGTTCGCTTTGCTAAGCGTACCTGATGCGGGCAATGGGCGGCGTGGCTCTAATTGAATGGCTTTCAGATAAACAAATGTTAGCTCGAGAGAAGGTTGCTAAGTAGTTTAGTACCGTTCTCTCAAAGGTACGAACCTAGAGTTCGTACTTGTGAGGTCTTTTTATATTTTATTTTAAGAACGAACCTAGAGTTCGTACTTGTGAGGTCTTTTTATATTTTATTTTAAGAACTTGTTCTTTGAGCTCCTCCCCGCCCATCTTCCCAGTCTCCATTAAAGCCGGTGGGTTTTGGTATGCGAGTTCTTGGTTTTCGTGATCGTTGATACTGATTTGCTGGCGCCCTCAAGGTAAGATGCGAAATGACCAAACCCTTGTTGGTCGAAATGGATTTCTCCGTTCCATTGCGTTCTCGCTTCCACTCGGGTTATGCACACTACGCACAGTTTCACTGTCTCTAATGTCTCCACTTTTCTATGCAAGCCCTTTCATAGAACTTTTCTGGTTTCGATCCTCGCGTTTTTTGTTGGTTTTTATTTTTAAAATCTAAAAGAATTTGGGGTGAATGAAGGGTGATTTACAATTGCTGTGTGTGGTGGTGGTATTTCGGGGAATTTTTTGAGGTTTTATGGTGACTGCGTTTTTAATTCAGAGAAGGTCGTTCAGTGGGATTCGACTCCTGCCCCCTTCCCCCTCACTTGCATTCCTACTGTTTAAGGATTGTGACCCCCATCCCCCACCTTCAATTCGAAAATCCTTAGTCCAAGAGGGTGTTACTTCGTATTTGAGGACCCACATAGTCGTTGTCAGGAACTGGAGTTTGGGGAGTGGGTCTTTTACCCCATAGATTCTTTGCGATTTTTTATTTTTCGTTCGGGGTTGTTTTTTTTTCCTTTTAAAGTTTCGTTTTGTCCTATTTATTCTGGGTAAATTTGTTCCTTCGTTGGTTTACACACATTTTTCGCGAGTATCTGGAGTGGTTGCGTTTTTTTCCTTGCCCCAAGAGGCGGGGGGGGGGGGGGCTAAATTGCCTTGGTTGTGTAGGTTCTGGTGAATCTTGAAACCTATCAGTCAAACACGCATCGAATGAGTTTCCTTCACTTCTTAATTTTTGGACTACAACTATTGCTCCTAAAATAATAATAATGGTAATGATAATGATATTAATGCTGATAATAATACTAATGATGATATGGACCTGGATTCAAGGAAGGATTAGCGTCGACTACTACTACATAATGATAATAATAATGATCATGTTAATAATGATGTCATAATAATAATAACAATAATTTGAAAGTGGTTGTTTTGTCGGCCTCTCGGAACAAGCCCGGAAGTTGTGCATTGCTAGCCAATGCGCGGCGCGTGATGTAATGCGGTCGACCACGCGCATCTTTGTTTAATGGACCTTCGACTCAACCCAATTGTTTCCGCGCTCATACACACAAACACACACGATGCGCTCCCCCTCCTCAACAGCGAGAAGTAGCCCATTCTCCATCTCCAAAAAGCAGCCCTCCCCCAATGCACTCGGCAAACGGGACCTTCCTTCCTCGAAGAACCAGGGACAGGTTTAAGAAGAATGTGCCCCCTCGCGATCAATAACGCTCCAAGTAATCTCATCCTCCGGAGACGTCTGCTGCGCATCTTCCACATATTTTCACGGTCCACACTAGTTACTCGTTTTATTATTTAGTCAAACTCAGAAACGAAAACCAACTACGGCATCCTAGCCCAGATAAAATGGTTAAGTTAGGGTAAAGTCAAACTGTTGATGGACGTAGCCCCTATATTGTAAAGAAGAGACTGCTGTTTTGGCACGGGGAGCGCTCGTAATTTTTCAGAACCTAGCCAACGTTCAGAATTAAGGTATTAGGACCTGGCGGGCGCGCAGACCTCCAAATGTCAACCGCATGATGGCACCTGGCAGCCACATGCGCGCGACCTCTCCAGATGGTCCCCGAATAACTTGTTTGCTCAACCCCGCAAATGCGAGCGTGTTTCTAGCTGGATTCCTCCCTCCCCTCCATGACCCTAATTGGAGTTGGCGAGTTTTCTGTGGGGATTCTCTACCCCCTTTCATTTTTCCTGTTCGTTCCACTTAGGTATTGATTGGTGCCATACTGTGTGACGTTCTATGTGGGTGCCACCTTTTCCGTTTCTACCCGCCACTTTTTTGAGTCCCCTATGAGTGTTTTTTTTAAGGAGGGTCCAGGTTGGGACTGACTCAATCACGGAATATCGATTGAGTATTAAAACTTGTGATCTAACGAAGGAGGAGAACCTGACGAACGGCAATTCCACAACCTCTTTATCTCTTACTTCTGGGGTCGGTAGTGGGCCTTCAAGAGTTCTCGGTCTGATTTGGTGCAAAGACACCCCCCCTCCCCAAGATGGAAGGGGTTTATCTCGGCCGAGGTTCTGTCCCTTGCGCGCGTCATTGCGCCATGTCAAGGTTTTCCTTCTCGAGTCACGTTGCCCGACACCGAGAGAATTGGATTAGCGGCGAGCGAAAGCTTCGGGCTAAGCGAGGCGAGGCGAGGTGTTCCCTCGTTCACAGCTCGCGCTTTTCCGCCGTCTCTTGGGTGACTTGCGTTCACAGTCCATGCTGATTTCGGTGGTGTGTCTGGTGGTGGTGATAAATGCTACCTTAATTCGAATACAACGGGTGCTGAACTCCGGTGACTGTGGCACTCACATTGTCTCCATGCCTCAGCGCGATGGCCGACTCCGAGATGAAGTGTGTATCAACCCCCGTTGTGTTAATTGCCGCTCAGGGATTGGCGTGATTTGGGCGAGTGAAAGTCATCATAGGCTCTGGACCTCACCAGAGATGCGGTGAGGTCTTTTAAGTTCCTTCTGTTACGGACTTGGTCCTTGGAGGCTATGGGGGTGATCCTCCCGCACTGTCGTCGCTTTGGGATGGACGAATCTAGCTGATTGTCGACCAACCTTGTCATTCTGGTTCGATTCTTCGTGTGGTAGGAATGTGACCACCTTGGTCAATGATGACAATTGGTTTCAACCCCCAGTGCATGGCTTTTAAGTACCTTGCCATACAGATCGGCTCCAGGTTTGGCCGTCACACACGATCCTCTTCACTCATTCATTCAGAAGCTGATCCAGACGAACGACCGTTCTGTTATTGCACTATCAGACCTTTTTCACTAACCTTGCTACACAAGCCTCTCGATCGATAAACCAAGCATCTATTTCACTATTTCCCAAGTAACACTTTTATATTCGCCAATAATTGGATAGTTCAACAACCTCCTCCCGTTTGGCTGCTCAGCCACACCCTATCACATTTCATACACCAAGAAATTGCATCCCTTCTTGCTACCTTAAAGTAGGAGGGTCCTGTCTACTACCCTGATTCCGACCAAACTCAATGAAAATGCTCATGGACTTATTACTTTGCCACTAGGGAGTGTATGTATGTATGTGTGTGTGGTGAGGTGGGGTAATCTAGCGTTGTTACATTTAGTTACCTCTTAATACTCGCAGCTGACCTTTTACTTCCTCTTCTCATGACGAGGAAGATTAGGAAGAGGAGAAGGCCCGTTGTCTTGGTACCTATTCTTCTTCTTATTATTATGGAAGACATTTTGTATCATTTTTCAGTTTACTGAATTTTGAAGATTTTACATCGAATTGGTGAAAGATATTTTTCCCTTTATTGTTATTATTAATTAATCTTTGCGGTTTCGCCCCGAAAGAATTTGATTATTTTTCTCGGCTTCAGGATCGACTCAGGCGGGATTGTAAAAATCATTAAGAATTTTACGTCTTTGCTTTAACTGGGGCGAATTGAGGCTCCGAAATTGCACACTCGCGTGGAGGTCCTTTAGGGAAGGAGGGAAAGCGGGGGGGTGTGCATCGTGCGAATTAGCTTCTCTGTTTTTCCCACCGTGGTTTATTGTAGTGTCTAATTTCATCATTGCTTTAAATAGGCTTCATGGATTAAAGGCACAAGAGGGGGATATTTTCTCGGTCTGTCCAGATCGATCTCAACCCCCTTATATATATATATATATATATATATATATATATATATATATATATATATATATATATATATATATATATATATATATATATATATATATATTATTTTTTTTTTGAGAACAACGGTTTCTCAAACAGCATGATTGACAAACAACTCCAATCATTTTTAAATAATCATTGCAAAGATGCGGATAAAACTGAAAGTAATCAGGGAGAAGTCAACAACATCAAAGTGTATTACAGAAATCAGATGACCACGGCCTATAAAATAGATGAAAAAAACACCCAGGAGATTATTAACCGTAACAGCAAGGTTAAAAATCGAATGGATAAAATTCAACTCATCATTGATTATAAAACAAGAAAAGCCAGCAATCTCCTGATGAAAAACAACAGCTGCCTAAACTCCTTGAATCTCAAATCAACCAACATAGTTTACGAGTTCATCTGCCCCGATAAAGACTGTAAGCTTTTTAACAACTCAAAATATATTAGCATGGCAACTACTACACTTTCGAGACATTTAACTATGCATCTGCAAAGCGGAGGGCCTAAAAATCATATGGAGAGTGCTCATAACATTAACCTAACGAGAGATATGCTCGATGATAACACCGTTATTAAAAGAAAAGAGGGTTAATAAAGCTAGGCTGAACATCTTAGAAGCCATATTAGTAAACAAAGATAAGCCGGCCATCAACAGTCAAGCGACAAGCTGAAATCGCACATTAATATTATTTTAAAATTCCACTGACCGGACTGGCCCGTTTCCTCTAACGTTATGCTCAACCTAGGCGGAATAAATACCCCCTTAAAAATCGTTTTCGGGTAAGAAGCTCGCTGCTACGTCGCCTGAGCGAAGAACTCAAGCAAGCCATAAACCAGCAACAGGCTGTGATCTAGGACAGCCTGATTGAACAAGTAGACAGCGAGATAAGACCCGACAAGTTCTGGCGATTAGTGAGAAAACTAAAGGCCTACCAAGTAGAGAAAAGACCCGCATTAAGGCGGGCAATGACTATTTGGATGATCCGGCAATATTGGAAGAGAGATTCCGCACGTTCTGGAAGGAAGTCTTCACAATTACACCTGAGGACGATGCGGAATTCGACCAGGAGTTTGAGGGCCAGCTGATTGAAGATCGTAATCAGCGAATACATCGAACGCACCCACACGCCTATGTCGACGAATGGAGGGAGATGGCTGACAATGGCCGATCTATTACATCAGAAGAGATCTTGGAAACTAAAAACCTTTTAACAGAAGGCACCAGGATGGACGGGCATCGCCAAAAACAACCTGGTACATGCCCCCCGTCAGATCATTCGGGGAATCGCGAATATCTATAACGCTTCCCTGAATACGGGTTACTTCCCCAACGGTCTAAAAGTGACAAAAATCATTTTTATACCTAAAGGAAAGAAGCCATCCCGATCAACTGGTGGATTACAGGCCAATATCCCTCCTCGAATTCATAGGAAAAGTCTATGAGAAGCTTCTGGCTAATAGGCTACAATACCAGCTAACAGAGCTAGAAGCTCACAACCCTCAGCAACACTGGTTTCGTAGGGGATGGGGGACTGATACAGCCCTTGCTCTCTTCACCGAAAAACTCGCCCGGTGTAAAGCTGAATGGAAGTACGTAGACGTGGTATTGCAACATGTTCAAAAGGCCTTGGACAAGGTTTGGCTGAGAGGTCTCCAATTCAAGATCTTAGGCCTCCAGCTAAACCCGATCCTGGAGAGGGTCCTCTGTGACTACGTCATGGAAAGGAAAGCTAAAATCACGATGGATCCGAATTCAAACTTGAGATGGGTGTTCCACAAGGTAGCTGTCTGAGTCCACTGCTGTACCTAGTGTACACATTAGACCCACCTGTTTCAGTTGGGGAGGATGTGATGTATCTGCAGTTTGCAGGTGACATGACCCAAATCATCCCCAGTACCCACAAAAATCCTGGAGTTCAAGCAAGGTAGACAACCACCGAAATCAACAACATTAATCGATACGAACGAAGCTGGAAAATCAAGACCAACCGCGGAAAGTTTAAAATCCTTCCGATAAACCGCCGGAAACTTGATGTCTTAGTAAACGACGAAGTATACCCGTACACCAACGAGGGCAAAATCCTAGGTCTGTGCATCATCTCAAAAGGGTTCAGAGCGCATATCAAGAACAGAATCTCCCTAGCCGAAATACAGCTTGGAAAACTATAGATTCCGAAACCTCAGCTCCAAGAATCTCAAGAAGCTGTACACTTCTTTGGTACGCTCGACACTAGTGTACCCGGCAGTGGTCCTGCAGGCTGCGAGTTCTACCACAATCAGGCAAATGCAGAGATCGTGCAGGACGGATCGTATTCGGCAGACAGACCTACACGCAAGAGCAGGTCTGAAGCCATTGGATACGGAACTCCAGAGGCTAGGGAGTAAGACCTGGGACAAAATCGAGCAATTTATAATTTAAAATATGGAAATTGATCTCGACATTCCGAGAGCGAATAGGGAACGTGCCACTAGGCGAGCCCTATTCTCAAGTGGAAGAATCTGCTCCTGAGAGAACCTAATTGAACACTTTACATAGAAATGACAACCGAACAAGAAGAAAAAGAGGCAAAGTGCCCACACCTAAAAAGATATAAACAAAAGAGGCGAAATGCCCAGATACCGACAATACAAGAATATATTCCCAGAATACCGTTAAAATAAAAATAATAACAAATTATAAGCAAATTAGAAGATACAAAATTAAAAGTATCAAATATAATACTTGAGAGGCTAGAATGCCGTGACGGAGGAAATAGAGTACATATATTTATATTTATATATATTAAAAACAAAACTATAAATATAAAGGGTGTTCCTTTAAGACGGATAAAAGTTAGCAGTAAATAAAAGTGTTATTGGTGAAAATTTATTGATTTCACTATTGGATCATGTTATTTGAGTCATGGCAATTATGTGTGAAAAATAATATCGCCTAAATGTCCGATGGTCAAAATTTTTGATGACGTCTCTGCTTAGTTGCTCCTCGATCTCACCAATGTGCCTTATTATCTCATTCTTCAGCTATTGAATTGTTGTTGGCTTGTTGGCATATACCTTACTTGTGAGATGACCCCAAAGAAAGAAATCTCAAGGCGCCAAGTCACACGATCGTGGTGGCCAATTGACTTCGCTGTTTCGAGAGATGATGCGACCTAGGAACTTCTCATTCAATAAAGCCATTGCTGCATTGGCTGTGTGGCATGTGGCGCCGTCCTGTTGAAACCACAAATCTTCGACATCCATAGAATGCAATTCAGGCCATAAAAAGTTGGTTATCATGGTACGGTATCGCTCGCCTGTCACCGTAACAGAATTCCCGGCATCATTTTCGAAGAAATACGGCCCAATGATTCCGCTAGCAAAAAATGCACACCAAACAGTGACCTTTTGTGGATGCAGTGGCTTTTCAAAAATCTTCTTGGGATTTTCATCAGCCCAAATGCGACAATTCTGCTTATTAACGAATCCACCAAGATGAAAATGGGCTTCATCACTAAAGATGATTTTTCGCCAAGTGCCCGAAATGCGTTTCTGTTTGAACGTCCATTTTATTAATCGGCTTCTATAACTTTAACACGTTGGTCCATCGTTAATCTTTCCATGGTTGAAATTGCTAAAGACTGAAGTTGTTAAATCTGAAATAAAGAGAAAAAAATCATTAGACGCTTAAACTTAACTCATTTAAAATCGGTCCAAGTTATTGGAACACCCTTTATATATATATATATATATATATATATATATATATATATATATATATATATATATATATATAGACAAATAAATAAATAAATTTAAAAAAATGATAAATAAATAAAGTTCAAAGAATAACGAGAGAAGAAAAAAAAATCAAAATCAAAGGTAGCATTGCGGCCAAACAAGCACCTGACGGTGCACAAGAAGAGACAAGACAATATTTGAAAAGGGAAGTACCTTACAGATGCCCTCTACACTAGGGCAAACCTCACCATCTATTCATCTTCTACACCTTTTCACTCTTTATACATTAAATCAAATCAAAATTCTTCCATTCTGCCAGATCCTCACTCCACTCATTACATCGGTAAAGGCGGCAATAACATTTCAAAGCACTCCGAAGATGATCGAATAAGATCGAAAGTTCAGAAATTTAGTTTGGTTTTTACCAAACACATTCATTTAAAAAAAGAGATGAATACTGGACAAGTGACCCACCATCTACAAGATGGAATAAAAAAGATCGTTAGAAGAAGAGAAAGTTACCAAAGGAAATTAATTAAGGCGAAATACACAATGGTCTAAAACAAACCTAATTCGTAGGAGGAATTAGGTTCCGTGATTGCTCCTAACATTTAATTTCCAGATGTTTCGGTCATTAACAATAAACATCTTCAGCGAATTGAACTCTAATACGAATACATTTTTTTTTAAAGAATTAGATGACAAAATTGCAAAAATAGCACAAACAATTCAATATTAGTTACAATATAAAAAATAAGTCAAAATCAAAAAACATTTTTAACTTATATTGAACTGTTTGCTTTGCTCCCCCCCTTTCTGATTCCTGGCCTTTTCATTGTTTGCCCTGCTTTTACAATTTTGTCGTGTAATACTTTAAAAACAAATTTCTTTTATTCCTATTAAGTTTAATTCATGTTTATTATTCATATTTGTTATTGCCGTGAATATTGTTTAATTAAGTCTTAAATTTTTCTTTTTGTCAAACTCCTATTTATCGATTGCTTTACCCCTCGTATTCAACTTATATCTTTTTAATATCATTTCTGGTTTCGTTTCTGATTCCTGTCTTGTTGATTTTGACTTATTTTCATATTGTAACTAATATTGAATTGTTTGTGCTATTTTTGCAATTTTGTCATCTAATTCTTAAAAAATTGTTGTATTCGTATTAGAGTTCAATTCGCTAAAGATGGTCATTGTTAATGATCGAAACGTCTGAAAATTAAATGTTAGGAGCTATCACGTGGTTCTTCATATTCTTCCTTTTTCCTTTGAATTCCCTATTAATTTCTTTCTCTTTTATTATCCCGATCGACCTTGCGAAGCGTACCTTAAAAAGCTTGTTTATTCGGAAGATTTTTGTCTTCCGCGTAGCCGAGTGGTCTAAGGAACGGTTTAATTGTGATCAAAGCAGTTGCTCGCTTCCTCGGTGTGCACGGTTCAAATTCCACCCCCGTACGGAATTTTTGCGAATTAGGAAATAACATTTCCGAAGAAAAATTATCATGTTATTCTATTTCTTGCGGTTTGCTGGACTCATTTCATTATCATCATATATATATATATATATATATATATATATATATATATATATATATATATAATCGAAGTATTTTTCTCATAGTGTTATAATGTTTTGCATATCACTCTGAGGATCTTTTTTGTTTTGGCGACGCCCTCGTTAGATGGCGCCCGATAAGTAGCTACCGTTGTTTGTTCTTTGCCCTCTCGCTCCTGCAGACGCCCCCCCCCCTTTCCCAAGTCAATAGACAAGTGACGCAGCCGGAGAGCGCGCTCTGCGACTGGGTTGTGGGGGATGAGGTATTTTAAGACCCCAATGACCCTATTCTGGGGGCTACGCGACCTTCCTTGGGACGCGACTCGTTTGTTGTGTTATCCCCCCCCCCCTTGCGCCGAGAGGGAGTAAACCTGTGGTTATGAGTGGTGCCCCAATAGGCTGTACATGTTTCCTTTTACGAAATGGGAGTCGGTATTGAGAGTTGGACCTTCCAAGTTCCTGAAAATAATATCTCCCTTTTAGCTGCTCCTTACATTTGCCTTTAACCCATTTTCCCTTCGCCTAACTTCAACACTGTTAAGCAGTTATTTGGAACACTCGCGTCGGTTCAACCTGGCACCGATATTTGCCGTGCGAGGCAGATTTCACTCGGAGGCAGATGCGGCCGAATCCGGCGTGGCGTGCCACCCCGACGCGACTCTAAATTACACGGAGAAATCTGCGTGGATGTAAGAAAGTGGTGATTGTGCGACTGTTCTTTCAAACTAGCATTGTTCCCGTCGTGGAGGCTCATTTATGGACCTTGGTTATGTCTCTCAAGAGGTGGGGGGGGGGGGCGCAAACGAGCCGAAATGAGGGATGGGTTGACCCAAGGAGAGTTCCTTGCTCCACTTATATCCACTGCTATTTAATGCAAGTGAATTAATTGGTGTCAGACTGAAGACGACGAGAAGCGGGGGGAGGGGGATTTTAAAGTAAATAGTCGAAAACTAACAAGGGCATTCATTGCTGCACGTTTTTTTAAGTATAGCGAAAACCAACTTGGAAATTTTCACCAGAAGGTTTCGGAGAAAAGGATTTGTAAAGAAAGGCCTTAGAGAAAATAAGGACGTGTACATGACCCCTTGCTCGAGTAGTGCGACCGGAAAGTGCGCAACTCTCCCTCCCACCCTCCAGTAAGGATCGATCTCCTTGCCATTGAGAGGGAAGGATGTAAATTAATAAAAGATGGAATCTCCACAGTTGAAAATGGGTACTCCCCTTAGAAATGGTGTGGAAATGCTCCTGAAAAAAACGTAGATCGGGTGTAATCGGATGCCGTTCGACACGTTCCATGGAACCTTGCCCTTTAATGGCGCTCCATAAATTGCCCTTCCCCACCCTGGCCTCTTGTTACGTGTCTCCGACTTGCTCTTGTTCAACATGGATTCTTGACAGGAGACTTGGATCTGGGCCCATTATTCTTCCTATTGTTAAGAGGCTTGTAGGACTTGGCTTTGTGGAGGGGGGGGGGGTGCTTTTAAATGGGTTGAAAGTTAGGAAAATAGAACGCCCCCCTTTTTCCGGATCTAATCTTCCTTCGGTAACGAGTTTGTTTCCTCTGTGGCTTCCTTCCTCCACCGACACCTCTCTCCATCCACCCTTTTGTGTTCATCCTGTTGCCCTCAGCCTCCCCTCCCCGTGTCATGATACATGGGGGCTGTTATTCCGCCCTGCTACAGTGCCCCCCCCCCCTCCCCCGGGCTCTCCGGCGCTACCTTGCGGACGGGAGTCGGATTGAATGGTTTAATTGGGCCGCTCTGACAACGAGGTTGGGGGCGAGGCTGTTATTCTCGTCCGTCTTAGTTTAGCGAGAGGAAAAGGGAGTTACCCAGGTGGGGGGTGGGGGTTGAGTTCGTATTATTGGGCATCATTGCACTAATTTGCATTCAAAGGTTTTTAGTATGCTCTTCCGGCCCCGACATTTTGGGTTGGTACTTAAAAACAAGAACGCCAAGGACGTTTTTGTTTTTAAGTACCAATCTTTCAAACGAAAGATGATTGTGGTGTGTGTTGGGGAGGGGGGTAGTTTGTAGGGTGTTCTTGTCTCTTACACGGAGCTAGTTTCGGGAGAGTTGCGTTCCCCCGTCGCATCCCGGCCCACGGAGATTCGATTAGTGTACTTGGAATGTGTCCCTACACTTTTCACTTCCCCATTTTGGGGAAAATCATGTGTATAGGCGGCGTTTCCCTCTTTGGTTTCCTTCTTTTTTCTCATTCCTTCCCCCAACCCGGGGTAGGGTGGGGACGTTCTTATGGTGGCGATGTGAGCGTGGTCGTTGCTGGATAAGACGCTTGGCTTAATGATTCGATGAGTGGTGCGCGCGCGCGTGTAGTTACATGATAAAGTGTGCGTAGTTGCGTGCTCAAGTGTGTGTATGTGTATGTTGCGCTTGCTTTTGTTTTAGAGCGGGTGAAGAGTTTGTGGAAAGCGCTGAGCCGTTGTGGTTACCGCGGTAACGGGAAATAGCTTTCCCGTTTCAGTTGGTTGTAGTTTTTTCGTCTCCTCCGACTCCACCCATCCCATTCCCTGCAGGTAGTGTGAGTACATGGCTGGTAGATCATCATGCATGTGCGTTCACGTATTCGTGTATACGTAAAATTAGAAGTTAAAATGCGCCTAAGGTCTCTAGCCCCGAGGAGTTTGTGAGAGGAGACTATTTGGTGCCCGAGGAACCGGAAAGTGCAGGCGTCTTGCGAAGCATCTTTATTGCCATCCTCCTTTACCTAAATTCCCTCGTTAGTTACATCAGCCCCCCCTCCCCTGTCAAGGGGGTAACGGTATAGATTGGACGACCATGCTCTAGATTCATCTGGTAGATTGCGTGCCCTCCACTCCCAAACGTGGAGGTTGGGCAGGTTCTGGAGAGTTGCGTGCCATCCCCAGAATTATCGAGCTATGTACCTCCCGCATTTACCATTCCCCTTACTCCACCAAAACTAATCCCCCGTAAAAATTCTGGTAGAGGGGTTCGCCAAGAGAGGGGAAGGGTTGTAGTTATTGAGGAGGAAACGAGGGTCGTTTACCCAGGACTATGTCCATCTTGATGGAGGAGGGGCGAGGAGGGAACAGACCGGGAGGATATTAATGGTCTCATTGATGATACCGAGTGTTGTCGTTTTATTAGTATTATTAATGTTTTTACTTAATATTTATTATTTTAATTGTTTTTGTTCTGTTTTCATTTTTTTTTATTTTTTACAATTTTTATTTTTATTGAACTTGGCCATTTCAAAACCTTGAAGCGTGGAATCGTTTACACCCATTCTAGTGGTCGTCTTCTCTTTTGCCCCGGCCCCAGTTGAAGGGTTGTGTGGCGAGGGGGTGGGTAGTGGTGGTGGGGGGGACCATTGTCTATTGGGGCGCAACAATTTCTTGGGAGAGTTGGAAGCCCCTCCGCCCTCGGCATTTAAACTTAGGGACTGTTCTGATCGTCCCTTTAGAAGGTGTACCCACTCCAGTCATTCTCTTAATTGTGGTTCCCCCCTCCCGTTAGGACTCCCGATCTGTCTCCTCTCCTGGCTACTCGAGGTGTATAGTTTCTACACATTTCACCTACCCTAACCACCAGGTTCTTTACTATTAGGTTGAGGAATAAGTTCTTGCATTGTTTATAATGTTGTGTTGATTTAAGTTTTGTTGATGTGATTTGTGCACATATTAAGAAACAATAATAAATAATGAGAGCAAAATTTGCAAAGGTTAGGCTACGTCTCTTAACAGCGTAGACCATTAGGCTTTTGCTTACTTAGGCTACGTCTTGAAGTTGAGTAATAAGTCATTGCGGTTTATTTAAAAGTTGTGTTAATTTAATTTTCGTTCTGTACTCTCAAAATGGAATGTCAAGTTGAAAGAAAGGCGCATTTTCGACACTTGTTGATATTCATTTTCAATCGAGACGGGAACAATGCAAACGCAGCCAAAGATCGTCGCGATATTTGTACTGTGTACGGAGAAAATGCTTTATCAGAAAGGACAGCTCAATGGTGGTTTTCACGTTTCAAAAACGGCCATTTCAATCTAAATGACGAAGAACGTTCTGGTCGCCCCATTAAGTTCGATGAAGATCGATTGAACGACCTTCTTCATGAAAATCCTCGTCAATAGAATAGAGAATTGGCTGTACAATTGGCGTGTGATCAGAAAACTGTAGTGAATCACCTTCATTCGATGGAGAAAGTTCAAAAACTCGGTGCTTGGGTTCCGCATACTTTGAGCGAAAGCAACAAACTTCAACGCTCCACGATTGCCGAAGATTTGCTTGCTCGTCACCAGGCTACTCGTGGATATAAGGACAGATTTCTTAATCGCATTATCACTGGCGACGAAAAGTGGTGTGTTTATGTCAACATGAACCATCGAAAACAATGGCTTGACCCCGATAAAAAAAAAACATTTCCGCGATTAAAGCAAGGACTTCATCCACGAAAGACGATGCTGTGTGTGTGGTGGTATTGTGAAGGCATCATTCTTTATGAGCTCCTTGCGAACAACGAGATTGTCAATGCAGAACTCTACGTTCAACAAATGTATCGACTCGCCGAAGCTATTCGTGAAAAGCGACCTCATCGACGTTATGGAGTCCTTCTGCAACACGACATTGCTCGTCCTCACATTGCCACTATGACAAAAAACGCCATCCAAACGCTTAATTGGGAAATCCTGCCGCATCCTCCATATTCGCCAGACTTGGCTCCATCGGATTTCCATCTGTTCCGATCGCTCCCCAACAATTTGCGCAGCGTTTTGTTCAATACTGATGTGGAATTAAGAACCTGGTTAGAGGAATTCTTCGAGTCAAAATGCAGATATTTTTTTTTGCCGTGCATGGAAAAACTAGTTGAACGTTGGGAAGAAGTCGTAAATAACAACGGAGACTACACTATTGATTAAATTGCATATTGTTATCAATTAAAAATGAATTTTTTCTAAAATTGTTAATGGTAATGAATAAATTTGATAAAACCGCAAGAACTTATTCCTCAACCCAATAGATAAGAATACAAATCTTCCTTCTTAGTTTATTGAGCAGACACAGCAAAGGATGTTGGACACGGACATCGATCATTTTTCACCACATTATTAATCAGATGAAACAACATTTGGATTAAAAATCCACCTTCAAAATGTAAAATAAACGCATTCAATCATAGTTAAGTAACAAGATAAAGTTAACACTTAATGATGTAACCAATGAATGCAGATAAAAATAACCGTCTTTGGATCGTTCCCGCGATCTTACGCAATAAGATGCAACATATAACTAGGTCTACTAAAGTAGACAATATGGAGCGATTGCCTCGCAATAACAAATAATGACTAGTGATGTTATGGGTGTTATCTATCTCCTTCCTCCCCTCGCAAGTTTATATGGGCACATTAGAAACTTAAAACAATAACGAGTAAATTTACATATCCTTTGAAACAAAACAATAACGTTGCACCTAAGATTCATAATCCAGATGCAATGGGCGCATGGTTTGAAAACAATGACGCTAAATATTTTCATATATAGTGAATTATTTGTCAAGACGGGTACGATGCCTCAGCCTGCGTGGGGATAGAGATTCTGATGACCCCGGTTCGTTATGGGGCTGCAGCCGTGCCAAAGCTAGTGGTAGTTTTGTTCTGGGCACGGATATCATCAGCACATTTCTGAGGGTTCACAGACTCTGAGATGTCTCTGGGATCTGTAGTTTCATTTGCTGAACCTGAAGGGTTAGTCAGAGACTCTTCACTGGGGGTGATAGGCTCTACATCTGTCTCATCACGTATAATTACATGGCTTGTACTATGGGCAGTTTCCTGTTTACTGGGTGGGGATGGTCTGTGGAGAAGATAGTTTTCATGTTGGAAGAGTGTGAGAAAATTTTAGTGATTGTTCTTTTCTTTATTTTGGACTGAGCTTAGCTCGTCAGGAGAGTGTCCAATTGAATTCATAAACTGTGTGCATGGTGTCCATCATAGATAAGAATACAAATCTCCCTTCTTAGTTTATTGAGCAGTCACAGCAAAGGATGATGGACACCACACACACCTGTTGGAGAAGAATTAATGGACTTAAATACTACCCTTAGGTATAAATGAACATGAATAACAAATAATGACAAGTGATGTTATGGGTGTTATCTATTTACCACCCTCCTCGTAACTTTCTGGCTGACGGATATTACCACCCTTCCTTTGTTTTCTTTATTGCAATTACCACCGTAGGGTAGGTCCGCCCATGTGGACTGAATGCCATCCTGGGATCACCTAGGGTCAGGGTATGATAATAATAGATGATCACCCTACTCATTAGTGGACCCGCCTCTCTCTACTTCTCTTTATGACATACCCTCCTACCCCGCTCCACACTTGCTCTCCTATCCGCAGAGGTTCTGCTGCCCGGCGCACTTTCGCCCTCCTATGGGTCTTTAGTCTAGTGGCAGTGGATACCGTGAGCTCTCTGCGAGGGTCCAAAGCCCGCTTGCTAGGGCAAGTGCTGGGTACGGCCGTCGATTCAGCTCACCTTCCTCCAGTACTCATGTATATGGTAGCTACGCCGGTACCATCCTGTATGGTTAAAGCTCAAGGACAATTTCGCCTGAATGGCGGGCTGGGTTGGGAAAGCGAATCAACGCTGGACTGGGATCGATTATGTGTAAATGATCACATTCTGGAATTTTCTGATCCTATGGAGACTCTTCTTTTAACCTCCCAAGTCATTGGGGGGAGGGGGGGGGTTCATAGTATCTACCCCTCATGTTCTTTCTATTTCTTTTTCTATAAACCCCCTTCCTCTCTGGAACCTTTTCTTTCTTCAGGGGTTGGTCCCAGAGACGCTCTGGCCTTCTCGTGGTGAGGGGGGGTCAGCCCTGGGGCCCTTAGGGGTCTCCTGCTGCTCAGAACTAGGCTTTTAATATACCCCTCCCCCTATTTCTTTTACTACCCTTTATTTCCCCCTCTTCTTTCTCCTATCTAGTGGCCTTGACGGTTACTTGACTTATGCTTGTTTTTTTTTCTGACTAATTCTGAATTGTTCTTTTATGAAGGTCGGAGGAGGTTGGGCATCTCCACCGCCTTCGTGTGCAGATGCCCAAGGAGAAACCCATCATTGGCCCCTTTTCTCCGCGCGTAGGAGAACTCGGGCAGCCTCTTCGGTCTATAAAGATGGTGTGGTGGATCCGTATCCATTCTCCAAGAGGACAGACCAGATGCAACCGAATCGAGAGTTGCAGTAGCGCCGGACCCTTGCAGGTCTCCGGGGTTGAGAGTCCCGAGGGAGAATGTGCAATGGCTAGCCATAAACATAAAACCTCCCCTTCTCGTAACGGTTCTCGTGCCAAACGTTCTTCAGCTCCCCTTTCAGCCTCCCCTCGCTCGTGAGAACCCTATGCCAACGATGTGGACCCAGATTTAGATTATCGCCGCTTTCTGGTCTTGAGTTCGTCATCTGACACCACACTTGCAAAAGTAGATGTGTTTTAGCGTTAATGGATCATTTGACCCTCGCTGTGTTGAAACCTTCCGAATGTGGTCAAGGGGTAGTGGCGATATCGTAGTCGAGGTGCCATCCCACTCTCAACACAATCTTGTGCGAAATCTGTCTTCGATAGCCGAAGTTCCAGTAACAGTTTCGCCCAATCCACATCTCAATTTTGTCAAAGGTGTCGTCCCCCCTTCAAACGAATTAAGGGACTACGCATCACCCTTCTTCAGAGCAAGCTTAGTACCCAACGCGTCAGACATGTACACTAGGTGACTAATACTGTAGGCTCTACTAGAGTCCCAACTGCCACATTGATTTTATCGTTAGAACGTCAGGAACTACCGCAGTTTATTAAAATTGGGTACCTTCGTGTCCCGGTAAGCCCCCACTTCGAACTACCGACACGGTGATTTAATTGTAATCAATTATGACATGTTGGTCGGGCCTGTCGGCACTCCTGTTCCTGCGTGAATTGCAGCTCTGACTACCATGGCCCTGACTGCACCAAAATACCGTGCTCTGCTAATTGCGGTGGTGCCCACAGTGCCGCGTCAAAAATCTGCCAAATCATTCTTATATTAAAAAGAGGTCCTCGCTTTGCGCGACTCTCTGTATCTGGACGTGAGCGAGACTCTACTCAGATGTTTTGCGTAAAGCTGGACGAAACCAACCCTCACGTTCGAGTTCCGACACGCCTGAAACATATCATCGCCCATCTACCGTTAGTGTCGGAAGCATTCACGATATAGGGTCGAAGCATCGATCTCTCACCGAAATACCTAATGTTGCTTCCCTCTCTCCGGCAGCTTTAGCTGGGACCGATGCTCAGGGTGACACTTGGAAGGCATCAGACGTTATCTGAAAGAATATTTTATATCGAACAATGAAGGTTCTTATACCCAGCCCCTGGACCCAAAACCCGGTGGTAAGAGGAAGGACTTCTCACCTGGGGTCATCGACCACTAATAAGCGGGCAGCCTCTGGAACTGACTCGGCCGAGCCTCAAGAATCGTCAATGGACTCTTCTCCTGTTGCTGAATATTCTCTGCCATCAAGCCCGTCCCACCCTTCCCAGGACTTAGGCCCCTTACCGGTCCAAACGGTAGCAGAAATCCACTGAGTTTGTCCAGATCGCTTACTTCATCCACTCAACCACCTAATCATGATCCGATGGTAGCAGATGATATTCCAACATCCCCAGCCGCAGTTGTTGGATCAACTCCTCAGAAATCGAAAGCGCCCTTGGCCCATCCTTCCTTACCATTTTCAACACCCTACCTTTTAGAACCTGTATATCAGTTGCCCTCCCCATTTTTATTACTTGAAGATTTTAATGCCCTCACCCATATTGGGGTGACATCACTCTGAATGCCAAAGGCAGTGTTTTAGTCTTTTATTATCTGACTTTCTTTGCGGATTCCTTTAGTTGTGTTGGTCTCCCTGTTCCCCGGATTGCCTCACCGATTTTCGATGATCAACCCTTGATGATTTCCATGGGTGTGACCACTTCCCTTTTGTCTTGTCGGCCGTTCATTCTAGCCGTCATACAACCATGCCTCTCAAGTGGGACTTAGGCCACGCCGATTGGGAAGGCTTCCGAGAGGCGTTCTTCTCAAGTGCCTCATTGTGGACCTTCAATGGTGTCGACGCGGCAGTAGCGTACATCACATCGATTATCTACAACGCCGCCACACCGATTATTCTACGGAGGCGACCCGTAATGGGTCGCTCATACCTAATTCCGAAACCGAGCTCGGGCGCTTCGCCAGAGAACACTTCATCAGGCTCGCTGAACTTCATGGCGCAGCTACATTTGATCAATTTCCTCTATGACCCCTACCGCAAAGATCTCTAAGACGATTAACAAGATCTGGGCTTGTTATGACCGCCATAATACCCCCACGCTCAACTTACAGGGATCCTTAGTGAATGGCAGGCGTTTTTAGCCTATCAATCAAACGAACAGTTTCATCATCTCAATTTCACAACAAAATCTAACCTTCCATATAATGCCCTATTCTCCTTTGTAGATCCACACTGTCATTTTCTTACTTGACTTGTACAACCTTATATGGGTGAAGGGTTTTACCCATCATCATGGTGCGTCGGAATTGTCCTTTCCTTTGTCAAACCGGTCAGGGACCGGTTGGACGCAGATCACTACCACCATATAGCTCTTATCAGTTGTCTGAGTAAGTTGCTAGTGAAGATGGTGCTGGTGCTGGTGCGCCGAACTGGTTCCTAGAAACCAATCACTTCCTGTCTCCATTTTAGTGCGCTTTTCGCACCGGTCATAGTACCCTTGACCTCTTACTACGTTTCGAGGGATCTGCCCGGAAAGCTTTCTTCTTAAAGCATCGAGTCCTGGCCATATTTTTCGACATTGAGAAAGCATACGATAAAACATCGAGATATGGCGTCCTAAAGCAGCTATGCGTTGAGGGCATGAGAGGTCTTTTACTGTCTCTTATTCAAAGTTTCTTAGTATCTCGATCCTTTATGGTGCGTGTTGGAGACACCTACTCTTGACCTGCAACCCCAAGAGGAGGGAGTTCCTTAGGGCATTTTTAAGTTTTGTAATTGCGATGAATGATAATATTTCCTCTCTCCCAGCGGGTGTATCGGCGATCCTGTTCGTCAATGACTTGGCACTATACTGCTCCTCGCCTCGCCTTCCATCAGCTGCTTGGCGGCTGCAACTGGCAGTCGATGCGGTCTCGAAAAGTGCACAATTTAGGGGATTCCGCTTTTCCACGAGCAAAACTAAGGCAATGTATTTCCACCGGGGTAGAGAGGCTCTTGTTCCCCCACACCCTATAAGGTGTAGATATAGAGTTCGTCTCTGAGTTTCGGTTTCTCGGCGTAACTCTTGAGCCCAAGCTATCCTGGTTACCACACATACGCCGTTCTCGAACAGGCTGCCTGCAGTCTCTAGACATTTTGAAAGTCCTCTACCACATGTCGTGGGGCAGTGCTCGTCAAACACTGTGGTCACTGTATACTGCTCTCATCTAATCCAAATTGGATTGTGGATGCCAAATTTGTTTCTCAGCTTCCCCTTCAGCCCTTAAAGAGCTGAACCCTATTCGCAACCTCGGAGTTCGTCTCTCCACTGGAGCTTTCGGCACTTCTCCAGTCAACAACCTTTACTGTTAGAGAGGGGTGCTCTTATTGCCCTATCGGGCGCCTCCCTCAGGCGCCAACAGCTCTCACTGCATCGGCAGCTGATCTCGACGGTGCCTATGCCGCTGAGAGACACCATTCATACCCTAAGCTTTTTGGGTTTAAGGCTAGGAAACTCCGAGAGCTCGGTATAGCTCTCGTGCCGGTGGCTCCTCTGTTTTTGCCCAGGACGCCCTTTTGACTATTTGTCGCCACGCCTCTGCTCCCCAAGTTTCTACAGGGCCGGGAGTATTGCGTTCGACCTTTTTGGAGCACACTTCGCGTCACGCTGGTACCGTGCCAGTGTATACGGATGGCTCCAAGTCTCAAGAGGGGGTCGGTTTCCACGCCGTCTTCCCTCTATTTGAAGTCAGCGGGGCTCCGCGTCTGTCTTCACGGCCGAGCTGATTGCATTACACGGCTCGGTACGGGAGATAACTCGAAGTGCTTGGCTTGGAGACCGGATTGTGATCTATAGCGACTTACAAAGCGCCCTGAGTGCTCTCGGGGCATTGGAATCTCCGCATGCCATGGTTCGCGATATCCGTGACGTCACGGCTTTGGCGAGCCGGGCGGATGTCGAGATTATCTTCTCCTGGGTTCCTGGACATGGAGGAATTGCGGGGAATGAACGTGCTGATGAGTCCGTGAGGACTGGGCGACCAGACCAGTGTTTCGCTCTTCCTCACACCGACTACATGGCAGGAATACGTGCAGCTCCCGGGCTGCTTGGCAAAGAAGATGGGAGACGGTCCAGGGGAACTTAAAGTTGCGTTGCATTGCGCCACTTTATTTGACTGTTTGTTGTGGGTCGCATGCTCTTGTGGCCGGGGGGGGGGGGGCTACCCCCGACACTGGAGCGCGATTCCTTCTGGTTACCTTTTTGCTTTTTTTTTGGCATTTTTTTTTTAGCTCATGATCTTTTTATCCTTTCATTTGTTTTTTTTTCTAATATTTCATAGTCGTAGGCTGTAGTGAGTATGGCAACGTATGCCCAAGTAGGCAGTTTCTAGATGGGCTCCTAAAATAAAAAAAAACAAACAAACAAAAACCAAAATATCCGCGTAAGGGTGGGGGAAGCCCTCTCATGCCCAATGAAGCAATTAGATGTTATCCCGCTTGGAAGTGTTCTTCCTGTCACACTCTTTGCCCTGAGCATCAACGGCATCACCTCGGTGCTGCCGGAAGATGTTCTCGCTACGCTCTACGCGGACGACCTTTCGATCTCTTTTGGCGCCGCCCAGATGCCAACTCTGGGACGTCGACTCCAACAGGCATTGAACCGCATCTCTCGCTATGCCGAAGCGCCTAGGCTTCGCTTTCCTTGGCCAAGACTAAGGTGGTGCAATTCTGCCGCCGTCCACGGCTCCACTCCAACCCGGACTTGTTCCTAAACAGCATTCGCCTTGAAGTGGTAGACTCGTACCGTTTCTTTGGTCTCGTTTTTGATCGACGCCTCACCTGGCAGGGTCATATGCTCAGCCATAGGGTCTTGTACCCGCGCTATGGAGATTCTTCGTTCCGTGACGTTAAGCACCTAGATTGATGATAAGGTTACTGCCTCGCTTCTCTACCTATCCTTTGTCCGTTCGAAGCTCGACTACGGATACGAGTTTTATGCATCTGCAGCCGAGCGTCTATTGTGGAAGTTCGACTCGATCCACCCCACCGGTCTCCGCTTGGTGACCGGTTCCTTCTGCACTTGCTTCCTTCTTCTTGCTTTTTTGCGTTTTTATTTTTATTTATTTTTTTTATCTAGCCTAGCCTTTGGCTGTAAGCGACTTTTACTCTTGTAGCTACTTGTTGTTTGGGCTGGCAAAAAAATTACTACGCCTACACTCAACGCTTAACGAAATACGCGGCAGAGTAGTAATGATGTTCCGGCTGGGCATTCTTCGAGTTGCTGAAACCAATCCAATGGGACGGGGGATGATTGGTGATCGCTCAAAATCAGTCTCTCTCTCTCTCTCTCTCTCTCTCTCTCTCTCTCTCTCTCTCTATATATATATATATATATATATATATATATATATATATATATATATATATATATATATATATCTTACACACGCAAACACACACCCATATAATAGCCACCACCGATCCACTGGGACGGAAGAGACCGTTGCGAAACGGTGGTAACTGACTCGTAATCTTTCTCTTCTGGTCTCCATTTTGGCGCCAATTGAGTCTGTAACCGTTGTTTCTGCTATTGTCTCTTTGGAGCCAACGGGGAGATATAGGGCCGTTTTAAGGGTGGGCCCGTTTCGCGCTCTCGATGGGGGCCATCTCGAGGGGAGATGGCAAGATGATTGACGAGGCGAGTTAATTCAATATCACATACTGTCTCATAGTTTCGAGACAGATTCTTTTATTGGTTCGTTCTATCAGAGACTCGCTGCGACCCCTGGAGAAGAGGGCATTGCGATCCTTGGATGGATTGTAGTTGTTTGTCTTTGTTTGTGTTTCCCAGGCAGCGGAGCGGAAAGGTAGTCTTTCCCCTTCGTCGTGGGTTATAGCATTTTCACGTCCCCTAACCTCGTCGCTTCATTTACAGATATCTTCAATAACTTTACGACAGAGATTGCACGATAGTAAATTAAACTGGAATATCCGCAGGGATGGTATGCGGTTATTTATACAATGAATGGTCACTTTCATACTCCATCGGGCACGCGTGGGGTACGCCTTTCATCCACGCCAATGAAGGAACTGCATCCAATACACTTAAAAAGAACTCTCATTTGGGTATTTTAACCTGGGCATGTTGTAATTAACCTTGCTATTTGTAATATATGTCGGGCCACCACCGGTGGGTGTAAAAGATCCCGTGTCCTGCGACGGCAAAAGTGAAAGTTAAAATACCCTATTGATACAGTTCTATTTTGGGGTATTTAGATTGATCTATTTGATACAGTCACTTGCTGTGTGTGGTGGAAGAGCGTCCCCCAGTCCGATTCAGTGTGAATGTGGCCTCTCATTGCTATGGTCACCGCGTTTCGTTTCCTAGTTTTAACTTTCTGACGGAGATGCCTCCCGTGGTTTTCGCTTTATTTTTCCTTTTAATAAATGCACTTTGATTAATGGCATACATCAGTCCCCTCTATTAAATAATTTTATGTCAGTCTCCGAATCGGACACAGTCGCTGCATCTAGCGCCTTCGGGTCGAGCTCCCCGTTGATGTTTTCTGCGCTCGCAAGCCATTGGAAGATCTGGAACACCTTGTTCGCATTATTCGTAATTCCACGGGTCTTGCGAACCTGAGGGATGTTAATATTGTCTTCTGCTGGGGTCCTGACCATGTGAGAATTGCGCGGAATGAACGGGTTTAATCAGTCTGCAAGTACTAGGCGGCCCGACCATTATTTCGCTCTTCCCTACTCTCACTACATCGCAGGAATCAGGTCAGACCTTGGGGCGTCACACCCTAGAAGATGGGATACGGCCGACGGGAAACTAAATTGTGTGCCATTGAACCCCGACGGCTTCACGTCGTTTGGTCTCCTCCGAATCGGGCTCACTCGAAGGACGCAGCTCCATCTGATAGGGCGCTCCCCTCAATCTTACTGTGACGACTGCTCTAGCCCCCCCCCCCCTCCCTTCCACAGACTGTCCAGTGCATTCTTATCGTGGCTTCACCACGCGCTACCTGGTCCGGTAACGGGACCAGCTCGCTCGCTCGCTTCCGCCTTGGGACAGATTCGTTCACGCTAGATTGTGGCATTATAGAGGTTTTGGAGACAGCTGGCCTCTTCCATTGTATTCATTAGTTAGGCTGCATCCCCGGGCTCTTGAGGGAGCGTGTTTTGGGAGGGTTTTTTTTCTTATTTTTTATTACAAAATAAATTATAAGAATAGGAATGTTAATGATTTCGGCCCCTCTGCTCATGATTTCAGTCCCCAGACGAGGGCGTTAAATAAAAAAAAACCCGAATACTGCTCGGTGTCGCCCGACTGTGCGCCACTTTCTGGTTTGATGTTCTTAGTGTGCAGTACTTGTCCCGGGACCGGCTCTTGCGTGCCAGATTTTTTTGTTGGGAGAAAGCGGGCTTCGTGCTGGCTATATGAGCCTACCTTGGAGCCCAGAGTTAATTTTAGCTGGCGATGGGTGCGCCTGTCCTTATGGTAGGCGGGCCTTGCTTCAAGTAACTTTGTCATGGGGTCGTTCTTTTTTTAATTCCTCTTTTGGTCTTTATTTTTTCTTCCGTTAGTCATAATTGTTGATGGACATTTTATTTATATCGGGTAGATGTTTGTGTTTTCTGAAATAAAAACTTAAGGGTTTGTACGTAAGGTAATACGGTGGCTATCTATCCTTGGGTGGTTGCCGCCCTGATGAGATTTTAACATAATAAAAGTCTCCCATTCCACCCCCTTCCCCCCCTAACTAATCGTTTTTCTCCTCCCTTTCGCAGGAGCCCCCTGGAATGGACCTCCATCTGGCGTCCACGGGGCCTTTCGCTTACCTAGTGGGCGAACATGCGAGAGCGGTGGTCGCTATTCAGGTAAGGCGTCGTCGTCCCTTGTCGGTGTGCATTAATTTTTACGCCGTAGTATTTTACCTGGGGCGGGACGCCCCCCCCCCCTTCCTTTTGGAATCCCTTTAAACTTGGGGGCTGGGGTTAACATATCCGAGTGGTCACACGTTGAGTACCCCAGGGACAAAAATCTCTAATTTGATCTTGTTAGTGAGTGGCAAAATTCGGGGTTTGATCCCCTCGGGGGGGGGGGGGTACTCAGGGAAATGGGTGACGTCTGTCTACGCGCGTGCGTCCCGTGTGCGTCGGGGATTAACAGTGACCTGTTTCGACCTTGACCAGCGCTTCACTTCCCGCTTTGCCACTCGACCTTTTCCCTCCCGAGGGGCGGGGGATGTCTCGTGGTTTGAGCCTAGGGGGCGGGGGGGATAGTCGCTCTCCTTTCTATGTGGGGATATCCTAATTGAGGTTCGGTTGTCGTCTCCACATTCTCTTCTCGTCATTCTGCCATTGATTTACTTCAGCTTCCATGTTTAAGAGATTCCGCTCCTGTCTCGAATGGCACAATTAGTCTCCTCAGTAAAGTCGAAGATAATCTGCTTGGTTACTTGTTCCTGAGGGCGAGCGGGGGAGGTGTGGGAAGCATATCCCCCTCCCCCCATATAGTAACTAAAAGCCCGGCTTGAAACTGGCTTCCAGTAACTAAACATATACGAATAACCAAACACGTATAAATATAAATTAGCAGCCGAGCAGCTTATCTTCAACTTTACCGTCTCCTCTATAGACTGCCTGGATTGTTTACTTTCAGCACATTTTCACACCTTCCAAGTTTACCACTTTTAGATCCATTCGGTGGTTTCGGCTTTTGTCAATAGACGCATTCGTTTGGTATTTTCTTTGTCATCTTTAAACCTTTTTCTATTCTCTTGTATTTATCATCCTCTGTCTCTATCCCTTCCCGCACTCCTCGTTTAGAGAAAATGCCATTGTTAGTTACACAAATTTTCCTGTTTATTTAACTCGCATTTTGTGTCTCGCCTTTGTTGTCCAGATTCCTTTAATTTTGTTTTGTTCGATTGGAAATCTGAGGGAGATTCTTACTCCGCGTGTCCGGTGCTTATAACCCTGCCCCTGCTTAAGTCTACCCTTGGAGGACGAGGCAGAGGTTCTACGAGGTCCACTGCGTGGTGAGATGACGGATGGAAACCGTAGCAAGTTCGTGTAATCGATCCGCTTGTGAGATTGTGTGGTGGCGGCAGTCTTGCGACTTCACTGGGGTCACTACCTGCTTGCCGAGCTCTGCACAGATTCGCCGCACCAAGCTTGGACGGGGATGGCGCCATGGCCCGCCCTTGTGTCTCGACGTTATCAGGCCGCTGAGGAAAGGTCGGCAATCTGTGTCGCGTGTTTCGTTTGACCCTGGGCTTGCACAAGTGGCATCGACCGGTTTGGGTGGAAGGCGCCATATCATCCATCCCTTATGTTGCAATTCCCAAGGAGGGAAGGACATAAGGGTGTCTTGATCCTGCCACGCCAGCTGTGGTTCGGTTATTTCCGTTTCGGTGAGGGGACGCCGTCGTTCCTGTTGTGTTTACGTCGATTGTCAACGTACGTGGACTGACGTGGGGGTGTGTTAGGGGAGAGGCACTGCTTCTTCGCTGTGTTTTGCTGGTAGCATACGACACCCCCCGAAGGAATTTAGAGCCTGGTACTAGTTAATGAGACGTGTTTTTGCACCACCAGGGTGCTGATTATCCGAGTATTTATATTCGTGAGTTCGTATATGGGTTCTTGTTCATCGATGTGGCTCGGGTATGGTCACGAGATCGATGATTTGCGGTGTTTATGGTTGCTTGAATAACTTTAATTAGTCATCGTTGGTTTCATTTTTTTCCTTGCGTTGGTCTGTTGTCCTTCCCTGCCATTACTCTTGAGGTGAGCTCACACCACTGTATTTTCCTTTTCATCCAAGGGGACCTGCTCACTCTTCCTAACTTTACCATTTTTCTTCGCGAAGCTCCGTAATAATGAAAAAAAAGGAAGACAAAGAGAGAGAGAGAGAGAGGGGAGGGGGGGAGAGTGCGAAACCAATGTACATCTCGCGACGCGTTTAACAACCTGAGCTAGCAGGAGGTAGGTGAAGGGGGCGGAATCAGCCCGGTCTTTGCCACGGGAACCACAGCTGGTCACTCCACCCCCATGACCTCGGAACAACCACGCCATTCGGACGTCGTCGCTGATCTCGATTTATATGGACGCGACGACCTCTCGTCCCCAATCTAGGTCATTCGGTCAAGCCCTCTCTCGCCGTGCTCTTCGCGGGCGCCCGCAAACGGGATGCGAGGTGTAAGCATGGGTAACCGTGTTGTGGCTGACATCTACACCATTGTCTCCTTCCCGCACTAATGCTGGCAAGAGGAACTGGGGCCAATTTACATATCTTCCACGCATTTTCACTTCCCACTTCCCCACTTTCTATACAGATCTGTCCTTATAAACCTGCGTGAGATGCCCTCGTTGGTTTATCGCTTTAAATTCGAAAGAAATATCTAGCAAAGCGCTCTGCGAGGGACCACGGCTTAGACCCTCCTCCTTACCTGCCAATACAGTGATTTTGTTGTTATTATTATTACGCGAGGAACGTTTAGAGAATGCCATTCCGAACGACACACAAACAAGGGTACTTCACTCCGGTCTTCCCTGCGAGGGGGCGCGTCAGGTTTAGGATGGGCATCAATGCTACAGCTGATATTTTTTAAGGGAGGGGGGGGGGTACTGAGTTATATTCCTTAATCGTAAGGGGCAGGTTTGAGAGAGCCCCTATTCCCCCTCACCTTTAGGACCAGCTTCTCCTTCCCAAGATTTGTGCCCCAAAAGATGCCCTCGGTGTTTGTTTGTTTGTTTTTATTTTATTTTATGAAAATCGCAACTGCGTCCCTCCTTCCTTTACTTGCCGAGGTTAGGGGGTGGGGGCTAATTTGAGGGGGGGCCTCTTAAATTGTCTCTGACTCATGAATCTTTCGAAAGGGAGGATTTTTTCATTTTCTTTTAATCCATCCGTTGTGTTCCCCCATTGGATTCTTCATTTCCCACTTCTTGGCACTACTACTACAATCTCTTCTTCCCCCTGAATGTCACGTCCCTCACGCGCCCCCCTTCCGCTTCAGATCATTTGAACGGGAGGGGGGGGGGGTGCCCGGAAATGAGATCACGCGGTGTTCCCCGCCCACTCCCGATACCCTGTTCCGGGCTTAGTAACCTCAACTGTCCTTCTGACGCTCCCACGTGAGCAATCAACGGGGGGGGGGGGAAACCGGAGTGGTAGGAAACATTTAAATGCATGGTTCGATGGTCCCTCGTCAATGTTACGGAAGGCCATTGTCCTTGAGACGCGACTATTAAATTTGGGGGGAAGGGGAGCTGGGGGGGGGGGGCAGGTCGATGATGCGGATGCGGTGTCAACCAAGGTTCGTTTTTGTCCCTCTGCTTATTTTGTCGTTTCTATTTATTTTTATTGGCATTATTATTATTATTATTATGATGCTGGTTATTAAGCTACCTTATTCCCTTCATCTGGAGACCTCTGTTACCACTATCCATAGTGGAAATGCCTTCGTTAGTCGCACTAATTTAATATTGTACCCGGATTTTTAGAGGGGGGGGGGCAAATTTAAGGACCCTTTTATATGCTTAAAATCCTATAAAAGTGGTTACGATATACTCGAGGGAGGGGGGGGGGTTATCCCGCCCCCTCCTCGCCGTGATATGTTTGAGTTGATGGGGTGGGTGGTGTCAATGGGTCGTTCGGGTGCTGGGGGAGACCTATCTTTAATAGGGGGGAGTGAGAGGGGTTCTGAGGGGGGGGGGCACTCGTGTTGTCTCGGTGTAGGTGGAGTTGTGTAAGTGTAACTTGTGTGTGGTAATTAAATGAAATGAGTTGGAGCTGTGGCTCGCCTAGTGCCTAAGGGATTGGGTTTTCCACGCCGGGGTACCCAGGTTCGATTCGAGGCGGAGCGTCTAGTATGAGGCATATCCTCACTCAACTCCGACCTCATCATACAGAGGCAATTTCAACACCGCTGTATTTCCCCCTCTTCGCTTAGCACTCAAAACACACCGCTCCTCCGTCTTGGTGCCTGTCGGAAGGGTTTGCATTTCCATACTCTCATGTAGGGCTTGCCAGCCATTGTCATTCTGATCTTGATGGGACTGTCATCCTCTGGTCGGGGAACCCCGTTCACGATTGAAAAGGACTGGCTGGGGGGGGGGGGGGTCAAGTAACATGAAATGCGCTTGTATGCAACGGGAATGGCCGTTAGAAGGGCTCAGCTATGTGTGGTCGGCCCACATCAAAGCCCTCACGTTTCCGGCACGCGACCCGTCATGCCGGTAGTCCATGGCCGTTGACGCGTCGATTGGTGAACATGGAATATGAACCTGGGTAGTATTAGTAGTAGTAGTAGTGGTTCGCCAACCTGCCTTTATCCGGGAGGATCCCCGACTGGATAATGAAATATACATATAGGTCAGTATGCCAATCGCTGCTGAGCCGGAGGGTACCAGAGGTCGGTCCTCTTTGGGGTAGAGGTGCGGGGAAGTATTATGTATTGACACCAAACAGCGTTCGGGTGGAAGCCTTCGTCACCTCGGGGAAGAGGGGCCTGTTCCGCATCAGAGGTATGTGGATATAGATACCGATCAGCAAGATTCCTTGGAACAGCGAGTGTTGTATGTGTGTTCTGCTGCGAATACGGGAGAGGAAAGTAAGCAGTGTTGTAATTGGCTATGTGTGTGAGAGAAGTGTAAGATCTACCCACCCGAATACAGGGTTGAGCACAGCGCGTCCACCAATGGGTCGCCAGACTTCTACGTGCGCTGACGTTTGTGCCCGCTCTTTGCTGAGATTCGGTATCGAACCCGGTACCGCGACGTTAGCGGACCAACGCTGTATCTACTCGGCTAGCATGAGCTCTATAAACTAGGGTAATCCACAGAGTCCCCAGTTAATGGGGGAGGACAAATAAACCGAGGGATTGTATTTTTTTCTCTCAAAAGATAGAGCAAAAATCAACGAGGGCTTTTCCCGCATAAAGCCTGTAAGGGAAGATCTTTAAATTAAGTGGTGAAGTTAGAGAAGGTGAAAGTGTGTGGAAGATACAGCCTCGACCAAAAGTACCCCTCGGGGGGGTGGATACTCTGTGTAGTTTGTTACACTTGGTACCACGAGGAATTGTTCTCACCCGGACAGAGTGCAACTTGAGACGCCTGGCCACCGGGTTGAATTGAACTCTTTGACGGGGCCGAGGTAAGTTGTGGTGCGCTTCCTCCTCGCTCCCTCCCAGCATTCCTTCTTCTCTACCAGTATCCCCTCAACCCTTTGTCTCGGCTTAAGGACCTGACCATCTACCTCGTACCGTGTCAGAAGAGAGGCTTTGGAACTTCTAAAGGGTCTTTCAACAAGGACGCTGGAGCTTTCTCAGGCGATAGTGGCCATGTTGTTAAAGCGACATCTGGCAACTTCACTGTGAACTCTTCAGTAGTACTTGGTAAGTCACGATGGAAGGTTATAGCGTTGAATAGCGTGTGTAAATCATCAAATGTTATTATCAAAATCAGTGCTCCGTTCGACAAACGTACCGCGCAAATTTCCCTCAAAAAATCATCTTCAGCGACGAAGCCCAAGCAAAATTATCGGATTTGGGACAAAAACAATCCACATGAGATACACCAGCACCAATTGCATCCCAACAAAGTCACTGTTTGGTGCGGACTTTCGTCTAACGGAATCATCGGTCCGTATTTTTTTGAGAACGAAGATGGGATTGCCATAACCGTCAACGGCGAAACCTACAGTTCGATGATAAGCAACTTTTTGTGGCCTCAACTGGATTATATGGATACTGACGACATGTGGTTTCAACAGGACGGCGCTACATGCCACATTGCGCACGCCACCATAGACATTTTGCACCAGCGATTTCAGGGCAGGGTCATCTCGCGCGGCGGCGACGTCAACTGGCCACCGAGATCATGTGATTTAACGCTATTAGACTACTTTCTTTGGGGCTACCTTAAATCGCAGTTCTATGCGAATAATCCGCAAACAGTTGATGTCCTCAAAGCCAACATAACGAACACCATCCAGCAAATTCAGCCAGATTCATGCGACAAAGTCATCTAAAATTGGGCCTCCCGAATACGTTCCACCAAGTGAAGCCGCGGCGGACATTTGAACGACCTCATATGCCACACTTAATGCCATAAAATGTACTTTCAAATTTAAAATAAATTGAGAGCATATATCACACACAACTTGTTTTATTTACATTTAAAAAATCGAGAGACCTTCATGAAACACCCTTTATAAACAACGCCTGTAGGTCGAAAGACACCGGGCCTTGAGGCGACCTGCGCGTTGGAGCCGTTCTCGGACGCAGAGGACTCCCCTCTCGAGGATTAGTACGTCTCAGTAAGGATTTCCCTACTGTTGCCCTGCCTCTGTGGATGCCCAATTGGGAGGTGCGACCTTAGGGGAAGGGCTGGCCACTGGGTAACGTCTGATCGGTGTGCGTCGCTGCCCTAGGTTGTGAACACCCTTCTTTTACGGACCCAGGACGTACCCCTGAATAATCCGAAACCTCAAGACAGGATAGGCGGGAGCTGCTGAACGCGGGCTAGAGCCAACCAAACCTTCTCTCTTTTCTTTAGTGGTCACAAGGGTCAGAAAATAGCGTGTGTTGGCAAGAGTTATTCAAGTTTCGCCATCATATTCGACTACCTCCCTATCTCTCGTGGAATAGTTTCAAAACCACATTCATGAGTCTTCAATCGCGTTTCATCCCTCTGAAATGCCCCCGTCTGTCTTCTGTTCAACCTAAGTGGTTTAATCGAGAAATCGGCCAACTGCTTAGGGAGAAGAGAAATGTGTACCGGCAATCGAAGATCTCGGGTGACTTTGACGAATACCGGAGGCTAGCCAGGAAGTGAAGTCCAGCATAAGGGCGGCTAAGCGGTCTGAGGAACTCCGAGTGGCGAGACTCTGTAAAGAGAATCCCAAGGAGTTTTTTGGATATGTGAACAGCCGTAAACCAATCCGTCGAACGATTGGCCCTTTGAGGAATGAGGAGGGGACATTAAAGCATTCAGATGCAGAAAATGCTAACCTCCTCAACGACTACTTCTCTTCAGTGTTTACTGAAGAGTGTGGTCCCATTCCCCAGCCCACGGATTCCTACTCGGGGGAAAAGCTGGAGGCAATGGACTTCACCGAAGGAGAAATAAAGAAAAAGATCGCTGACCTAAAGACGAATAAGTCCCCTGGACCGGACGGGTTTCTACCTAAAGTGTTGAAGGAAGTGTGCGATGAAGTATCACGACATCTGTGCGCTATCTTTAACATGTCAATCCGGACCGGATGCGTTCCTAGAGACTGGCGTGAGGCGGAGGTGACTCCTATCTTCAAGAAAGGAGACCGTAACCAACCGTCGAACTACCGACCTATCAGTCTGACTTCGATAGTCGGTAAACTCATGGAAAGCATCATGGTGGACAAAGTGACGTCGTATTCAGAGTCAAACCTGCTACTGAGGAGTTCCCAGCACGGCTTCCGAAGGCAACGGTCATGCCTGACGAACCTTGTGGAATTCTTCCACTTCGTTTTCAGTGAGCACGATCGGGACAAGGCGGTGGATGTGGTCTACCTAGACTTTCAGAAAGCCTTTGATAATGTACCACACCGCCGCCCTCTCCGGAAAGTGCGAGCGCTTGGCATAGACGGAAAGGTAGCCGGCTGGATCGAGAACTGGCTAAGTGGCAGACGGCAACGGGTGGTGGTAAATGGACATTCTTCTGAGTGGGTGCCCGTTACTAGCGGGGTGCCTCAAGGTTCTGTCCTGGGACCACTACTATTTATCATCTACGTCAACGACATGGACGGTGACATGGTTGCGAAGATTTCCAAATTTGCCGACGATACCAAGCTTGGTATGAACGTTGCAAAGGATGGAAATACTGCCCGCCTGCAGGAAGATCTTGGGAAGATTGGGGAGTGGTCGGACACGTGGCAAATGCCTTTTAACGTGGGCAAATGCAAAGTGATGCATATCGCCACAGAAACCCCCAATCTCAGTATATCCTTAAGGGCACTGCTATTGAATCGAGTGACACTGAGAAGGACTTGGGTGTAACAATCACTAGTGACCTCAAGTTCTCGAAACAGTGCATCGAGGCAGAGAAGAAAGCCCAAAGGATGTTAGGCTACATAAAGCGCCAGTTTGGATACCGTAACAGGGAGATAGTACTTTGTCTGTACAACTCCCTGGTTCGGCCGCACCTGGAGTATGCCGTACAATTTTGGAGTCCTTCGTTTCGAAAGGATATCGCAAAGTTGGAACGCGTACAAGCCAGGGCAACCAAACTGATTCCCTCTATCCGACATAAAAGTTATGAGGATAGACTAAGAGAATTAAATCTGTTCTCGCTGGAAACCCGTAGACTGCGTGGTGAGCTCATCGAGGTCTTCAAAATACTTCGAGGGTTCGACAATGTTGACTACCGGGATATTTTCACACTGAGTGAGAACACAACGCGCAATCACGGCTTCAAACTTGAACTGAAGCGTTACAACCGCAATCTGTGTGGAAACTTTTTCACCCACAGTATCTGCGGTAAGTGGAACGCACTTCCAGTGGAAGTTGTCAACAGTGAATCTGTTGACCAGTTCAAGTCAAGACTAGACAAGGTCTTGAAAAGTGGCCGTTTAGGGACGCAAAACAATCGAGCAGCCTTGTGCCCGCTCGATTGCTAGTCCAAAGGTACCCTCTTTGAATGGACCGTAAGGTCTCCTAGGGTACCTTCTTTCCTTGTAACTCCTTCCTAGTAATCACTCTGACAGGTGGAGGGAGGGCTTTCCTTCATACCTCCTCTGCCAACCACATGAATAACTTGTTTACGGCGCGATCACCGTGCAGTGTGCGCCAAGGCACCTCTTAACCAACGAACCAACCTCTCCAATCTCCGGGCAGAGGTGTTCCCGCCCCTCCCTGTGCCTTTTCAGGGGCCACTTCAAACTCTCAGAGCGGAGAGAGCGCTTTTCCTCTCCTTTTTTGGACGGATTCGGGGTTTCCACCCTGAACCCATTTTGGGCAGAGATTGGCCTCCGGGCGACTCTCCCCACTTGCAGCGGGGGTCCCCCTTTGCCTTTTCACTGGCCAGCTGAAAACACAGCGAGAAAGAAGTCGCGCCGCCTCAGTCCCCGCCACTCCCGTTGGGGTCAGGTGACCCACCGCAACCCCCTTGGGGTGTAAGAAGTTGGCATTGCCCACGCACTATGTCGAACCTAGGTTTGTTAATCTGATTGGAACCGGCATACCAGCCCCCCCCCCTCCCCTCGTTTCTAATAATGTCGGTTAGCATGTCGTTACCTGTGGCAAGGGCAATAGGTCTTAAATGAATCCACGATCGGGATACCCGACACCTCTTGGGAGGAGGGGTAGTTGGAGGTCCCCTCCTGAGGTGACCCCATCACAGATTACAGGGTATTCCAGGGGGCTGAGCCTTAGCTCGGTCGACACCAAACCTGAGTCCATCCCTGTGTAAGGCCCTCGTCAGGCGGCACGGGCCCCAAAGACTCGCAAAGAGAGGAGGGATCTCCTCCCACACCTGGTGCCCATTTGACGGCCAAGATCTCCATAACGTAGAAAGATTGCCCGAGGCTGTCACCTCCTGCCTTGGGGGCCCCTTCTGTGGGAAGAGAGAACTAAATTCACACCCCGTCCTCCTCTCCAAAGAAGAAGAAAAGGAAGAGGGACAACTCAAAGAGGACAAGAGATTCCTCTTCACCCACGTGGGTTTCGGGGTCGGACGAGTGTGCTGTCGTTTAGGCAAGCGACGAGGCCAAGACAGGTACCTACGTCCGGGTCCAAGGTGCCCTCGGGCGACGAGGCCCAGACCAAAAGAAAAAAATAAAGTCGCAAGTGCGCTGAGCTAAGCTTCAATTACGTCAGGGCATCTCATTCAAGAGATTAATTACTTGGCGTTTTTAACCACACTGGTTTCAATCAAGTGCTTTTTAGTTATTCGCTCCAGTGATGGCAGCAAGTTGGCCAAAGGCCCCATGCTCCATCAAAGGAGAGGTTTAGCTGGGTTGACTGGTAGAGAGCCTAAGGTGACCCGTTTCTCGGAGGGGAGCATATTGGCGAATGCGGTGGGATCTTCCGAGGCAGCCGGACACTCAATGATTCGCCGGTGAGTGTGATGCCGTACTCTACCATGAATTTCGTGAAATGGGTCTTTTATGTGAGGGAACTCGTAGACAACTCATAAGAATGAATCATCGAAGAGTTGGCTAACCAATGAGCAGGAAAAATCGAGCGTGTGCTGAGAAAAGTAGGGTGGGACTCGAAACACATCCCTACAAACTTCGTCTCGTTCGATCGTTTCTAGCTCCCTGAGTCACTGTGTACGGTTGGTATCGTTACCGGATAACGGCATTCGTAGCACCGCCGCAGAGGTGCTACTACCACCACCGCGTCGGCTTTACGAAACGATCATGTAGACGAACAAAGTCGGTTTTACCCGATTACCCGAAATCTGAGTAAGTTTCTCCCCCCGTACAGGATAAGTCATCCTTTATGGCCAAGTGTGTCAATTGCGAAGAGCCGCACCCCTCTTCTTCGAAGCAATGTGGTGCGTATCTCCTGGAGAAGGAAATCCTGGCCGTTCAGGCTGTGTATCGTCTCCATTTGCGAGGCTAAAGACTTGGTAATGGCGTGGACAGCGCTTCCTGAGACGTTACACGTCAAGACCCCCTAAAATGCACGCTCTGTCATGGCCACTCCCGACCTAAGATCACTGTTATTTCCGCGCCCATTCGGAACCCCAGGCGCTCACTTGGTAGCCCCTTAGGAGCTACCAAACGGCTTTCCTGAGGGTGCCGTGCTGAGACAGGACGCAGTGCCTCGTCCAGCCCCAGCTTAGCCTCTTCTTTCTGACACCCTCTTCCCCACTTTCCTTACAACCTCTCCCTCAACATTCTCTGGTTAGCCTCTAATTTGACAGGATAAAGATCGACTAGCTTCCTCTCACCCAACCATGCAAGATTGGGGCTGAGGGTAGAGGGGTCAATGCCCCCTCGGCCCTAAGCTCCGGTTTGGGGTAGTTGGTTTTTAACAATCTGCTTCAGGCACACCCCTAACTTCCTGACATACCCTCTCTCTCTCTGCTTTCACAGTCTGTTGATATTACGCCGAGCCTTATGTGGAACCGCCAGGCCACTAGGCGGGAAGAGTGGCCTCAAATAGCGCAGCTGGTTTTGCCGCCCCAGTATTCACCCTTCGCAAAGTGGGCTACTGCGTGGGGTGATTAGCGTATGCATCCCGTGAAATACATAGGATCACCATGCTCTACGATGAGTGTTACCCGAAGTCTGTAAGGTACTTCAAGACCGCACACGATTAGTCTAAATCGTGTGTGGCCAAGTGTGTTGATTGCGGAGAGCTTCACCCCGCTTCGAAGCAATGAGGTGGGTATCTCCTGGAGAAGGAAATTCTGGGCGTTTAGGCCCAGGATCGTCTCTCATTTCGCGAAGCAAGTACTGTGTCCTGGCGTGCCCAGCGCTGCCTAGGATATCTTATGCCTCAATGTTAAGAAAGTCATCGTCTACTCCTGTCCCCTCCAGGCCTACAAGCACGGTCGTTTCCGCGCAGATTCGGAACCCATTTGCGGGATCTACCTATCCCGGACGCTACCCTGGTAGATCTAGTGGCATAAATGTTTCACACCCAGCCCCGGTTAAAACCAGGGCTCCTCCTCCTTCCCCCAGCGTGACCGGTCTTCTTAAGGCGAAACGGGCGCGCGCCTCCACCAAGTCGTGAGATTCACAGTTGGCAACACTCCATCTTCCGGGGTTCCTAAATCTGCCCTCCGAAAGGCGGATAGCACTAAAGGATTGTTGGTTCTTACGCCCACACGTATTGGTAGGCTGGGTGGCTCGTAAACAGTGGATCGTCCAAAAGAGTGTACCCCCCGCCTCCACAGCCGTCCCGCCTACCTAAGCCTTCGAGGCAGAGGGATCAAATGACTTGCATGGCGAGTCCATCCTCCCCCGATAAGTCCTTGAAGCTAATAGCGCATTAGCCGACTAACAGCGCCCGCAGTTCTTTCCCCGGGTAGCATGCGGCCATTCCTGTGCATGTTTTCTCTTCGAAGATAGCCCCGCATCTCCTCCCAGCTAGGCTTGAAGGGCATATACCTTCAATGTAATTGCCGCGGACTCCGAACTGGGAGTAGTTGGGAGGCTCGTCTCCTCCCGTTTTCTCTAAGCTATCTTTTTGGAAGAGATCATGTGCGGCGCGTGCTCCCTGCCCACCCTTCAGGAGTATAAGAGTTTTGCGACCCTGCCACCACCGGATGGGGGCCGAGCAGGAGAATGCGCGATTTACGCCCAGCATGATGTCACTCTTCTCTTTGCTCCAGACAACTCCTTTCAGGCAGTGGCTATATATCTGCACCTGGATAGGATTTATACTGTTATTTCTGTGTACATTCCACCACGTCGTGGCACGTTTGCTGATGCCAAAATGTTCGGTGACTTGAACGGGAGACACCCCTTCTGGACAGAACACTTGATCATATCCAGGGTAGCCAGGTCCTTGCCGACCTGATCGACGAGCTGGAGATAAGTTTCCTAAATGGGAATGAGTTTACGCATTACTGCACGATAACCACTTTATTTTCCTGTATCGACCTATCTTTGTGCTCTCCGGATGCACGACGGATTTTTTTTTTGGGGGGGGGGGGTTCGTTGACTCCATGGTAGTGATCACTTTCCAATTCAAATATTATTTTCTGAGCAGCTGCCGCCTTAGAGCCCCGGTAGTGCTTCGTGCGGGTGCGGTGATCCCCACTTCGCGGGGAGTTTAGGTCAGTAGATGAGGCCGTTGAGTTCTCCGGCAACCACATCGCCGTGGGCCTAACTACTATTCCTAGAACTTCTGGCCTTTTCGCACGCCGACCGCTTCCGTGGTGGTCAGCCGAGTGTGAGGCGGCCCTCAAACAGAAAGCGTTATGCCTATTAACGCTGCCCGAAATATTTTACTGTCAGTGAATTTCGTCGAGGTTTCGGACCCCGCGCCCGTGGTAGAGTCCTCGACCGCTTTCTCCGCACTCTAGAGGGGATGCTGCTCCGCCTGTATTCACTGCGTGTCGTATTCTCACCCTTAGGGTCTCTTGTACCCGCACCATGGGTATTCTTCGTTCCGTGACGTTCAGCGCCTGGGGCGCTGATAGGGCTACTGCCTTACTTTTTTATCGATCCTTTGTTTGTTCCAAACTCGACTAGAGATGCGATTTTTATGCATCCGCATCCGATCGTGTATTGCGGAAGGTGGATTCGATCCACCATACCGGTCTTCGCCTGGCGGCCGGTGCCTTCCGCACGTCCCACATTGAGAGCTTACTTGTCAATGCTGGGGGGATGCCACTCATTTGTGCCCTGCACACTGCATCATTCGCTTGTATACCCGAGCCCGGAGCCTCCCTCGGTCGCCAAAAGCTCTCACTCCATCTGCAGCTGATATCGACGGTGCCCATGTCGCCGAGAGACGCTAGTCATACCCTAAACCATTTGGGTTTAAGGCTAGGAAACTCCTTCGAGAGCTAGGTATAGCTCACGGGCCGGTGGCGCCACTTGTTCTGACCAGGACGCCACCCTGGACGGTAGCAGCTTTCACTATTTGTCGCTACGCCTCTGCTCCCAAAGCTTCTACAGACCCGGGAGTATTGCGTTCTGCCTTTTTGCAGCAGGAATACGCGCAGGCCTCTGTGCGGCTTAGCAATGGAGATGGGAAACGGTCGAGGGGAACTTAGTTGCGTGCCATTGCGCCGCGGCTGTTCCCATTGACCTATCTCCCAACGCCGCGACGGCTTCAGGTTGCTTTCTGTCGTCTCCGAATTCGATACACTCGTGGGACGCACCTCCACTTGATGGAGCGTTTGCCTGTGCCCTACTGTGACGACTGCGTTGTACCCCAGACTGTTCGGCACATTCTTGTTGAATGTCCCAGTCTGGGTGATCTCTGCGCAAGTTACCTGAGCCGAGTCGCTACCTCTTGTCCCTTGTACTCGGGACTGGTGCGTACAAACAGACGTGGACTATACGTCTTTTTGGAAGAGGCTGACCTCCTTCACCTTCTTTGACGCTTTTTTATAGGTGGCATGATCCTGCACCAGGGGTAGGGGGGTCTACTCTCGACGCCGGAGCGCGCTTCCTTATTGCCTTTTGCTTTCTTTTCCTTTATGTTTTTTTTTAGCCTGTGTTTAGCCATTGTCTTTCTTATCTTTATTATTTGTTATTTACATATTATTGTTTGATTTTAATTTAGCCTACTAGTAGACTGTATTGTGAGTACGGCGACTTATGCTCTAGTAGGCCGTCTCCAGATAGGCTCCCAAATATTTTTTTAAAAAAATGCTCACTTGGTAGAGCTGGCACCACAAAATGTTTACACCCAGCCTTGACTAAAACCAGGTCTCCCCCCAATCCTCCCCCCCGCGTGTCTATTTCTCAGGACCCAGGTGAAATGGCCGAGCGCTTTTACCAACTCGTTAAACTTACAGCAAGTAAACTCCTACAAGATGTTTTCAGGGAGTCATAAAGCTGCCCCCCAAATCGACAGTACCAAATCAGTTTCGGCTCCTACGCTCCCACCCATTGCTAAACTGGGTAGCTCTGAGACACTGGATTCTCAAAAGGAAGGAGCACCGCCGCCGAAAGTTTCGAGGGGGAGGGAGGAATATACTCTCATAGCGAATTCAACCTTCTCCGATAAGTCCTCAAAGGCGAGAGCGCCTTCATCAACTTGTTCGGCCAACAATGCTCGGAGTTCTGCCTACGGAAAGCGTACCTCCATTCCCGTGAGGGTGTTCTCTTCCAACCCCCCCCCCCACACCCATCTCCGATGTAGGCCTGGTGTGCATATTCCCTCTATGCGCAATTACCGCGGACTTCGTTTCAATTGTGAGTAGCTGAGTAGGCTCGTCTCTCCGCCTTCCCCGTTACAATTCTTTTTGGGAGACCATCTTGGGCACGTGCCCCCTGCCCACCCTACCCGGGTATAAGGTTTTTTTTTCAGCCCACCACTACGGGGCGGGAGCCGGTTAGGAGAATGTGCGATGATTTACATCCAGCATTTAGTTTCCGTTCTTCTATTTGCTATGAATGTCTTTTAAGTGGGGTCAGTGCAACACCTGGATATGAGGTGTACTAATTTCTGTGTACATTCCATCGTCAGTTGAATTCGATGCGTCGTGGCACGGTTGTCGAGGCCCCTCTGCTCGGCGATTTGAAAGGGATATGGTCCTTGCTGACCTGATCGACTTGCTGCAGATAGGTGTTCTCTCTCGATCTATCCCTGTGCTCCCCGGTTATACATTCTGATTTGAGGTTGGAGGTGGTCTATGACCTCCATGGTATGATCCCTTTCCATTCAAATATTTTCTGGACTGCTTCCGACTGAGAGACCACCACAGTAGTTCTTGGCACTGCCGCTGTGGTCCACATTTCAGGAAATGACTGATTTATGTGTCCCAGTCGAGAAGTTTAGATTAGTCGATGATGTCGTTGAGTTCTACAGTAACCTCATCGATGTGGGCGTAACTACTAGTCCTAGAACGTCTGGCCATTTTGCACTCCAATCTCTTCATGGTTGACAGTTAAGTGTGAGACGGCCTTTAGGCAGAAGCATTATGCCTACATGAGCTATAAACCGCCGCCGGAACGATTTCATCTATATTCACTTAATGTTAAAACCCCTCTAGTATAGTTGTGGAAGCGAGTCACTAGGCTTCGAGTCAAGTTCTCACATGACACCCCCTCCCCTGCCGTCATCCAGGAGAAGGGGACCGTAATCTTGGACCCCTCTTCTCTAGCCCAGTCTTTGCGATCGCTATCTCCCCATTTCTAGCCAGGATGCTGCTGCACCAGCATTCAATGCACGTCGTGATGTGGGTGAAGGCCGCCGACGGGGCTTTACCTCAAGAGGCGGAGAACCCTTCGCCGACAAGTTGACATTGAGTGAGTTGCGCTTTCGCTTCATGTTCGGACACAGTCTCCGGTCCGTGCGAGGCCCTAATGGCATGCTTTGGCACCTAGGTGAGCGAGGCATATCATTTCTTTCTAGATTCGTTCATCAAAATATGGACAAAGGGAACCCTCACAGACACCTGGCGAATGGCTACTGTGCTCGCTTTTCGCAAACTGGCGAGAGATCACTACCCCCGCTAAGTTTCACTCCACCACGGATGTTCTGCTCCGACTGACAAATACTGTCTGCTATGCCTTCCTTCGTACTTTGCACTACACTACGGTGTTTTTCGATTTGGAAAAGGACTATGATAACGCATGGCGAGACGGTATTATGCTGACTCTCCACACGATGGTGGTGAAGGACTCCTCCCAATCTTTATATCTTCAAGATCATCAATTCCTCCTACCCTTGGGGGAAGCCATCTCCGGCCCAATGAAGCAGGAAGAGTTCTTCCCGCAGGGTAGTGTCCTTGGTGCCAATCTCTCCTGCGCATCAAAGTTATCACCTCGGTGCTGCTGGAAGTTCTCGCTACGCGCAACGTGGATGGCCTTTCGACCTCTTTTGGTGCGGCCCAGATGCTAACACTGGAATGTCGATTCTAACGGATTTATGTGTCCCTTGTCCAAGTTTAATGTGGTGCACTTCTGCCTCTATCCATGGCCCCACTCTGACCCGGACTTTTTATTAAACGGGGCACGCCTGAAAGTGGTGGATTCGTACCGTTTCCTTGGTCTTGTTTTCGACCGTGTTCTCTCCTGTGCGGGTCATATTCGCAGCCCTAGGGTCTCTTGTACCCGCGTTATCGACATTATTCTTTCCGTAACATTCAGCACCTGGAATGCTGATTAAGCCTTACTTTTCTATCCACCCTTTTTTATTTCGAAGTTTGACTCCTCATCCGCAGCAAGCTTGTAATTCGGAAGGTGGACTCGATCCACCACACCGGTCTCCGCCAGGCGACCGGTGCCTTAGGCACGTCCCCCATTCAGAACCTACTTGTCGATGCTCCGGAGACGCCACTGGCTCTGCGACGTTCACAGTACATTATGCGATTCTCCGCGCAAGCCCGGCGCCTACCTCAGTCGGCAACGTCTCTCACTGCATCTGCAGTCGATCTCTACGGTTCCTATGCCGCGGAGAGGCTCGTCCTACCCATCCCGTCTTGGTTTAGGGCTAGGAAACCCTTGCTACTCGCAAAACTTCTACAGCGCCGGGAGTATTGTATTGTGTTCGGCCTTTAGGGGTCATACTTTGTGTTACGCTTTTCCGTGCCAGTGTATACGAGTGGCTCCAAATCCCAGGAGGGGATCTGTCTTCATGGTCGAGCTGATTGCAATATACTGCTTGGTACGAGAGATAACGCATGGTGCCATATTCAGAGACGGGATTGTGATCTATATAGACTCACAAAGCGCACTTAGTACCCTCAGTGGTTGGAATCTCCACATTCCTTGTCACGTATTTTTGACGCCACGGTTGCCGCCAGCTGAGCGGATGTCGAGATTATATTCTCGTGTGTTCCTAGACATGTGAGGAATGCTGGCAATCAGCACCCCGACGAGGGCGCCAAAGAGTCCGTGAAGACTGGGCCACCAGACAGTGTATCGCTGTAACTCATACCGACTACATGGCACAAATCATGGCGTCCGTCCTTTAGGCTCCCTGTTAAAGATGATGCGAGACTACCGAAGGGAACTTAAAGTTGCGTGGCATTGTGAAACGCACCGCCATTTGATGGAACGCTCACTTGCACCTTACTGCGTTTTATATATATATATATATATATATATATTATTCTTTTTAATTATTTAATATTTAGTTGGGCCTGTTTTTTGCTTTAATTACAGCTATAATTTTCCATTCTATGGATTTCACCAAATTTTCACAATTTCCACTCAACTTGTAATGTTTGATACAGTTGTTTTATTTTTACTTGATTACTTTTCCAAGCACTTGCCCGCGTAAGGGGCGCGGCGATTTGCCTTCCTGGCCGCCGTGGTGACGCAACTCATCGCCGCGTCCGGTCCCAGGGTAGCCTCTTCTCCTTCTTTCAGACAGTCTGTATTTCTCCCTTACTTCCGTCAATGCCCCTACAACCTCTCCCACAACTTTCTCTGTTCGGCCCTTTATTTCACAGGGTAGTTGCCGACCTTCTTCACAGTCAACTATCCCGGATCGGGGCTGAGGGGGGAGGGGACAATGTTCCCTAAACCCTGAGCTCCGGTCTGGGGTGGTTGGTTTTTAACAACCTGCTTCATCCCCACCCATACCTTCCTCACATCCCTTTTCCTTTTCTCTTCACACTCTCAGTTTTACGCTGCGTACAAGGTGGAGCCGCCATGCTGATAGAATGCCAGGTCACCAGGCGGGAAGAGTGGTCTTGAATGGCGGCACCTGGCTCTGCCAGGCCTGTACGCACCCCTTCCAGGGCGGGATACTGAGAGGGGTGATGAGCGTATGCATCCCGTGAAAAATTTAGGGTCACCGCATGCCCAATGATGCAAATATAAAAAAAAACTTTCCCCTTTCCCCCTCACAATCAACGGAGCCGCCTTCGGGCAGTTCCACAGAAAAAAATGGAGGTCTCCCCCCTGTGCTTGCGCAGGGGACCCTCCAAATTTCTCTAACTGGAGAGGAGGTTTACTCCTCTCCTTCGGGAACTGGTTTAGGGGACTCATCATCACCCCCTTGTCTGGAGGTGCCTTCGGGCACCTCCCTCTTTCCAGCGGCTGTCCCCCTTTACCTTCCAAGGGGACTGCCACGAAAGCCAGCAGGCAGCCCATAGCCGACCGCTCCCCATTCAAGCCTCTCGGTAGGACAAACCCCCGTAGGGAGGAGAGGGAAGCCAGGCCCCTTCGGTTGGTTCCCTCAAAAGCCCTACTGGCTAGAATACTAAACCTAGCCTGGGGTCAAGGCCTGTGCCTTCCAAGACAAGACTAATGACACTGCTGCCAATAGGACCTGTGATGTCCTGGGGCGGGGGATGGCCAAATGGAGGCCCCACCCGCGATAGACATTGTCTTTGAGACAACCCAGCCTACGACGGTAGGGCCTTCCATCGGAGCGCATCCGAGCAGTGAGCCAAGCACCGCTCCTATGCAAGGTCCTCCTCAAACGGCTAGGGTTTCCAAGGCTGTACAAGGAACGGAGGGGTCTCTTCATCCGCCGGTGCCCCTATGACTGCCAGGATCTTCTCCATCTCGAAGAAGGGCCTTGCTGAGGCTGGTTCATCTGGCCTGGGGGCTCTTGCCCGCGGAGGGCAGAAGATGGTCCATTCCCCTATCCTCTCGTAAAAAGAAAAAACTGACTAAAAAAGACTGGGGTGTGGGGGGGGGCTCCTCTCCATCCGCGGGGTTTGCGGGGACGGATGGATCTGCTGCCATTTCGGTAAGCAACCAAGCCAAGATCGGCACATCCGGCCCCTCTGACCCCCTGGGTGCAGAGCCCCTGACTATGACCAAAAGTGCGCAGGGCGGAGCCTCGATTACATCGGGGCCTCTCATTCAGAGATTACCCGGCATGTTCGAGCCTGCTGGCTTCAAACACTCCACGTTATTCGCTCCCCTGAGGGTACCATGTTGGCTAGGGGGCAACATGATCCATCAGAGGAGAGTTTTAGCTAGTGCAATTGGTAGAGAGCCGAAGGTGACCCGTTTCTCCGACGGGAGCCTTTTGGCGAATGCGTCGAATCGCTCCAAGGCGGCCATAATTACTGCCCTTCGGACACTTAATGGCACGCCTGTTAGTGTGACGCCGCTCTCCACCATGAACTTCGTGAAAGGAGTAGTTTATACGAGGGAACTCGTTGACTACTCCATAGGGGACATCACCTTAGAGCTGGCCGACCATGGGGCGGTCAAGGTCGAACGTGTGATGAGAAAACAGGGAGGGACCTCGAGTCCCACCCCTACACTCTTCGTCACGTTCGACTGTGACATGCTCCCTGAGTCGGTGCGTGCCGGTTGGTACCGCTACCGCGTGAAGGCATTCGTGCCACTGCCGCGGAGGTGCTATTACTGTCACCTCTTCGGCCATACAAATCTCTCATGTAGACGTGCAAAGTCGGGGTCACCCGAAGTCTGTGTAAATTGCTCCAAAGCCGCACACGATAAGTTCAAATCGTGTATGTCCAAGTGTGTCAATTGCGGATAGCGGCACCCCGCTTCTTCCAAGCAATATGATGCATATCTCCTTGAGAAAAATCCTGGCCGTTCAGACCCAGGATCGACTCTCATTTCGCGAGGCTAAGGACTTGATACTGGCGCGCCCTGTTCGGCCTGGGATGCCTTACGCCTCAATGCTTAGAAAGACACCCTCTGCTCCTGGTCCATCCAGATCAACGAGCACGGTTGTTTACGTGCCCATTCGGAGCCCTTCTGCGGGCTCTACTCGACCCGGGCGCTCCCCTGGTAAAGCTGGCAGCACTAAGAGTTCACACCCAGCCACGGCTAAAACCAGAGCTCCCCGCCCCCTCCCCCCAGCGTGACCGTTTCCCGTAAGGCGAAACAACGGCCACTCGCCTCCACTGACTCGTTAAACCCGCACAAGGCAAGGAGGCAACACTCCTGAAGTTGGTTGCTGCCCCCCCTCCCGAAAGGAAGACAGCAAGCTTCTGCTCCTTCGCCCACGCCTAGTGGTGAACCTTGTTGGTCGGAGACGTTGGATCCTCGAAAAGAGGGTTCCCCCCGCCTCCGAAGCCGCAACGCCCTGCCTAAGGTTTCGAGGCGGAGGGAGGAAAAGACTCGCATGGCGAGCCCAACCTCCTCCAATAAGTTCTCCAAGGCGACAGGTCCTTCAGGGCTTTGTCTGGCCAACAGCGCCCGGGGGTCTGCTACCGGGAAGCGTAGATCCATTCCCGTGAGGTTCTTCTCTTCGAAGAGGGCCCTCGTGTCTTCTCCGAGCTAGGCCTAGAGATCATATTCCTTCAATGGAATCGCTGTGGACTTCGAGCCAACTGAGAGGAGCTGTGGAGACTCGTCTCGTCCCGTTCCGTTGCCCGTTAGCTATTTTTCTGCAGGAGACCATGCTAGGCTTGTGCCTCCTGCCCCGCCCTCCCGGGATATAAGGGTTTTGCGACCCTACCACCACAATATGGGGGATGAGAGGTTTACACCCGGCATGATGTCTCCGTTCTTCTTTTCACTTTAGATATTTCCTTTCAGGCAGTGGCTGTGCAGCCTTATCTGGATAGGAGGTACACCGTTATTTCTGCGTACATTCCACCGTCAGCTGACTTCGACGCCGGGGACTCCTGCCGCGTCGTAACACGTTTGCTGAAGCCCTTCCTCTTGCTTGGAGATCTGAACGGCAGACATCCTCTCTTGGGAGACTACTCAATAAATCCCAGGGGACAAGTCCTTGCCCTCCTGATCGAAGAACTTGAGATAGGTGTCCTAAATGTGGATGAATTTACGCATCACTGCCCTAGAACTACTTCATTTTCTTACCCTGATCTCTCTTTGTGCTGTCCGGATGCACATCGTGATTTTGATTAGGGGGTGGTCGATGATCTCCATGGTAGTGATCATTTTCCCATTCAAATATCATTTTCTGGGCGGCTACCGCTTGAGAGCCCACCTCGGTGGTGCCTGGCGCGGGCGCGGTGGCCTCCATTTCAAGAAATGCCTGAATTCTCTATCTCAGTCGAGGAGTTTATTTCGGTTGATGAGGCCGTTGAGTTCTTCTCCGGCAACCTCATAGCCTCGGGCTTGACTACTATTACCAGAACGACTGGTCGTTTTTCACGCCGACCACTCCCGTGGTGGTCGGCCGAGTGTGAGACGGCTCCCAAACAGAAGCGTTATGCCTACATGTACTATAAGTGCCGCCCGAACGATTTTACTTTCCGTGAATTTCTTCCGAGTAGGGGTAGGTTCCGATATATTTCGAAGCACTCCCGCCGCTCTTCTTGGCGGGCATACGTGTCTTCACTTAACGGGAACACCTCTCTAGCAAAGATGTTGAAGCCAGTCTAAAGGATTCGGGGCAAGTTCTCGCAGGACCCCCCTCCCGTTCTCCAGGAGAATGGGACCGCAATCTCGGACCCCGCGTCCGTGGCGGAATCCTTAGCGACCGCTTTTTCCGCATTCTCTAGCCGTGATGCTGCTCCGCCAGCATTCAATGCACGTCGTGATGTCGCGGAAGGCCGCCGGCTGGACTTTACCTCCAGAGGCGGAGAACCCTTCAACGACAAGTTTACTGTGAGTGAGTTGCGTTCCGCTCTCGCTTCGTGCGCGGACACCGCCCATGGTCCGGACGATGTCCGGTACGCCATGCTTCGACACCTGGGTGAGCGAGGCATGGCCTTTCTGTTAGATTTGTTCAACAGGATCTGGGTGGAAGGTCTTCTCCCAGACTCCTGGCGAATCGCTACTGTGCTCGCCTTTCGCAAGCCGGGGAGAGATCACTCTACTCCGACCGGTTTCCGCCCAATCTCTCTAACCTCTTGCGTGTGCAAGTTGATGGAGAAATTGGTAAATGTTAGATTAGACTATTTCCTGGACAGCGGAGGCCATCTGTCTTCTGCACAGTGCGGCTTCCGTAAGTTCCACTCCACGTCGGATGCTCTGCTCCGACTGGAAAGTGCCGTCTGCGAGGCTTTCCTTCGTAGACAGCACTACGCCACGGTGTTTTTTGATCTGGAGAAGGCCTATGATACCGCATGGCGATACGGTATCATGGAGACTCTCCACACGATGGGGGCGAGGGGACGCCTCCCAATTTTTATATCTGAATTTTTGCGAGATCGTCGATTCCGCGTACGGGTGGGGGGAGCCCTCTCCGGCCCAAAGGAGCAGGAAGAGGGTGTCCCGCAGGGAAGTGTCCTCAGTGTCACACTCTTTGCCCTGAGCATCAACGGCATCACCTCGGTGCTGCCGGAAGATGTTCTCGCTACGCTCTACGTGGACGACCTTTCGATCTCTTTTGGCGCGGCCCAGATGCCAACTCTGGAGCGTCGACTCCAACAGGCATTGAACCGCGTCTCTCGCTATGCCGAAGCGCACAGGTTTCGGTTTTCTTTGGCCAAGACTAAGGTGGTGCACTTCTGCCGCCATCCACGGCTTCACCCCGACCCAGATTTGTTTCTTAATGGGGTGCGCCTGGATGTGGTTGAGTCGCACCGTTTCCTTGGTCTTGTATTCGACCGACTCCTCACCTGGGAGGCTCATATTCGCAGCCTTAGGGTCTCTTGTACCCGCGCCATGGACATTCTCCGTTCCGTGACGTTCAGCGCTGATAGGGCTACCGCCTTACTTTTTTATCGATCCTTTGTTCGCTCGAAGCTCGACTACGGATGCGAGTTTTATGCATCCGCAGCCGAGCGTTTATTGCGGAAGGTGGATTCGATCCACCACACCGGCCTTCGCCTTGCGACCGGTGCCTTCCGCACTTCCCCCATTGAGAGCCTGTTGGTCGATGCTGGGGAGATGCCACTCGCTCTGCGCCGCGTGCAGTGCATCACTCGCCTGTACGCGCGAGCCCGGCGCCTCCCTCAGTCGCCAACAGCTCTCACTGCATTCGCAGCTGATCTCGATGGTGCCTATGCCGCCGAGAGACGCCAGTCATACCCTAAGCCCTTTGGGTTTAGGGCCAGGAAACTACTTCGAGAGCTAGATATAGCTCTCGGGCCGGTGGCGCCCCTGGTTCTGCCCAGGACGCCACCCTGGAGGGTACCACATTTGGCTATTTGTCGCCACGCCTCTGCTCCCAAAGCTTGTACTGCGCCGGGAGTATTGCGTTCGACCTTTTTGGAGCACACATCGTGTCACGCTGGTACCGTGCCAGTGTATACGGATGGCTCCAAGTCCCAAGAGGGGGTCGGCTTCCACGCCGTATCCCCTCTGTTTGAAGTCAGCGGGGCTCTACCAGGCGCTGCGTCTGTCTTCACGGCCGAGCTGGTGGCAATACACCACTCGGTACGGGAGATTACGCGACGTGCCCGGTTCGGAGACCGGATTGTGATCTATAGCGACTCACAAAGCGCCCTGAGTGCTCTCGGGGCATTGGAATCTCCGCATCCCCTGGTTCGCGAAACCCGTTACGCCACGGTTTTGGCGAGCCGGGCAGATGTCGAGATTATCTTCTGCTGGGTTCCTGGACATGTAGGAATTGCGGGGAATGAGCGCGCCGATGAGGGCGCCAAAGAGTCTGCGAGGACTCTGCGACCGGACCAGCGTTTCGCTCTTCCTCACACTGACTACATGGCAGGAATACGGGCAGCTCTTGGGACTGCTTGGCAAAGAAGATGGGAGACGGTCGAGGGGAACTTAAAGTTGCGTGCCATTGCACCGCGACTGTTCCCATGGACCTATCCCCCAATGCCGCGGCGGCTTCAGGTTGCTTTCTGTCGTCTCCGAATCGGACACACTCGTGTGACGCATCGCTACTTGATGGAGCGCTCGCCTGCGCCCTATTGCAACGACTGTGTCGTCCCCCAGACTGTTCGGCACATTCTTGTCGAATGTCTCAGTCTGGGTGATCTTCGCGCACGATATCTGTCCCGGTACCGGGATGGGCGGGGTCGCTACCGCCTGTCCCTTGTACTCGGGACGAGTGCGTGCACCATGACTAGTGGACTTATTGACTTTTGGGGGGAGGCTGGCCTTCTCCCTTCCATTTAACCCAGTTTAATTGTTGTTGTTGTTTTTGTTATTGTTTTTGTTATTGCTTTTTTATTGTTATTATCTCTTTTTATTGTTTCCTGTTTAATTCTTAAAGTAGCCTAGAACTAGGCTGTTTGTTTATGGCGACTAATGCCTAAGTCGGCAGTCGCCAGATAGCCCCTTAATTAAAAAAAAAAAAAAAAATCCCCTCCTACATCGCGTAGTTTGTGACCAGGCTGGTGAGCGCGGGTGGAGGCAAAAGTGGGAAGTCTGTTGTGGATTGGGAAGAGTTTTTGACAGGTCCTTGTCTGCTCTGGCAATCGATGATATGTGTGGTGTAAGACGTGGTGCAACATGTGTGGACCACTTGTGGCAGGATGCTCTTAATTGAATCTTATTTTTTACTCACTTCCTATAGAATGTCTATTTGAAGAAAGAATGCGTCCAACACTAGAGAATGATAAGTATAATTGAAAGCTCCTCATCCTAAATGACTTGTTCACTTAAAGCGCCTCGCAAGCTCACTGCAGGCCGCCTACTGGGCTTCACTTCCAGAAACGGGGAACCCTTCAACGACCTGTATACGCTAAAGGAGCTACGTTCCGTCCTCGCTTCATGCGCGGCTACCTTTCCTGGTCCGGAGGATTTCCCGTATCCGATGCTTCGACACGGGTAAGCGACGCATGGCGTTTTGGGTAGGTTTGTTCCTTAGGTTCGGACCTAGGCTGCCTTCCCAGATTCGGGCGTATGGCTAACCCGCTACCTTTTCGCAAGCCTGGGAGAGATCACTCTCCCCGACCGGTTCCGCTCAATTACTAATTTCCTGCGTGTACAAATTGATGGAGAAATTGGGTTTGATGTTAGACTAGCTAATTTTCTGGACAGTGGAGGTTCCTTGTTCCATGCACATTGCGGCTTCCGCATTTTCCATTCCACGTCGGATACTCTGCTCCGGCTGGAAAATGCTATCTGCGAGACCTTCCTCCGTAGACACCACCTGACCAGTGTTCTTTGATTTGAAGAGGATCTATGATACTGGGTGGCGATTCGGTATCATTGACAGCCTCTATGCTATGGGGGAGAGGGGACGTCTCCCAATTTTCTTGTCTGATTTCTTGTGAGATCGTCGATTCCGCGTTGGGGGGAACAACTCGCTCTTTGCTTTCACTATCAACGATATCAACTTTCTGTGCCGAAAGGTGTTCTTTATCACTACGCTCTACGTGGTTTACCTTTCGATATCTTTTCTTGCAACCATTTCGCCCCGCGACTTTACTTGTAGTGCATCCCCCAATTCCCCGACGGCTTCATGTCGTTTTCTGTCGCCTCCGAATCAGACACGCAATTTCGTAACGCAGCGTCAACTGATGTAGCGGTCGCCTACATCTATCTTACTGCGACGACTGCTTGATCCCCCAGACTGCCCGACACATTCCTATCGAATGGCCCAGTGTGGGTGATCTTCGTGCACGTTAACTGGTCCCATTACAGAGAAGAGCGAGATCACTCTCGCTGGTCCCTTGTAGTCGGGACAAATTCGTACACACCCATTTGTGACATTTTACTCTTTCTAAGGAAAATTCTTCTTTTTTGGTGTTTGTTATTTATTGGTTTTGTTCTTATTTTTTTATGTAGACAAAGGATAGTTTAGTATATGATTTTAGCGGCTGTGCCCTATTTGCCCGCCTCCAAAAGGAGCCTTAAAAAAACATGTATTGTGTGTCCATCAAAAAAGTGATATATATATATATATATATATATATATATATATATATATATATATATATATATATATATATATATATATATATATATATATATATAAAGGGTGTTCCATTAAGACGGATCAAAGTTAGCAGTAAATAAAAGTGTTATTGGTGAAAATTTATTGATTTCACTATTGGATCATGTTATTTGAGTCATGGCAATTATGTGTGAAAAATAATATCGCCTAAATGTCCGTCAAGGCTTCGGCGGCACACTTCCACTCGATGGTCAAAATCTTTGATGACGTCTCTGCATAGTTAGTTGCTCCTCAATCTCACCAATATGCCTTATTATCTCATCCTTCAGCTGTTGAATTGTTGTTGGCTTGTTGGCATAGACCTTACTTTCGAGATGACCCCAAAGTAAGCAATCTAAAGGCGCCAAGTCACACCATCATCGTGGTGGCCAATTGACCTCGATGTTTCGAGAGATGATGCGACCGGGGAAGTTCTCATTCAATAAAGCCATTGTTGCATTGACTGTGTGGCATGTAGTGCCCTTTTTGTTGAAACCACAAATCTTAGACATCCATAGAATTCAATTCAGGCCATAAAAAGTTGGTTATCATGGCACGGTATCGCTCGCCTGTCACCGTAACAGAATTTCCGGCATCATTTTCGAAGAAATACGGACGGCCCAATGATTCCGCTAGCAAAAAATGCACACCACACAGTGACCTTTTGTGGATGCAGTGGCTTTCCAACAATCTTCCTGGGGTTTTCATCAGCCCAAATGCGACAATTCTGCTTATTAACGAATCCACCAAGATGAAAATGGCCTTCATCACTAAAGATGATTTTTTGCGAAAAATCATCATCGACTTGTCTTTGCTCGTGCACCCAATTGACTAATGTACGGCGCTTCAAATGGTCAGCAGTCTTTAGTTCTTGTGTCAATTGAATTTTGTAAGCGTGTAGAGACAAATCGTTTGTCAAAATTCGATGTAACGTTGTTGTGGAGAGGTTCAATTCGTGCGCGCGATGACGAATAGAGGTGTCTGGATCTTGGGCCACATTCTCGCGCACTGCAACAATGTTTTCAGCTAAACGGCGTAAACGAGCACGCAATGGCTTTTTCATATCTGCCACCGACCCCATTTGTCTGAATTTACGGACAATTTTCCCAATTGCACTCTCGGTTGGTCGATTATGTTGGCCAAAAAAATCGCGAAGTGCCCGAAATGAGTTTCTGTTTAAACGTCCATTTTCGTAATTAGCTTCGATAACTTTAACACGTTGCTCGATTGTTAATCTTTCCATGGTTGAAATTGCCAAAGACTGAATTTGTTAAATCTGAAAGAAAAAGAAAAATCTTTAGACGCTTAAACTTAACTCACATTTAAAATCGTTCCAAGTTATTGGAACACCCTTTATATATATAAAATATATATATATATATATATATATATATATATATATATATATATATATATATATATATATACAGTGGGTGCAATAAATATCTGATACATGGTCAAAAGTTTATTTACCATAGTTACACAGCAAAGTAATCAAAAATTGAACATCTTATGTATTTTGTACGTTGAGTACAAATTGGTCTCATATTTCAAAAATAGTAAAACATTACTAAGATTACGGCAAAAATATCAAACAAACGTTTCAAAAGGTATCCGATACATCTATGAAAACTAGTTAGTATTTGGTGCTATGACCTTTCGTCGCTATTTGTAGGTATCTTGGCCCATTCTTCTTGGCATATTCTTTTTAAATCTGTTAGATTTCTCGATAGGATATAGGTCTGGCGACTGACTTGGCCATCCCATAACCTTTATTTTATTCTGTTGAAACCACGCTGCAGTGCCCTTGGCTATATGTTTTGGATCGTTGTCCTGCTGGAATATCCATCCTCTTGGCAACTTCAAGTCGTCTGCAGACTGTAAGAGATTATCATCCAGAAACCTGGAATACATATGAGCATTCTTTTTCCCTTCGAATAATATGGAGTCTTCCAGGACCTGCAGAGGAGAAGCAGCCCCATACCAAACTTCCCAACTTCACTGTTGGTATTTTAAGGATCATGCGCTAATTTTTTCTGCATCCAAACGTGACTAACACTATTCCGCCCAAATAACTCAATCTTCGTCTCGTCAGACCATAGTACAGCGTCCCCAAAACTTCAGACGATTTCTGACATGAATTGGTTTCAGCAAAGGTGTCTTTCTTGGTGAGCGAGAATGGAATCCCTCGTTCCTAAGAACTGCTCTAATTGTATTTTTCCATACATTTGTCCCAGCTGCTTCCAAATCTTTCTGAAGTTCAGATCGAGTCACTCTAGGATGCTTCTTTACTGCACGGACTATATGGACCCCCTGAACGTGGTAGACTTGCAGTGGACTGATATGACGTGAACCGGCGAATCGTGTCACCAATGGTTAAGATTGGTATTTTTAGCATAGATGAAATTTTTCTATAGCCCAAACCACTTTTATGTAACTGAACAATTAGTTATCTGCCCCCTTTTGGCACTTCTTTAGTCTTCGCCATATTAAAATTAGTGTTGAACGATGACCTCCTTCTCATGCAGCTCTCAGACACTGTCTGAGGTCCGCTGTTTCACGTGGATGAAGTAGATTATTTTTCTAGAAAGTTCTACAGCATTCCTGTCACGTAAACCACTCTGGAATGTTCGAAAACTATTTATTATCGCTTTAAAACTAATGTTGTGGGTGTGTTTGATACTTTTTGAGGCGATAATCTAAGACTTTTGTCGATATAATATCAATGCTTTACTATTTGTGTATTCTAATACCGAATTTGTATTCAATGTACAAAATGTCAAAGATGTTCAATTTTATATTACTTTGCTGTTGTGTAACTATGGTAAATAAACTTTTGACCATGTATCGGATATTTATTGCACCCACTGTGTATATATATATATATATATATATATATATATATATATATATTGAAGGGCTGGCATTTTACTATTTTGTTTATTTGCGATCTTATTACAGGATTAAAAGAAAATTGACCCTCAGATAGATTTAAATTAGGAACTGACGATATCAAGCTCGATTCTACGATTCATCTCTTAACATAGTTAGCCGATTTAAATAACATTTTACTTCCATTGAAATCGATCGTATGATTCTTGTCTCTAACATGGCAAAATATTCCACTACTTTCGCTGCTTACTCTAATATCTCTTTTGTGTTCGTACAATCTCTTGTCTAGATTTCTCCCCGTTTTCCCTATATAAACTTTATGGCAATCGTTGCATGGTACTGCATATACTCCTATGTTATGATGTTCTTTGGGTTTGCTGGCCATCATCAATTGGTTTAAGGAATTATTATATTTAAAGGCTAGATTAATACCCGCTTTTCCAAATATGTCCTTTAAACTATTTAATTTATTGTTAAATGGCAATGTTATACATTTGTTGATGTCGTTAGTGCGGGAAGGCTTATTACCATAGAATGTTTTCCTAGCTGCAAAATGGGCAGACGATATGTATATATATATATTATATATATATATATATATATATATATATATATATATATATATATATATATATATATATATATATATTTATATATTTATATATTTATATATATATATATATATATATATATATATATATATATATATATATATATATATATATATATATATATATATATATATATATACACACACACACACACACACACACACACACACACACACACACACACACACACACACACACACACACACACACACGGTGCTTACTTGAGAAAGGCTCGTGTGTGGCAGGCGGAAAGGGATGGGGGTGTAGGCGAGAGTCACTCTTTATGCGAGATGAAGGCGGCACCACTACTGCTGAATCTGAGGTTGTGTACTCTCAAGGAATGTCTCCTAGCAGCTTCCGTCCGTTTTGGGGGTGGGGGGGAGATGAATACCTCCCTTTGCTGAACCTCATAATGGGTCTCCCTGTTGGGAGGATGACGGGGGGGGGGAGAGGCGGTTTTCGTACATTTGTATTCCGTATTTGAACTTGTTCTTGGAGAGTAGGTCGCCTTCTCCCCGGGGCGTTGAAATTTTCGTTTATTTCGCCTCAAATCGGGTCAAAATCTTAGGTAGGATCCACTCATACTTCTGCCCTTCCCCCTTCATCTCCCCCTGGCTCTAAGGGTGGTCATTCACGCCCAACCCTTTTCAGAACCCCCGCTCTTTTCTTTCCCCACCCCACCCATCTTTGGTTGTTCCTCTCAGCTATGTTCTCGATCTCTAGACCAATCGATCTTCGTGTTTCTCGCGGATTTTCACATCCCCTAAACTCACCAATTTCTTTTCGAACCTCTTCTCACAATTAACACTTGTTGTTGGTTCATGGGGGTACTGATATCCCCCCCCCCCCTCCTCGCCCGTCCCAATGGTGTTGATTTATAATGCTATTCCGATATAATTCGCACTTTTAACCCCTTTTAATGGTTTTCTCCCAACCCTCGGGAAAAGAAAAAATACTGATTCCGGGGCGAGGGAGTGCTCCCCTTGTCGGGTGGTTGAGGGCAAGTATAGGAGGATTGCCCACTCTTCCAGGCTAGCGTCACAATCTCCTCATATACCCAGTTCTTCCACTCTACGCACGTCCTGACGCCGATTTACCCCGCGGGAGTGCCTTTTTTGTCTTCACCACGTGGCACTCCCCGGCGGCTGCACAAAAGCCTAACCCGAAACCATTTTCTCGGCGGCCGGAAACGCCTGCTTTTCCCAATTGCCTCCCCCCCCCCCGCGCGCCCTAGTGGAGATACGGGCTGCTTCTCCTTTCGGACTCTTTATTACCCTCCCCCATGCCCATAAATACTGCTAGTATACCCCCCTTCCCCTACCTAAACCCTCGCGCCCACCCATCTACCCATTTTGTGGTATAGGATCCTTCTTTCTGACACCCTGTCTTCCTACCCTGCTTCCTCACTTTCCATACCACTTTCTCTGATCGGCTTCTAATTTCACAGCATAGACGCCGACCAGCTTCCTCTAATCCAACCATCCCCGATCGGGGCTGAGGGGGGAGGGGACAACGCCCCATCACCCCTGACCTCCGGTTTGGGATGGGTTTTTAACATCCTTCTTCACATCTCATTTCTTTTTCCTTTCACTATCTATTATTTTTTACGCCGTGCCTAAGATAGAGCCGCCATGCCGATAGGCTGCCAGGTCACTAGGCGGGACAAGCGGCCTCAAATGGCGGCAGCTGGTTCTGCCGGCCCCGTATTAACCCGCAGAGCGGGTTACTGCGTGAGGTGATGTGCGTATGCATCCCGTGAATTATAAAGGAGCACCATTCCCAATGATGAGTCCACAAAGGAAATATCTTCCTTTACCTTCCCGTATACCATCATCGGAGCCCCCTTCGGCTCTCTCAGGGGACCCTCCAAATTTCTTCTAACGAAGAGGAGGTTTACTCCTCCTTTGCCTACAGGTGTAGGGGAATCCCCCCCCCCCCCACACACACTTCTCTTTCACTTTTTCCAAAGGCAGTCCCCACTTTACTTTCCAAGGGGACTGCCAAGAAAGCAGGCAGGTGGCCCATTATTGACCGCTCCCGGTTGGGGCGACTAGATAGTGCCAACCCCATCAGGGAAGCAAAAGGACGCCAGGGCCCGTGCGCGAAAAGTTTCCTCGACGGATGCCGGTTCGCCGGTAGGTATTAGATGATAAAAAAGAACCTCGAATGGGATCTGTGATGTCTAGGGGGGAATGGCCACATGGAGGTCCCCCTTGAGATGGACTTGCTCCCTGAGGTAACCCAGCCTCAGATGGTAGGACCTTCCATTGGGTCGAATCTGGGCTCATGATTAGTGCTCTTTGGACACTAGATGGGGTACGCCTGTGAGTGTGACGCCGCACTCTACCATGAACTTCGTGAAAGGAGTAGTTTATGCGAGGGAACTCTTGGACTTCTCTATAGATGACAGTACATTAGAGCTAGCCGACCAAGGGGGAGTCAAGGTCGAGCGTATGATGAGAAAACAGGGTGTTGCCTCGAGACCCATTCCTACACTCTTCGTCAAGTTCAACTGTAACAAACTCAGCGAGTCGGTGCGTGCCTGTTGGTATCGCTACCGCGTGAAGGCATTCGTGCCACTCCCGCGGAGGTGATAGTACTATCACCGCCGCGGCCATACTAATCGCTCTTGTAGACGCGCGAAATCGGGGTTACCCGAATTTTGTGTAAGTTGCTCCAAGGCCGCACACAATAAGTCCAAATCGTCAGTGGCTGAGTATGTTAATTGCAAAGAGCCGCATCCTGCTTCTTCGAAGAAATGTGGTGCATATCTCCTTGAAAAGGAAATGCTATCTGTTCAGGTCCAAGATCGTCTCTCATTTCGCGAGGCTAAGGACTTGGTCCTAGCGCGCCCGGTTTTACCTGGGACGTCTTAATACTCAATGTTGAGAAAGTCACCCTCTGCTCCTGCCCCCCCCCCCACCCCCAGGCCTACGAGAACGGTCGTTTCTCCCTCCATTTGGAACCCTTCTGCTGGTTTTACCCACGTTGGGCGCTCCTCTGGTAAAGTTGGCGTCACAAAGGGTTCACACCCATCCCCGGCTAAAACCAGGGTTCCTCTCCCTTCCTCGAGCGTGACCGTTTCCCCTAAGGCGAAACTGCCGCGCGCATCCACCGAGTCGTTAAACTCACAGTTGGCAACACCCCTGAAGATGGTCGTGAGGCCATCTTCTGGGGTTCGTAAAGGTGCCTTCCGAAAGAAGGACAGCACTAAAAGAGCTATGGCTCCTTCCCCCATACCCAGTGGTAGGCTGGAGGGTTCGGAGACGTTGGATCCTCCAAAAGAGGTACTCCCGTCTCCGAAGCCGCCCTGCTAGCCTAAGGTTTCGAGGCGAAAAAAGGAAAAAAACTCACATGGTGAGCCCAACCTTCCCGGATAATTCCTCGAAGGCGACAGCGCATTGTCCGGCCAACAGTGCCCGGAGTTCTGCCTCCGGGAAGCGTACGGTCATTCCAGTGAGGGTCTTCTCTTCGAACGGTGCCCCTACATCTCCGAGCTAGGCCTGGAGGGCATATTCCTTCAATGGAATTGCCGCGGATTCCGGGTCAGCTAGGAGGAGCTGCGGAGGCTCGTCTCCTCCCGCTTCCGGTTAGCCATCTTTTTGCTTGAGACCATGCTTGGCGCGTGCCTTCTGCCCACTCTCTCGGGATATAAGGATTTTACGACCCCACGACCACGGGATTGGGAAGGGCAGGAGGATGCGCGATTTACACCCGGCATGATGTCTCCGTTCTTCTCTTCGCATTTGATACCTCCTTTCATGCAGTAGCTGTGCAGCTGCACCTTGATAGGAGGTATACTGTTATTTCAGCGTATATTCCACCGTCAGCCGACTTCGACGCGGGGACGGGGCACGGTTGCCGAGGCCCTTTCTCTTGCTCGGAGATCTGAACGTTAGACAGACCTTCTGAGGAGACTACTTGATTAATCCCAGGGGTCAAGTCCTTGCCGACCTGATCGACAAATTTGAGATAGGTGTCCTAAATGTGGATGGGTTTACGCATCACTGTCCGAGAACCGCTTCATTTTCGTGCCTTGATCTATCTTTGTGCTCTCCGGATGCACGGCCTGATTTTGGGTGGTAGATAGTGATCACTTTCTTATTCAAATATCATTTTCTGGGCCGCTGCTGCCCGAGAGACCGTCCCGGTGATGTTTGGCGCAGGCGTGTTTTTCCGCATTTCAGGAATGACTGATTTTTCTATCTCAGTAGAGGAGTTTACGTCGGTTGATGATGCCGTTGATTTCTTCTCCGTCAACCTCATCGCCCTGGGTCTAATTACTATTCCTAGAAGGTCTGGCCGTTTTGCCCAATGGATCAGGAAGAGGGTGTCCCGCAGGGAAGTGTCATCACTGAAACACTCTTTGCCCTGAGCATCAACGGCATCACCTCGTTGCTCCCTGAAAATGTTCTCGCTACACTTTACGTGGCCGATCTTTATTCTCTTTTGCCGCGGCCCAGACGCCAACTCTGGCTCGTCGACTCAAACAGGCATTGAACCGCGTCTCTCGCTATGCCGAAGCGCACACACAGCCTTCTGTTTTCCTTGGCTAAGACTAAGGTGGTGCACTTCTGCCGCCATCCACGGCTCCACCCCGACCCATATTTGTTTCTTAATGGGATACGCCTAGAAGTTGTTGAATCTCACCGTTTCCTTTATCTTGTATTTGACCGACGCCTCACCTGGGAGGCTCATATTCGCAGCTTTAGGGTCTCTTGTACCCGCGCCATGGATATTCCTCGTTCCGTGACATTCAGCTCCTGGGGTGCTAGTAGGGTTACTGCCTTACTTTTGTATGGATCCTTTGTTCGTTCTAAGCTCGACTACGGATTCTAGTTTTATGCATCCGCCGCCGAGCGTGTATTGGCGAAGGTGGACTCGATCCACCACATCGGCATTCGCCTTGCGACCGGTGCCCTCCGCACTTCCTCCATTGAGAGCCTACTTCTCGATGCTGGTGAGATGCCACTCGCTCTACGCCGTCCACCCTGCATTATTCCACTTTACGCGCGAGCCCGGCTCCTCCCTCAGTCTCCAACAGCTCTCACTGCTTTCGCACCTGATTTCGACGGTGCCTATGCCGCCGAGAAACGCCAGTCATACCCTAAGCCCTTTGGATTTAGGACCGTGAAACTCCTTCCAGAGCTAGGTATAGCTCCCGATCCGGTGGTGCCCTTGGTTCTGTCCAGGACGCCACTCTGGAGGGTACCACCTCTGACCATTTGTCGCCACACCACTCCCCCCAAACTTGTACAGCGCCGGAGTATTCCGCGACTATTCCCATGGACCCACCCACCAATGCCCTGACGGCTTCAGGTTTCTTTCTGTCGTCTCCGAATCGGACACACATTCGCGGGACGCACAGCCATTTGATGTGGCGCTCGCCTGCGTTGTCCTCCACACTGTTCCGCTCATTCTTGTTGAAATGTCCCAGTCCGGGTGATTTTCGCGCACGCTACCTGTCCGGGTATCGGGATGAGCGGCGTCGCTACCCCTTGTCCGTTGTACTCGAGCCGGGTTCGTGCACACTGACTTGTGGACTTTGACTTTTTGGAGTAAGCTCGCCTCCTCCACTTTATTTAACTGTTTTGTTTGTTGTTGTTTCTTCGCAGGTCGCACGTTCCTGCACAGGGGTGAGGTGGGACCCCCCCCCCACCTTAAAATAAGGGGGGGATTTAAGCTGCGAGAAACTGTGTAATTGCAGAAGGGGTGATGGGGCGAAACTTGATGAGTTATTGTTGTTTTAAATTGGGAATAGGAAGGGGTGGGGACAACGATTGCGAGGAAAGAGGCAAAAGACAGATGCAGCGAAGAAATGAATGGTGAAATAGGTTGAAGGTGGAGAAGATTGGCGCGATCTCGGTAAGCGATAAAGGACTGGTCTGAACTCTTTGTGTGTGCGCGTGTGTGTGTGTGTCCAAGAATGGATGGAGCCCTTTAAGCTGTTAGTTACCCTTCCCTCCCAAGTTTCTCTCTACGTATACAGCCGTATGTTCACTGACGCATGCATTCATCACTAGCCCCCGCCCCCGCCCCCGCCATTAAATCAAACACCAGTTGACTTGACGTGCACTCCTCCCTCTTTCGAATCTCATTGGATGAAAAAAGCGTCCTCTTGCTAACGCCTCAGGATTATCCCTCTTTTCTTTCTTTACACAAATCGATGAAATACAACCTTTTAGTGCTCCACTTTCTTCCTAAATGTGAGATGTGGTTTGTTGTCTGTCGTCTGGTGTTTGGCGCCCCATCGGGGACGATGAGGCGCTGTTAGGGGAAGTTACGCGTGGGTCTCTTAAACTGTTGGTGGTGCATCCATCACACGAGCCCCTTCACCACTTCGATACGACTTTCCTCGTCCCCTTTCCATCACATTTCACAAGTGAGCTTTGTCGTGTGTGGCTGACGACACCAGCATATGGGTTAAGGCAGTGTTTACCTCCCCCCCCCCGCCCCAAATAAAACGTATTCCCCATCGGTGGTTGTAAACAAAGTTTAAAAAATTATAACTATTTTTAGTATTAATTATTTGGTAGATTCATCATGTTGCAATTCTGGAACATCAGAGACGTCCACCAGCAATGGTGAAGTTAAATCACCAAATCTGTATTTAAGTCCTATATTAACATTTCAATTGGTCAATAATTACGTTGGTAGTCGTAAATTAGTTATCTCACATTTATTTAACCAGAAGAATTGACTGAAATTTCTTGCAGAAATATTTTTTTGTCATAATTCGAGAACTGTAATGAATCCAAAATTCTTTGTTTTGCCATTAAGTTATATTTGCTCCTTGGAGTTGCTTGTTCAAGTTGCTAAGTTTTTCGAAGATGTGTCTATCAAATAACTGACATGATTTCAAGTTTGTCACTAAAAAAAGTCTCTAATCTGATCAAATAATTTCATGAATCTCTTGAAGAACTTTCCCTTTGAAAGCCATCTTACTTCTGTACGAAGCAATAGTCATCGAACATTGCTCTGCACTTTGATCTTCACAGAACTGTATAAAAAGACGTTGAGATTTGGTATTTACTCCTATGGTGTTGATACACTTGATCTAAATGTACACTCCACATGTATGGATTTTTATCCTTCGTCCATTTAAGCATCTCATTTTTTTTGCCTATATCGGTATGTTTTCTTTGGGCATTTTTGGCATCCAAATATTTACTTCTTGAGTTTGCGGTAGATATCAACTGCAGTAATGGTTGTTTCGAGTGATTCGCAGAACAACATCTCTTCTATAAACTCCTCCTGGCCAATATACCTCACATATGCAAATAACATCCTCACTCTCCCTAAAAGTTTCAGCTTCTCAATTAGCTGTTTATTCTTCAATCAACATCTTGCCCCATGTCATCTATTCTGCTGCAGACAGTGTTATTACAGAGTGGCATAACCCTGACTTTTTATCATTCTTTTGTATCACAGTTTTTTAAAATACTGAGATATCTGGTTTAATCATTTCCTCTCCAATGGTGTGATTCTTTCCATACATTGCTATGAGAGAAGATATTTCATAGATTGCGTCGATGGTACGATTGTAGGTCCCATTTTTGTGAAGCGAATAATAAAGTGATTTTTGATCGATTTTCAAACTTTTCTTTCAGGGATTTAAAATATTCTAAATTTGAATTCGCATTATTGAGATGCTTTCCCCTCAAGTGTGCTTACAGCCGACCTGACTCATTGTTCAACGTCTGATCACACAATAAGCAAAACGGTGTGCACTCATTGTCCACAATAGGAATAAACGCAAAATTTAAAAATTCTATTGAATATTGATTGACGAATATTCAGCTGACTTGATTTGCTCATTTTAAACAAGGCCAATGCAAATCCATGAAAAGGAAAAGGGATAACAATTATTAATGTAAGCAAAATCTTTGCTTTATGCTCCGTAGGCAAGTGGCTAGTCTCGGCCTAGCTCTTTTGTCCCATTGTGGTTTTGTTATAATGAACATTTATAACTTAGCTATGCTGATGTAGCCTTAATAATTCAAATGAATTATCATCCTAAAATTATGGAACAACATAATAGCTTAAACAAATATTATTGAATAGATAGAATGAATAAGATTGAATAGACTAGGTATATATAACTATCATGCAAATCAACGCAATCAAAGGTCTTTTTTTATGTTCTTCAAATTGTACTTTTTTTTATACTGCGTAATAAACCCTTCTAAATCATTTTTTTTTTGTTAAATAGCCTCGTCACGCTTTAAAATATAAAGCACCGAGGCGTACAACAGTGGATGCATGAATCATATCCTTGGTTTTCTTTATATTCCCTTTTTTCGTTTCCGTTTCATTGTTTTCTTTCACATTTCTCTCCCTGCGCTGTGATATCTGCCTATTCTTGTCTACAATATATATATATATATATATATATATATATATATATATATATATATATATATATATATATATATATATATATATATATATATATATATATATATTAATTGTCACTGCTCTGTTTTGTACTTTGTATTTTTCTCCCCTTTTGCTCATCGTGTCCTATAATCTCCCTCGTTAGTCTATCTCCATTTCTTTGAATCTGTTACCCTTTCCGTCTTCTCAGTTTTACCTTACTACCTGCTTCTTGTAATCCTTGATGTGTTTTTTTTCCCTTCCCCTTTCCCTCTTCTTCATTGGTGATTTCTTGTTTTTGAGGCGGTCTTTCTTACTTTTTTTTCGTATATATACCTCTAATATAATACTATTTCTTGTAGTTATCCTTGATAAGGAACTTAATAAAGTTCGAAAGTACTTGGAAACACCTTTTCATTTTTTCCTGCGGGACATTGCATTCATTTGCCACCCTCACGTGATACTTTGTGAGTTTTTCATTTCATATATATATATATATATATATATATATATATATATATATATATATATATATTATATTATATATATATATATATATATATATATTATATATAT